>CAJQUW010003353.1:75000-652252 GCA_907163375.1 Prostheceraeus crozeri | reverse complement strand
GAGCGAGGGGGAGTCAGCAGGTCCAGATAGGGAGACACGGAGAAGGGCAGATTCGGGTAGAGAGGGAAGGAGGGGTGGGAACTGCGTAGCAGGAAGGGGTGGCACACGAGAGGCGAGTCTGACGCTGGAGCGAGAGCTAAGGTACAGGAGCTGAAGAGGCAGGGGATAGGCGAGACGCGAGGAGGGGGGGAACAGGGGTTGGGAGGGATCGTGGAGGTGGGTCGGATGTAGCGAGAGGGGAGGAAGCAGGTTGAAGGCGAGAAGTTGCGGGTAGAGGGGAGGGAACATAGCGGCGAGAGGCGGAGTGCGAGGAGCTGTGACGTTAGCGGGGTCAGGGGAGGTGAAGCAGGAGGTAACTTGGGAGGAGCGGAGGCGCGGAGGAAAGAAGGGAAGAGGAAAAAGGGGAAGGTGGAGGGGAAACATTAAGGAGCGAGAGGGGGAGTGGGGGGCCGAAGGGAGACGGGACAGAGGCGTCAGGATCGGGGAAGGTCCTCTAGTCAGAAGGAGGAGGGGGAGAGAGAGGGATCAGCACGTCGAGCACGAGGGAGCAGTAGGGGGTAGCTCGGTTCTTGACAGAGGGAGATGGCAGCGAGAGGACGACGAGCGACAGGAGGAGCGAGGTAGAGGCCAGGGAGAAGGAGCGCAGAGCGCGCCTAGGCAGAGCGATGAAGCGAGCAGGAGTTAAGGAGAATTGTTAAGAGCAAAGAAGCCCATTCAGTCGAGGAGAGAAGAATAGGGAACGTAGAGGGTTAGATGTGAAGTAGCATAGGTTCTTCGAGCCGGAAGTTAGCAGGGGAGTTTGAGGGCGGGAGAAGAGAGAGTAATGAGGAATAGCACGCAGTGAGAGTAGGGGGCAAGATACAGGAGGCGGAGGGAAGAAGTGGAGCGCCGTCCGCAGGAGCGCGTAAGAGTGTGTTAGGAGGAGTGGTTAGGGGAGACAGGTAGGGCGAGGGGGGAGGGGCAGAGGGGAGGAGGTTTCGAAAGTAGGGTTGTAAGAGTAGGAGTTAGACGAAGGGAAGGGGGAGTAAGAGACGCAGTGTGCGTAGAGGGAGGCAGGAGGAAGATGGGAGGGGGTCAAAGGAAGGAGGTAGGGAGGAGTAGAGGCGTGGGGAGGGAGGGGCGGACCCGGGGTAGATGTGAGGGGAGTTAGTACAAGGAGCAGAATGCAGGGAGAGTAGGCGAGTAGGTGAAGAGAAGCAGTGGAGGCTAGGGGCGGCTCAGGGAAGAGGGAGAGAGGGAGAGGAGGGCAAGTTTTCGAGCAGCAGAGAGGGAGAGAAAGGGGGAGGCGGTAGGTTGGTAGGTTTATGTAGGGAGTTCAGAAATGAGGCAGCTTAAGTGGGGTAGAGTTAGAGGAAGGTTCGGAGAAAGAGGAGGAAGTAGAGAGAATATAAGGATAAAAGAGGGAGATGGCAGTGTAGGGAGAAAAGGAGTTCGGAGGGAGGCTGAGGAGGAAGGAGGGATAGGAGAAAGAGGTACGGGAGGAGGTAGAGCGGGGCGTGGAGCCGGAAGAGAAGGAGTAGGGAGTTCGTGAGGAAGGGAGTGAGGAAGAGTGAGTGGAGGGGATGAGGGTACGGACAGCATATCAGCGAGGGAGGTGAGGGCAGGGGAGGAGGAGAGGGGGGCCTAGTAAGCGAGGCGGAGGGGAGGTAAGATTGAGGCAGAGAGGAAGGGCCGACGAGGGAAAGAGTGCGGGACTCGAAGAGCAGGACGGGGGAGAGAGGTGGGAGTAAGCAGAGGGTTAGTTGAGAAGCGCTAGAGAGAGAGAGTATACTGAGCGAGGAGGGTTACAGGAGAGGGGGGCCTATGGGCGGCAGTTGGAAGGCTCGGAGGGAGTATTGAGAGAGGGAGAGAGGGAGGGAATCTGGACATAAGCAGGGGGTGGAGAGAGATTACGATCGCGGGCAAAGGTTTACAAGAAGGTTAAGGAGGGAGAGGTTCGAAAGAGGAGAGCTATCGAGCTCAGGTGCAAGGGCATTAAGGAGTAAGGGTGGTTTAGCAGGAGGGCGGGGTGAGGACTATCGTGAGGTGGAGGAAAGAGGGCGAGTGAGGGTCGGGTAGGAGGGGTGGATAGGTAAGGAGTGCAATGGGGCAGGGGGCGGGGCTGTTCGCGAAGCGGTCGGATAAGCAGGAGCAGGGGAGAGGAGGTGAGACGAGAGCAGAGGAGAGGAGGGTATGGAAGGAGCGTATAGGAGTTGGGGGGCAGCGTAAAAGTCAGAGTTAGCGAAGGAGAAAGATAGGAGATACGTTGGGGGTAGAGGAGGAGAGCGGGAGTCGGGCGGGAGCTGACAGGCTTCTTCGTACCTCTTTGTTGGTTCTTTTCCTTTGTTCTTCTATCACTTGCTTTCTTGTGCCTTCTTTCTCTCTTGCTCATATCTTTATACTTACTTGCCTGCTACTCTTTGCTCTCTTGTGCGACTATCTTTACCTACTCTTTTTTACCGCTTTTCTCTTCTATATCTCTTTCTCTTTCTCTTGCTTTTTGCTTCTGCTCTCTTTCCATCGGAAGCACCGAAGCTCCTCATGGTGGCAATGGTTGAAAATGATGCATTTAATGGTAATATAAAGAAGAATCCTTTCAATTTTAAACACAATCAGTTAAGTGAAATTGCTTTACGTGTAAATGGTGTGAGTCATCCTGGTCCACCCTACAAACCAGATTTTGCTTCGGATCAATTTATGCGCAGTTATGTTGATTTTATGGATGTTTTTGGCTTTTACAATACGGATGACACCAACGGACTGACTATGAAAGAGTTTAAGAGTGGATATACTATTTATGCATTTGATTTGACTGCTGACAGCGATATTAGTGCACCCTATCGTCAAGCGAACGTGCCTCATAATATTCGTTTGGATTTGACGTTCAAAAGAACACTGCCTGAGACGATCAATGTATTAATTTATGCAGTCTTCGATTCAAATATTGAAATTACAAAGTATCGTGACGTGATTCTTCAGTATAATCGTTAATGAGTTGGTTGACTGCTGACGATATTAAGACTAAAGTGCAGCGTAATGCAGACGAAGCGACGTTGAAAACTTTCGATAATGTCTATTCACTCGATACCTTACCACCTGCAGTAAATCACTATCCCATCTTTATTGTGCTAAACACTCATTCACAGAATTTAGGCGGTGAGCATTGGAAAGCGATCTTTATTGGAGAAGACCGACGTGGTGAACTATTTGACTCTCTTGCTCAACCTCCAAATATACCAACACAGCAGTGGTTGAGAAAACATACGCGTCAATATCAGCGAAATGAACGCATACTACAACATCCACTTTCATCAGCGTGTGGTGCTTTTGTACTGTACTTCATCTTAAGACGTTTACATGTATCTCGATTTGCATCTGTTATTCAAAACTTTTCATGTAATCCATCCTCTAATGAAAAAATGATTTGTAAGTTCTATCATGATTTGAAATAAAAACATCATGTTGGAAAAATTGTTTTTTATTTTACAATCCGCTGGGTACGTACATACTCAATGAGATAGTCTAGGATCATATTTGCTTGTACATGAGATTTTAGTCCAGTAATGATCACTTTACTATTATGAAAGATTGCCACATGCACAGGTAACCAACAACTAATGAGAGCTGCAGGAAAAAGTTCGGGTTCATAACACAAACTGTAACTGCTGGTACGAATCTTCAAAAATGATAGACTGTCACTCAATTGAGTAGAGATCACCATATTGTCCACAGTCAGATTCGACATCACACACCTCTCCCTCTTCCATATCCGACGTAGTAGTCTTTGTAGCTCTAAGCGCATTGACTGCGCCGATGAATGAGAAAGGGCGCCGAGAATCTGTACAGTCCCATTTGGGAAGAGTTGAAGATTCCGTGAATTGTTCATCTTCACCACTAACATTTGAGGACGGCCCGGGTAATACTTGCTGTTTGGAAGGTGTTGGTGTAATGTTGTCAGATCGATTTGGTGTAGAGTCTGAAGCGACGGAGAATGTTGACGATGGTGTAGCGATGGCGCTTCATGATGAAAGAATGAGTAAATTGAGCGATGTACCTTCCTTTTATACTTTTCCCAACTACCTTGATGAAATGTGAAGTTAGTATGCAGTTGGGAATGATAGAGTTGAATTCGCCGATTGTTGACGCGCAGCCAGATGCGATTTCCAATACGTGAATGTCTTTTCATATAGAAGTATTTCAAGTCCTTCATGATATGATGTAGAGATTGAAAATGACGATAAGATAAAGAAAAACTCTCTTCTCACATTTCCAGTTGAATCTTTGAAATAGACGTTTCGATCATGATCCGTTTCAATACGTTGTAGGGAATCTAATTTCCAACTCATGATGTGTGGTAGTCATGTCTGATTAAGATTTGCATAGTAGGGCGATGAACTCACGACGAATAAATGTCATGATGGAGCGATGTATGTATCTTCTATACTTCTCCCAATTGTATTTGCGAAATGAGAAACAGTTTGCGGAATGAGAATGGTAGATTTGAATTTCATTTCTGTAATGTTGAAGCCAAACTTGATCACCCAGGGAGATGAATCTTAATGTTTCAAAATATTCCAAATCCCTCATGATATCATTGAGGTTGACAAATTGTCGCCATGTTAATGTAATTCCTCTTGATGTATGACCATGAGAATTTTTGAAATGTACGTTTCCATCACGATCAACTCTGATATATTGTAGAGAGTCCAAAATCCAAGTCTTCATGATGTTATGCAAAGTTGCAGATTAGCAATATAAAAATGTCGTTTTATCATATTTTGCTTAGCAATGCGGCTACAAAGAGATTTACTAGTAATCGAGCCGCACTCTTTTCTACTCCCATTGATCATGCACAACAGCTAAATGGAAATTGGGAAGTGGGTGTCACTCAACTTGTTTATAGCAACTGTGTCTATACTTTTGATCATGAGGTGATGACTATTAATATGAGGCGTACAGCTGCTTACCAATGTGAAAAGGGCTGCCAAGTATACATTCCACAGTGGTCAAAGAAAGATCTCTTATTATGTAAAAAGTTTATATATGATTTCCTGAATAAAGCGTGTAAACATATTGCCCAATTTACTCCGCACAATGATGATTATACTTATATACATCATGTAGTTGAGAAAGATTGGATTGTTGGTTTAAGTCCAAGTTTAAGAAATGATTTAGGCTACCTCGCTAGCGCCTTGACAAGCTATGATAATTTTAACGTTAATTACCACATAAGTGGTCATAAACAGTTAATATATCGAGAGGAAGCTTATTATGTAGATCTTATTCCAAAAAATGAGAAGACGTTGGTGAAGAAGATTGTGATTAAGCCAAGAAAGACAAACATGACTCCTGAAACATTATTGAAGAAATTTAATTATCTCCTTCGAGTTGATGGTAAACAAGTGGCAACATTGACTTATATCAAATCATCTAATCATATTGCAATAAGTAAATTAAATGATGATGATCTAGTATTAGCTTGTTCAAAAGATTTTCATCAGTTCTTACGACATCGTTCTGCAGCTGTTCATGGAAAATCTGATATGCAACATTTACCATGTGAAAGGTCAAATCAATTTGATACAGAATGGGCCGTATCTTTATACAGAAAGTGTGTAGAGCCTTTAGGTGGTATCTTATATGAAACAAGAGTGTTGATGCCTCGCATTATTACTTCGGTTAAATTGGTTGTAGATTATTTAAATGAAGTGATTAATGAGAAACATATTTCATTTTCTGAAAAAGAAGGTGTTTTGTCTCTTACTATAAGTGGAAAAGGTATTGAACTAATTATGGATAAAACTCTAATGGACATTTTGGGTTTTGATCAAAATATCTTTAAAAGTGGTACTGTAACCAAAGCTAGCGCAGACATGTCGCTATCGCGTCGTATTAACTATTTTCAGATATATTCCAATATTGGTGAAGATGTACGTGTGGGAGATGTTGAAGCTCCATTGCTAGCAATGATACCATACCAGCCAAAGAGCTGCAGTATTTTATCTGAGCATACTTTCAAGAAAGTGCATTATACAAAGCTGAAATCAAACTACATCCCACAAATTGATATTGCCATTTATGACGATGCTGGTGCGTTGATTCCTTTTCATAAAGATGCTGTGACAAGTATCACACTCCATTTCCGAATGAAGAGTTAATGCAAACGTATGCTAATATATTTTTCCAATGTGAATAATATGGAAAGTGAAAATAAGGACTCGTTTCTAATCTACTTGCCCAGTAATGCTTCTATGAATAAATTTCCCAAAAATAACCCATCAGACTATCGAGTAGAATTAAATCGGCCACTGCATTTAGAAGGTGAATGGGAGGTTGGCGTTTCTAGTATTTGCTATGATAGCAATATTCAGAATGTGAATGATTTGGAAGAAATGATATTGACTCCTCGCACCCATGATGGAATAACGATGAATAATGCATTTCAGTTCCCATACAATTTAACATCAGATGGAAAGTGGAACTATGAATGGATTCAGATAAAATCAGATTCTTATGAGCCATTTGGGAATGAGAAAATTATTAAGGCATTCAACAGTGGTAATACTTCCATCATGAAGAATAAAAATCAGAAAGCTTATGAGTTTACTATCTATCATTGGAGTGGGAGACAGTTCCTCCGCTTTCATTCTTTTACTAAAGGTCTTACGCTGAGGTTGGATAGTGAATTCTATCCACATCTTGGTTTTGGTCATGGACTACATCTAACGTCAATTGCTACTGCAAATGTTAAAAAAGTTTATTCAAATCGAATCAACAAATTTCATTATAGATTTAAAATATTTGATGAAGATGTTGTAGAATGCGAAGAACGCATCATTTTGAAAAAGCGTGGTGTTCAACCTTTATCACTTATTGAGTTAGTAAAACGATGGAATGAGACTGTGGGTAAGAAGTATGGAGAGAAAATTATGGCGGACAAAAATAAGTTGGTTATTCAGAAATATAATGACAAACTTACAGTTTATTTCTCTCCAACCTTGCGTTATTTTGTAAGACATTATACACCTATTATTGGAAGCGGTGTGGTGTATGCTTCTCATGAATATCACACTAAAGCTGATTCAGTTAATGATGAATGGTGGGTGGACATCTATGGCGATCGCATCAAGAAAATTTACCAGTCTTATGAAGAATCTAAAGTTGCTATCAATATAATGCCGCGTCTATATCATACAGTTGAGAGCTTCATTCATGTAGTAAATCCTTATATACAACAGAAGTTGAAGCATGTGATGAAAAGTAAATATGATGTAAAGACACACCACATTTCGTTTTCAATTGAAAATCAACGCGTTGTTCTGAGACTGGGTGATGACATTCAATGTCAATTGAGTAAAAATTTGAAAAAACTCTTTGGTTTTTCAATGCTACAAACAGTGTTTGCTGCTGCGCATACGATTGGTATAGAAACACCAATGACACTTGATAAACATGAACAGCACCTTTACATTCAAAGTGATTTGATTCTACCTATTTCTGTTGGTGAGAAAAAAGAATACATTTTACGCGATTTCATTCATGATAAAGACGCTTCATATGGAATAGTCGAGAAGATGTTTGAATCTATTTTCTATCATCCCGTCGTCAAACAAACTATACCCTCTATTGCTATCAAAATTACCAATGGTTTACAAGAGTGCATCCACGTGAAAGATACTAAATCCCTCATAACGTTAGTGTTTCGGAAAACAAAGTGAAGTCTTTATACAACATTTATTGAAATATGTACATGAATGTGAAGCAATAGACTTTATACAACATCCACTGAAAATATATACATGAGCGCACTTCAATAAACATTGCTATATAAAAAAAGTCTTTTCACTTCGTGAAGGGTGGAAATATACAGGGATAGGAAAAATGTCTTTCAGTGGAAAAGTCATCACATGGGGAATGTACAGATGTGGACACATATTCACAAGGAAAAAACAATCTCATGCGATACATAAAACAACAATGTTTATCTACAGAAATCAACATCAAAATACTAAGTTAAGGATGATTATGCTAAGACGTCTCCTGAATGTGGTAGTGTGGGTTTAATTCTTTTGGGTGGTGGTATGTTTGTGTCAGGATGTCCATGTGGAAGAGATATGTTGTGTTCTAGCCAGCACCTCTTATCCTCCCATGCTGAAAGCGCCCGTTTCCTAAAAGTATGAGTTTTGATCTCATGCGACTTAGATTTTAAGATTGTCATATTGACAAACGTTATATTTTTATTTCTATAGGCTTTCCTGAAATTCTTATGTTTCATATTTTGCACAATGGATTTTGATATGCCTTTAGCGCGCTTAATGCTATCGTCGCTATCCTTTAATTTCATACTGTACATTTTTGGACGGAGGAGAATCATTTCAGCTATCTCCTTCCCTGCTGTCTCATCCTTAAAGCAGCCAAGTTTTGCCTTATTTTTGATGGAGTAGAGTGGATGATTAGCAGGATAATTTGATGTATCAAAATATCTTTCTAAAAATTTTCCTACTTCATTAAAATTTAAATCTTTTTGAGTGGTAATACCTAAGAAGAAACTATCTGTATCACCACCCAACAAACGAACCTCTTTTACGAGAGGACACGGTTTTAGTATTTTATAGAAGAGTTGATACATTTCAAGCTTGGAGTAATCTAGAACAGCTTGACCAATATAGATGGGTTTGCACAACTCAACTTCAGATTTTATCATTTTAACACCTATAAGGTCCTCATCGATAATGTCTCTATCGATGAATAGAGGTGATGAGACCAATTTGTGATACTTTTGATCATCATTAACTAGTTTGTAGTTTACGCGCTTTCTAACATCCTCCATCGTCTTACCAAATAGACTGTTGTTCTTATATTTATAAAAATCTTTTTCAAAGTTATTTTGGGCTAGTGCACGTTTCTGGCTGTTGCTATCAATATATGGCTTGAGGAAGGCTTTCTGTCTAAATTTAATAATGCGGTGAACTCTTTTTAAAATCATACCCATTTCTAAATAAAATTTTAAGATGCTAAAGTGGACTAGATAGTTTTCTTTATCATACTGGGTGAGTAAAAGTTTGCGACAAGGCTTATAGTCGGGTTGTCCACATGATTCTAAATCTTTATGAAATTGTTTCATAAAGTCGGAAAACATATCTTTACTCACTTCACCTGATTCGGGTGCGAGTGGAAAATCTACGGTTTTATGTTTAATATTATTTGGATAGATTAGATCTATCTCAAAATAATATCCCCAATCACCTTCATCTGGAATTGCTAGTATGTTAGAAGGGTTGGAGAAATGTTGAATATCACTATCATCTAACCAGCTAAACTCAGAGTGAGGTAGCGGTTTGGATAATGAACTACCATACAAATTATTTTGGTCATAATACTTCAGATGAGTCTGGTCATTGCCTACTATTTTTGATTTTAACCTATGTTTATTTACAAATGTGAGACCACCGCGAATTCCTCGCTCAAATAAATTATACATCTCTGGATCTTGTAAGAGATGAATGGTCTCACCAGTCATTTTAAAAGCAGACTTAAATGACATGGCTGGCAGACTGACAAAGTGGACGGGATCTGACTTATCTTCTTCTAATGCCACTCGTCGAAACTCCTGAAATACATCAGCCAGCAAAAATACATCTAACTTAAGGTAGGCAATCATATATTCACCAAATGTATGGCAGTCAAATTTTATCCATGCATCTTGTGCATGATCATAATCTTCGGTCTTACATTCTGCGCCGGTCAAATCATTTTTAAATTTATCTATGGGCGGAAGAGAAGTCTCGCCGAGTTTACTAATTGCATCAAAATATGCATATGGAAAGACTCCTTTCCGTGTGATGACTTCATCGGTTAGATTTGGGTATTGTTTCTTAAGATTTTGTGTTAGTGGAAGAGACTTTAGATTTTGCACGAGAGAGGCCAGTGATGCAGTCATAAATTGGTAGGAATCTAAAAATTTTATATCAAAATAGACCGTCTTATTTTCTTTAGTTTTATCGACAGGCACTTTTGCTGTCATGGCCATAAACTTCTCTCTCGTTTGTGCTATTACATCAAGCTTCCACTCTTTCATTTGACCTAAACCTCCTTTTATTATCATATGGCTGTCGTAGCCCTTGAAATTATGGAAAATGACGGGTAATGTACGCCGCTTCATCCTCAGCGAAAAATTACATTTTGAACAGAGTGCGTTTCTAAATTTACCAGTGATGTGATCATGGTCGCGCACTTTCTTAATCTTATCATCGTCAAATGTTTTCCTACATTTGGGGCAAACGTTGCAACTATCAAATTTTGCTTGATCATCTGCTGTCATATGCAATGATCTGCGATAGAGTTCACCATCATACTTTTGTTGAAATTTTACAGCCTGTTCGAGGAATTGTAGGAATTGGTAAATACAATCCTCACCTTGCCAGACGCGCATTTTATTTTGCCTACTCCTAAAGTGATCATGCCATACTTCATAGCAGGAAATGGCTGCTGGTCGATGGATGTTATCATCGATATAACATTCGATGTCAGCATAGATGACACGAAGAGGACTTAGTTCATCGCCATTCTCTCTATATGAAAACTCCTTATCTTTGGGCATGCGTTCCATTTGCAGTTTACCTCGCTTACACCACTCATAATGAGTTTCAAATTTGTTTTTACTCCTAAAGTTCCGAATGCATCTGTCACAGTAATAAATCTCTGATGAGGTAGAATTTCTTAAGTGGTGGTATAAGCGAGAAATTTTGGGAATGCCGCAGTAGTGCCATTCCTCACTATCATCCTGTCTTACTAATAAAAGGTTGACAACATGGTCATAACAACTCGAACGCGAGTTGTAGCGCACACCCTTCAATCCCTTTTCCCAAACATGGAGAACTATTTTAATGTTGTTCAATTTTTCAAATTTTTCTATATCTTTAATTTTCATATCGTCACTATTACAGTCATCGAAGTTTAATTCATTCTCCCACTGCCTATAGCTATATGTGCGATTTCGATTCGCATTGATGTCATTATAGTGGAGAATGGAGAGGACAGCATATTTAAAACATTGCGATTCGCAATCGACATTGATGACTGCTGTTTTGTTTTTTAAATTTTTTGGAAGTTTAAAGGAGCCTCGACCACTATGATTTCCTAATAAACTGATTTTAAATAAGGCGGACTCAATGCCGTCAAAAATGAGACCGCTATCGCGCTCGTTAAATTTATCAATATTTAATTTTAATCCTTGGATGTGAAAATTTATCCAAGACTCATAGTCTACAACCTCGGTTGCAGGAGAGGAGGGTATGTGAAACTCTAACCTCTCTATTATTTGTCCAGTATGGTGGTCGATTTTTACATATTTTATTTTAAGATAGATGAGCGCCTTCATCCTAAAATTGTCTAAATTGTTGAAGAGCGCTTCTATCAATGATGAATTTTGATGAAACCATTCCTCAAAGTTAGCAATGGTTTCTGAGGAGTCCATCTGGTAGTTCATCACTAAATTATTTATGGACACCTCAGTGAGTCGGATAGAGGAGGTACCGTTGGTGTAGGTATCGTTCGTGTGTGTATGTTGAAGTCTGTGCGAAGATAGTTCAAAACGTGTCTCGAAAGACTGAATGCATAAATCGCAAGAAAAGGAGACATCGTTAACAGAATCATCCCTACCTTCGGAGATTGATGCCGGCTTAGGTCGACAAACACCTCGCTTGATGTGTCGGGTGAGATCCCATTTCCTCGTGAAGATGTGCCCACAGTCAGCACATTCCCACTCGTTGCCATATCGCGACAGTTCTGAGCTGGAACTCGCATCACCTGAAAGAAAATCATTCTATCATCTCTGTTCAAGCCTCAGTGTAGTGTTACAACCTACCTTGACTCAATAACTCTAAACTTTCCTCGAGAAGAGAGGGCGTTGGTGATGAAGTTGATGCCTGAAATTGAGGAAGATGCTATTAGTCACACGTTTGAGGGAGATGAGAGAGGAAATCTTTAACTTACCATTTTAATGAAATATGATCAGACAGAATAATAGTTAAAGAGAGAGATCGTGCGTTCGTCACTTGTATGATTCACAGATTAAATGAAATGACATGAATGTCACTTTGCTTATATACTTTCATTCTCTTCATTCATTGGATGTTCATTCTGATTGGCTGCTTGTGTATACTTTAGAATTAGAAAACATTTCAAAGTCATTATTCAAAGTCAGCATTTCAAAGACAACATGACAAGTCCTCCAACAACACCAAATACCGCATTGGAGTTCTCCTCTCCATGCACATCAGCAAAGGTGCTCGTTACACCAAATGCACCAAGAAAGGCGAAGGTGGAGAAGACATACAATCTGGACAATATACGAAAGTTATCATTATCGGAGGATGATGAAGAGGAGTTGCCCGACCTAACAGGCATACGGTGGAAATATTTACAATATGATGCCGAAGGGGTGATGGAGATGACCAGCAAGTCGCACTTGCATCAAATATGGGAGTGGTACACCCCTAACTCCCAACCGCGAACCGTGGCGGAGTGGGCGTACATTGAGAAAGTGAGGGACGCTGCAGAAGAACGTTTAAAGCAAGTGAACTGTTTTTGTTATCTATGTGAAGCCAGACTCTGGGACGATATTGACGATGAAGACCTTTTGAAATACATGCCATAATAAATTTTTATTTCGTATTATCTTTGCTTTCACACTGACTTACTTGAATGGGACTTCAGTGGATGATTTAACCATGTATACATTTTCATTTGGAAATAGTAGCACGCTTAGTCTAACTTGTAAATCTTAAAACATTTCATATGGGCGATGATGATAGTGAAATAGTGTCAAATAAAATTAAGATAGCTTACACTTCTGATACAGGGATAGCAATCGACTGCGATCCATGTGTAAAGAGCTTGTTTGACTACGGAAGAGAGAAGTGTGTTATGTTGCGTGTGGCGCGTGAGTGTCCTCCCATTTCATTCCATTCATCAATTCGTCTCATTGATAGAGACAGGTAGAACTCATGGTTCTCATAACGTATGCAATGGAAAGTTTTAGGTAACCTTCGACAGTTGGCTAAATGTCGCCCTGGCGCGAATGCATACTACGTTGAGACAGAGGCAATCACTTGCAAACATGACGCAGAGAGGTTTAACAAGATTGACCATTGCCGAATGTCCCTTGCGGTATACATAGCTACGGGTTTCACCGCCGCCCTTTACAGGAACGCCGTCGAAAGGAAGTATTACACCGAACTTCATTTGCAACGTTCAAGTTGACTGATAGCAGATTCAACTTAATGATAGTATTCGCCAGTCCGAAGACTGCCCAGGGCAAACCGCGAGGAGGTTCTATCATGTCTTGCCCCATGGTGGCCCTTAAGAGAGCCGATGGTTCGTTCTCGGGGTGTGTGGTAGGGACTCAGGCTTGCTGTTTCGACTGCGGCTCCGGCAACGGGGCGGGTGGTCGCTTCTCTTGGATGTCTGTAAAGAAAGAAGTAGTGAGTTATCATCTTACATTTTAATTAAGTCATTTTTACTTACAGATCTTCTCGGACGCTTCCTCATAAAGGAAATTCGAGATCGGATCACGATGATCGAAGGTGAAGTGGAGACACTTCACCCCTTTCTTCACCCGAGAGTAGCATTTCTCCCCTCTTCCACGCTCGTGCAAGAGAGGAGTTTCTGCTACTCTCCCCTTTCTAATAGGGATGTGCAGACGACTGGAACGCAACCTTCGATCGCGATCCACCAGCTGCGCCGAACGGTGCAGCTCGTGGTTCGTCTCGACCACCTTAGCCATCTGCACACGGAGTCTCTCCACTTCCTCCTTCAACCTTCGTATCTCCTTCTCCCTACTTTCCCTCTCTGCTAGTAAAGCCTCTTCTCTGGCTTTCCCCTCGAGAGTCTTGAGCCTCTCCTGCTCCAACTCGCCATCCCGCTCGCTTAATCTCTCCTTCACCTTCTTCATCTCTCCGGCCACGTTCTTTAGGTCCTCATACTTTGCCTTGTATGAGAAGGCCTCCTCCTTCAACTTCTCCGCCTCTTTCTTTAGTCTATCCCGTTCGGCGATCACCGGCGGGCGCTTGACAAAATTGCGACATTGTGTTGCAATTCCACTCACAGTTACGGCTGTAGGGGTCTCGCGATCGAGGTCGACGTCCTCGATAAGTTGCGACTGTAGCTCTCCCTCCTCCTCCTCACTATCGCTGCTGGTCAGCGAGCTCTCGCTACTAAGTGACGATACAGCGGCAATCGCTTCAATGGCGGATTGTAGCTCAGTGGCCTCAGTGGTGAAAAGTGAACTCCGTTCTTGCTCGTTGGCAGATTGTAGCTCCAAAGAACGGAGCTCAGTGGCGAAGAGTGAACTCCGTTCTTCTTCGCCTACTTCGCCTGTTTGACACTCGCTGTGTTGTGAGTGCCAATCCTCCAGCCGCTCACTTAAGCGACTGACTTTGTGGACTCCGCAATAGTAGCGAGCGACCCCTATCTGTTTCTTGTTAGTACAAGCATGCTTCTTGAAGGCGTCAGCTCGGAATACCTTCCGGCATTGACACAGTTTGAAACTGGTCTTCATATTATTGTATTTCGGCATTTCTGAAGCGAAAAACGGAAAACAATGATTTTTACACTTAGTGAGGAATGATAGATTTGAGTGTAGTGAGTGGCACTCGATCCCGTCAACAGCCCGAAGGCCTTGTACTGATCACTAGGGAAGTGAGAGATCTTCCCCGATACCCGCTCTTTACAGCTGAAGACATCATTGTCACTGCCCCGAAGTGGTAACAGGAACGCCGAGTCAAAGGTAGTGATCAGTAGCTGGGATCTAACCCCTGAAAGCTGCCTTAGACTTAGTTAAATTTGAAATCTGATAGCAGATTTGAACTTAGCATACTTGAAAACCTTGAGGAAATATCCCAAGTTATTGCTTTGATCAGCTTGATAGCAAGCCGTAGAGTGCTTGATTCACCAGCGTTTTGCAATGGAGATGTTTAGAGGCCACCCATGACAAGATAGCTAAGACTCAACCGATTGGCGTTCAAAGTGCTACGTTGAGAGCTGTGTCAAATGCCCAACATGAGTTGCCCCAGCGGTTACGGTCTCAAATATGACACATTCCCTTGCCACACTTATCACTACGGCATCGTCCGCCGTCCCGAAGGAACACCCTGTCAGTGGAATATTACAGCAAAACTCTCCGTGTCTTGCTCGCTTTCAGTGAAAAGCCGCTTATAGCATGAGAAGACTGGCTCAGACATCATTAAAAATGCTTTCATTGACTTCAGCAGGGTTGAAAACCCCAGAAAACCTCCAAAAATAGTGAATTTAAAATTTTCAACTTTTTAGCACTACTTATGAAATTTTATAAGTAGTTTATCACTTAGGGCAGGTCAATAGCGACCGAACCTTTTTTGAATCAAGTCAAACGGACTTGTAGAAGCAAAGTTACAAGCCTTTAAAGTTTTGGAGTCTTTTATGGCCTGGAGACGAAGGCCATCTCCTGGCGAACCTCTAAGTCTGACGCCTTAGCTGATATCAGCAATGAAATTTTCTAAGTCGGTTTCTTACAGAAACTCGGAATTTGGAATGTCCGAAGCTATCATCGGAGCTCAGAGAGACGACTTACCGTTGGCAATCTCTCGTCTGAATGACAAGTCTCCGTCGGTTCCCAGCTTATATAGTGTGTGACGATCAGCTGATGACGTAATACCCATCATCCAAACACTAAAAATCCCGTCTATCTCCGGTTCTAGTGCTCCGATTGAGCTAGAAATACACCATTTCCATGTAGAATTTGACGCTGAATCCGAATCTGGCCTCCGTTTTCCCATCCGATGCTTCGTTTTGGCTCTACAGTAGGCAGCCATCGCAAAAATTCTAACTCTGTCGTTTTTCCGAAAAATGTTGAAAATTTTTCTCTCCGATTGACATGAAACTCACCATATAGATAAAGAATTTGACGCTGATTCCAAATCTGAAATCCGTTTTCCCATCCGATGCTTCGTTTTGAAGCTAGAGCCCAAAACGTCCCAAATTCTAACTCTGTCGTTTTTCGCCAATGTCCCAAAATCTTAAATGGCGTCTCACATCTAAACGAAGACAGATAGGAACAAGCCGATTCTTTCACTGAATTTGTCTCACTCTTAGCTTTCAAACGAGCTATCGCACGACAAAATCCGTCCAGTAGAAGCCAAAATCGAAGCAAGCTGTCCAGAGGGGGGGGAGGTCAGTGAAATTTGATGAAAAATGCTTTGGTGACGGTCCCAGGTCGAAATTCCACACTTTGGAAAATTTTCAAAATTTTACCCATACAAAGTCACTCTGACACTTAGGATTTTTTCAGGTAAGCGAGCTCCGACCTAAAATCTTGTAACCGCTCTAACTTTTGAACAAAGACAGATAGGAACAAGCCGATTCTTTCACTGAATTTGTCTCACTCTTAGCTTTCAAACGAGCTATTGCACGACAAAATCCGTCCACTGGAAGCCAAAATCGAAGCAAGCTGTCCAGAGGGGGGGGGACGTCAGTGAAAATTTTTTCTCTCCGATTTCGCTGGAAACATCCTTCCTAACCCAAAATTTCACGTAGATTCCGAATCTGGCCTCCGTTTTCTCATCCGATGCTTCGTTTGGGCGCTACACACCAAAACGTCCCAAATTCTAACTCTGTCGTTTTTTCGAAAAATGTTGAAAATTTTTTCTCTCCGATTGACTTGAAACTCACCATACAGATAGAGAATTTCACGCTGATTCCAAATCTGAAATCCGTTTTCCAATCCGATGCTTCGTTTTGAAGCTAGAGCCCAAAACGTCCCAAATTCTAACTCTGTCGTTTTTCGCCAATGTCCCAAAATCTTAAATGGCGTCTCACATCTAAACGAAGACAGATAGGAACAAGCCGATTCTTTCACTGAATTTGTCTCACTCTTAGCTTTCAAACGAGCTATCGCACGACAAAATCCGTCCACTAGAAGCCAAAATCGAAGCAAGCTGTCCAGAGGGGGGGGACGTCAGCCGAGAATTTTTTCTCTCCGATGGCGTTCAAATTCACCATACGGATGCAGAATTTCACGCTGAATCCGAATCTGGCCTCCGTTTTCTCATCCGATGCTTCGTTTGGGCGCTACACACCAAAACGTCCCAAATTCTAACTCTGTTAAAATTTTGGAGAAAAATTTTTTCTCTCCGATTGACTTGAAACTCACCATACAGATAGAGAATTTCACGCTGAACACGAATCCGACCTCCGTTTTCTCATCCGACCACTCCTTCCACTCGAAACAACCCATTTTACAACCCAACATTCAGCAGATTGCACCAAAAACATCACACACTATAGCCTCAAGACTAATCCTGGCGGTCGCCCAAGTCCACCACGACACTCTATCGTTCCAGAGGGGGGGGAGTCAGCGAACATGTTGTGAACGTGAACCCACCTGGCCGGCACACCACGACAGACCACAACCTCTGTCGTTCCAGAGGGGGGGACTCAGACCCGAAGCACCACGGCGGCCGACCACGACACTCTGCCGTTCCAGAGGGGGGGGACTCAGCGATGGCGGCCATCTTGCGCTATCTGGTGTTCGCCGTTTTCTTACTACTGCCTACTGCTCCGATGGTGGCAGACAGCCGTTCCTGAAATTCACGCTTACTTTCATCGAAAGGACAATGATGAAGACAGGTAAGATAATCATTTGTAAATAAGTCTAAAGAAGTGTATTGATGTTCGATTGATTTGATTTTTCAGGCAAAGGTGGAAATTCCCGTGGCCGCCCTTCAAAGTCCATCAAGGTCGGGCATCAAGCCATCAAGGTACCCAGCACGCCCGCCAAACCGCGGTCGACCAAGCGCTGCCGACTCTGCCATCGCAATGAATTGCGAAAGGAGAGCCGGTACATGTGCCCGGATTGTCCAGGCAATCCGGGTCTGTGTATCGACCCTTGCTTCCGGCTCTACAAGCACTGACGTCTGTGACTTTTCTCATGTTTTGTGCAGTACATGCATACATGTATAGTGGATATAACTTGCTCTTTTTGGGATACATCGGTGAATACTAAATAACCTGCCATTTCCCTAAGAATTATCCAATCTCCATCGATCACATGACAAGAGGCTAACTGTGTCATGTAGACTACATGTAGCTAGATGAAGTGCGTCAAATAGTGGCTAGGCCTATGTCAACTACAAAAGAATATCCCTAGCTATTCATTCTAAAACAAAGTTAGAAAGATGAGGAATGTCAGAAATTTTATTCGCTCCTGAGCTAACTTGCCAGTGATGTCTATTCGCTCACGGAGAGGAGTGATGAATTCAAATATTCGCTTCAGAGAACAGATATCTCATGTCGAGCAGCGCTCGACATCCGAGTTGAACGGGTTAATTACAATTTAGGCCTATCTGTTGTGTCGGTGATGCTTCGTTCTATTTTCAGCAATCTTGTGCGTCTTTCAGGACAATAATCTTCTCGTGTTTATTTAACAGACTGAATACAGTACACTACTCATAAAATTCGCAAGTGGAGGAATAATATACTATTTTATGGACAGCTCTGTAAAACTGCATTATCTCATGTGAATCGAATTTCAGACATTTCCAATAAAGAACACGATAAATCCATTTGTCTGTGAGGATGGAAGCTAATTGTTTTCAATACGCTGACTGTAGGAGGACTCAGCCCTACAGAACCCCAATACAGCAAATTATTCAGTTCCAATTTTAATCTTTCTTTACTGTCTGCACTGACGTATCAAAAATAAACAACAACACGATATTCAGAGTGCATCAATCACATACATAGGTGTAGTAACAATCAATGCTGCATGCCAACCATCCAGAAATAAAGAGAATATATGACCTCCTCTATCAGAATGTCAAATTCCCGTATTGGTTGGCATCAAGCGTAGAATTTGACGAGTCTCTCTTGATTTCTGGCTAGTTAGCAGTTCACTAGTGACCGCATAATTGTACTAATCCCACTAGTTATTCAAATTTAGCATGTTCTGCTTTTTGACTTGTAAACGATCACGAGTAATTAATAATTAGCGATTAATTTTCCGCCTATTTAGCAAATTGAGGACAGTTTTCGAATGGATGGCTTAGAATTTGCTTTTACTTACATGGATTTATTTGCTACTCACGTCTGAATTCGGTGATGACTACTCTGAAAAAGCAAAATCCAAGATGGAATATTATCCTCAACAGGAATACACGGCGGTAGCTGGTTAATGATTTTTTACTATAGAGCCAAAATAAATAACATCACGAAAAAAAGAACACATCGAGCCAAAACTTCTACACATCGTAGCGGAAAACGCAATAGAGCCAAACTTAAGCTCTACACTACCTCACTCACCTTCAAGTAAAGTTTCATCAAAATCCATTCAATACTCTGTCCTACACAGCCTTCACAAGTTTGAAAATATGGCCTATTCAGCGACATTTCAAACTTTCAAACACATCGAGCCACAACTTCTGCGCATCTTTGCGGAAAACGCAATAGAGCCAAACTTAAGCTCTACACTACCTCACTCACCTTCAAGTAAAGTTTCATCACAATCCATTCAATACTCTGTCCTACACAGCCTTCACAAGTTTGAAAATATGGCCTATTCAGCGACATTTCAAGATTTCAAACACACATCGAGCCACAACTTCTGCACATCTTTGCGGAAAACGCAATAGAGCCAAACTTAAGCTCTACACTACCTCACTCACCTTCAAGCAAAGTTTCATCAAAATCCATTCAATACTCTGTCCTACATTGCGATGTCGCTGAATAGGCCATATTTTCAAACTTGTGAAGGCTGTGTAGGACAGAGTATTGAATGGATTTTGATGAAACTTTGCTTGAAGGTGAGTGAGGTAGTGTAGAGCTTAAGTTTGGCTCTATTGCGTTTTCCGCAAAGATGCGCAGAAGTTTTGGCTAGTTGTGTGTTTTGAGGATTGAATTTTTGTCGTTTTTGTCATATTGTAAAGGCTGTGTAGGACAGAGTATTGGATGGATTTTGATGAAACTTTACTTGAAGGTGAGTGAGGTAGTGTAGAGCTTAAGTTTGGCTCTATTGCGTTTTCCGCTACGATGTGTAGAAGTTTTGGCTCGATGTGTTCTTTTTTCGTGATGTTATTTATTTTGGCTCTATAGTAAAAAATCATTAACCCGGTAGCTTTCCATCACGAAGACGAAAGACGCAGACGAGACAGAAACACATAAGCACTGTGGAAATCGGGAACTCAACTCCTGACACACGCCAGGAGCCGGTGTCATAAAGCTCTGTTATTGTTGACAACTGTTGTTACTGTATAATTCACGGTCAATATCAAAAAATTTAACAACAACTGTAAGTTCTCTGTCTAATTTGCTGACAATAACGTTCTGTATACTTAACAGCGAAGAAAAACTTCGCTGTAAAGCTACAGTAGCAGAACCTACTGTTAAACTCAAATATAACAATGAAAGTATTGCCATTACTGTTCCCATTTCGACGATGTGGAGAGTGGAAGCAGACGTAAACTTCTCAAGAATAAGAAATCAACGACGATTTTTCGATCGCATTGATCCATTGTTACAATTAACTGAAACGGATTTTATTGATGGGTACCGTCTGCCAAAATCTAAAGTGCTTGATTTATCAAACGAATTAGAGGAATTACTTCATCATTCTACTCATCGTAACTATTCACTTAGTGTTCCATTGCAAACATGTATCGCATTGAGATAGGCAGAAGGTGATTATCTTCGAGAAGTTGGAGACCTACATGGATATCGGAATTAAGACTGCTGGTAGAACAGTTCATGCTGTCTCTAAAGCTATTTGCAAGTTGAACGATAAGTATATCAAGTGGCCGACTTATGACGAAATTTTAACGGAGAAGGAACGATTTTACAGTTATTGTGGTATGCCTAACACTATTGGCTGTATTGATGGGACACAAATTGCTATAAAGGCAACATCTGTGAATGAAAGTGCATTTGTGAATCGCAAAGGTTGGCACTCTCTAAATTGTCAAATCATCTGCAGCTCTACTCTTAAAATCTACGATATTAGTCCCAAATGGCCGGGAAGCTGTCATGACGCTCACATTCTGAGAAACAGTAATAAGAATATATTTGAAAAGATAGAAAATTTGCAAAACTCGTGGTTACTTGGAGATTCAGCATATCCCTTGTTACCAACTCTAATGAAACCTTAAGGTACACCTCTAAAGAAGAAGAAGAGCGTTTCAATAAAGCCTTATCCAAAGGTCGAACGAGTGTAGAGAGGTGCATTGGAGTTCTGAAATCCCGGTTCAGGTGTTTGTCAAGAACTATGACCTTTTCACCCACCAAATGCAGTGCACTTAAGTTGTGCTACTCTACACAATATTGCTACTGATCTACGCTTATCCTATTATATGTCAGACTCTGATGATTCTATTGCAGTACTTCCAAATTTTGATGATGATAATATTATCAATTCTGGTATTGGAGTGAACTTACGTGATCAAATTGCACGAAATGTTTTTTCAGTTTAGAAATAGATTTTCTCGGGAAATTAATGTTTTTCACGATATCGTAAAAATAATTGGTCGCGATGAGGTTGCCTATAAAAACTAAGGCTATAATAGGCTAGTCAAATTATAGAATATTAGCACATACCGGTATAGGCTATAATTCCTTAAGTTGATAATTTAGATAAAATTAATAATTATTAATAATAATATATTAATATAATTAATAATAATTATAATAATAATAAAATTAGATAATAAATTAGATAAAAAGAAAATAATGGAAAGCCAATTAGTAAATGTTAGCTTAAGTGAGCAAATTAATTTCAGCTACTGAACGTATTCATCGTCAGGGTAAATTAAACAATGTGATACTTGTTTAAGTAATGATCATCGAGATTTCTAAGTGATTTTTTATGAGCAAGTAGGCCTATCGCCTTTTACATGAAATTACATTAGTTTATCAAAAAGTTTCCGAAAGTTGGTTTCAAAATACGAGTATGTTTCCTCGGTAACTCTACTTGGTGAAATATTCAAATTCCTACACTAATTAATTGTCATTTATAAGTCATTGGTTAGGCTTAGTGATGAAAATTTTCCGGAAATTTTTGAATCAAAATTTTCCGTGGAAAATTATGGAAAAAATTGGAAAATTTTGGAAAATATTGGAAAATATTGGAAAATTATGGAAAATTTTGAAAGTTTTGATTTTTTGATAGGTCTTTTGATTTGAGCGCTTCCACTGCCGAGGCAGCTAGGTACCTATAAATTGGATCTAAAACTCTTAATTTCGTTATTATTTCGATTAAAGCGATCATAGCAACACCAGTTCCGTCCGCGGATTTTTGAACATTCCTTTTCCACCAGTGGCTTGTGCCATTATGTTTACATTTTTAATTATCACACAGACAACGTTTGGGATAACGTAAATCTTGCTTTTTTACTACAAGGGTATAATTTCATGCAATGTGAAAGATCTGGAGCAAAAATAATGTACTTCATTTTGGAATTTGCTTATTAGCTTGAAAGTTAAGCTTTATTATGCAGCGTTGATCAGTGATGCTAATTCATGTGTTGATGAACAAGTGAAGTATAAGCACACAGTCCAAGCAGCATTCATGAGCGACCATATTCGAAGATATAAAGATCCGACTGTAAACTCGTGAGATATTTAGAAACTAAAGATATCATATGTGATTAGTAAAAGAATATCTATGATAGCCTCGAACTTCTGGCCTTGTCCGACATCTTCGCTGAGGATACGCATCCTCCATTTCTAGTTCAGATGGTTCAGATAGATCCAATTCGATTTCAGGTCTGCCCAAATGAATTTCAGACATGATCTAGATGAGTTGGATATCTCCAGTTGAATTAAAGATCTTTTCAAAGTTGAGCTTGTGACAGATATCTGAAATTCAGCTAGAGAAATCTGAAATTCATCTAATGTCTGAAATTCATTTGGAAAGATCTGAAATAGACATGGTAAAGGTGCAGTTGGTTACAAAGTTAACATAGGGATGATAACGAAGTTTTTGGTCTTCGAATATCGCACAGTCCTTTCAAACGACCATGATAAGTCTCCAAAACAAAGGAAAAAAGGTCAATCACCAAAAAATAAATTTCAAAATTTTCCAATGGAAAATTTTCTGGAAAATTTTGAAAAAATTGGAAAATTTTCCATTTGCATCACTAGCTAGGCTACATTCCCAGTCACCCTTTGTTTCATATTGAAAACGAAATTTATCATTATGCAAACATGATTATGAATACATATTACAAAAAATAATCACACCACTTAATGATTGATTATTGGTAACCGTCTTGGTGATTATTCCACTGCTGCCAAGTTGGTAGATTACCAGTAGCGTTACTGTAATTTGGTTGATGGGTGTTGAACACCGGCTCTTGTCCAACTTGATGAATTTCTGTTTTTGTTTGGACTTGTCGTCTCTCCAACTCGAGGTTATGTCGTTTCTTCTCTTCTAAAGTTTCTCTTTGAATTAACTCTATTTCATGATGACGCTGTAGCTCTTTCAGTTTATCGGCTTCAATTTGACACATTCTTTGATAATAGTCACTTGAAGAAAAATGTCTAACCTTCAGCTTTCGACGATAGGATGTTTTCTTAAACAAAGATTGATTAAATGAAGTTTCATTTGCGGAGACTGGAGGAGGCACATTTTCAATATCAGATGATGCAATGTCGGTATCGTTCACTGTTTCTTCTACTCTGAATGAGGTTTCTTCTGTTGGCTCAATTAGTCCACTTTCTACCCCGCCAATTATGCCAGAAATTGATTCGGGAGGTATAAGGTGATATATCCTTTTTTCCTCCTCACCGAGGATTGTTTCCGCGTCTAATGTGGTGTCAAAGTTGGCCGTTCCACCGCCAGTCTTCTTTCGCTCTTTTCTCTGCTTAGATTGGAACTCGGCAACTTTAGCTTTTACACTTCTCTGTAAATTTTGCCATTTGTCCTTGATGGATGGTAATGTCCGTGTTGTGATACTGGTTGCATTGACTGAATTGAGCAGTTTTTGATATAGTTCATTTTTTAATTTCATAGTGGTGACGTTTGTCAATCACGAATTTAGTGTGGCATAATGTTGCTCGTAAAATTCCATAATTGTACATATTTCTTCGGCGGAGAAAGCGACTTGTCTGGGTTTTGTTACAGATGTTCGGGAGCGCTTCATACTTCAAAATAAAGTTCAGACAGTCGAATGATGACTTTTGATGCAAGTAGGCTATAGAGAGTAGAGACAATGAAAATTCAAACATTGAAGCTAGATTTTAATTCGTCCAACTGCATGCTTTTTAATGACTCATGTATCACGTGATCCCACTACTTGCATCGATATCAGCAGAACACAAGTGCAATGTCAGCTTTCTATGACATACAGCGAACTCATTATACGTCGAAGTTACAACACTTTCTTGCCATTCAATGTAAGTTCTCTGTTAAATCAGTTCGCTGTTACTGTCACATCTGCTGTAACTTAACAGTCGTTTATGACACCGGCTCCAGGACATCACATTTAGTTGAAGACGTTGTTGGGCTCGCCTTCATGAATCATGCGCTAATCGTTGTCTTGAGACAACACTAAGTCAGCAATGTAGTTACAATGATAACAGACATCAAGATAAATTAGAGTGAAATCAAACTTAGGAGTAAATTATGAATGAGATGATATCTATACTTAGTGTGATTCGCAAAGCATCAGAAAAATGAGCAAGCCTCCTAGAGCGCCGTTTAGGACTACTAAATTTAGAGCACGTGACACGGGAATTCCACTTGGAATCCCCAAAGAATTTTTAGAGCCAATTCACCCACGGACGTCTCGATACCTATGGCTTGCAGGCGTCCGTGCAATTCACCGTAAACATCACAATTCACACGTCTGCATCTTCTGAAGTAGATTAAATATCATTCATACCAATTATGTGCAAGTGCAAGGCTTGAAACTGTGTATATCAGTGATCCATAATTCAAGCAGCCAGTTTCAAGATTCAACGAATAAATAATTTCAAACAGATATTTTCATTTACAGATTTGAAACTTGGTTAACATCTAGCTCAAACACAGCATCAGACAATGGGCAATTCATCGGCATTGATACGCGTAAACATCATGCAAGCAGGCATAGGCCTATGTTCCAGTCTGAGTTATGGCATGTTGCTCATTGCTAGGTGCATGTTGTTTGATATGAATAAACCAATTAGTATGTATAAATATACTGTATGTGTGTGTTTAGCATAAATAACCAAAGTCGCATCTCCTACACACACAAGGAGGAACGTGTCTGAATAGCAGCGCGCTTGAAGTTGTCGATTGACTATCCTGCTCAAATCATGATGCAAGATCCACACGACAACTTTCGATAAAAACATTTTGAGGTTTTGCTGATAATCTTGGGAACGACAGGCACAAGAAATGGGATTGTATCTTACGATCGTAAGATTTTTGGCAGATTCGCAAGTATTTCGCAAGATTGTCTAATAGTGTTGTTTTCAGATATACGACCCCTATGAAAATTTCTTGATTTACTGTATTATGAAAATGCGTTTGAGTTCTAGAGGCAATGAAAAGGAATGTTTGTTGCTCGCTTACAAATATTTTCAAATTCATGCAATCACTGGTTTCGTTGCACACAAGGTAAAAACACGTCTAGTTCCTACCTAGCCCTTTATGATATTGAATATCTTTGGTAAAAAGTAGTGTTTCGAGTTGGGGTAACTTACCGGTATCTTACCGGTAAGTTACCGGTAACTTAAGATAAATTACCGCCTAAGTTACCAGTAATATATATCCGGCAAAAAATCGTAGGTCTACCGCTGTAGGCCTAGGCTACTCCTAAATTTGCGTGATAGAGATAGCCTAATTGCTGCTAGTGCCAATACATCTAACCAGGCCTAGTATATACGGCACCACGGTCGGTAGTCTAAGCTATTCGATGACAATGATAAATCCTGCGCGCGATGCATCCTACTATGGTGGGACAACTCAATGCGACAGCAATTTCAACAGGATCTAGCATAGTACCGGGCACTGATGAAATAAATAAAATAAGACTAATTGTAGGTTCCATTTGTTGTCAAGCTATAGAACGGAGGTTTGTAGGACCTAGGTCTAAATAATTGCATGTAGTCCTCGACTCCGCTTCAAGGCATCAGGCTTGCATTTACAATTTCTCATCGATGACACGAAAAGTATCTATTATTGCAACATCTTTCCTATGCGAGTCTCTAGGACCTCTTATCGCCCATCGGTGACAATTTGTTACATACCTAACCGTTTCAGCAGCCCGGATTTCAACTTTATTAGCTTATTTACGCAAAATGCTACTTACGAAGTTCTGCACATTAGTCTTTTATCATTTTGATATCAATCGTCCATATTAGCTTATTCACATTCCAATTAAATCTCGCCACATAAGCGTATGCCACCAGAAAATCCAACTACTTTAAACTACAAACGCATTTAACAAACGCATCTTAACCTCCTTGAACGGGTTGAGAAACGTGTCAAGAATCTCATGGGTGAAAAACTTGCTAGCAAGTTGCAGCCGCTCTCCGTCAGACGGGATGTTGCTTCACTCAGTCTCTTCTACAGGTACTATTTCGGTAGAAGCAGCTCTGCAGTGAATGAGTGCGTACCCAAACCTAAGATCTTCTCCAGAAGCACACGCAGAGCTAATGCACTCACATGCTATCATGTGAGCTTAGAACGCGCACGTACTGTGAGTCGCTCGAAAAGCTTTTTTGTTCGCACGGCACAGCTTTGGAATCAGCTTCCCCAGACCACTTTTTCCTTGACCAATGCAATTTTGATACGTTCAAGAGGCGTGCGAACATGTTTCTAATGGGGACAGTTTAATCAGATTAGAAGATCTGTTTTTTTTAATTTTATTTATTTAAAATAATACAATTTTTACTTTTCATTGAGTAACCCCTAGCTTCGTTCATGGCTCATAGCTGTGCTAGGGGTGAAAATTCAGTAAAAAAAAACTAAAAAGTCTGATGATATTAAGTTGATCTTAAGATACCCAGAAAAAATAGCCGGACATTTTTTCAGCACATATGAGGCAAAACAAAATGGATATTCAGTATTTTTTAATGGAATCTAAAAACATGAGTAAAATTTGCTTCAATGATAGGCTGGATGGATTTTTGAATAACAAAAATGGTCAAAACCAGTACACACACGAATAAGAGGAAAATATCCACTTTTCACAATTACTGCATGCATAGTAGAACTATTCCACCATCAAAAACAATCCATTCGACAACAATAACAAATTTCCATAAGAAACAACTTGGTTTGGCTATTTGTAGCAATGAAAATGCACACGGTTTGACATAGAAAAATTATCCAAGGAGTTTGTAACAAGGAAACTGTGTTAAGTCGATCTTTCGTTTAGCTTGAAAAGGACCATACTCAAGTTTCAACGCCTGCAAGTTTTAACTACTGACCCATTTCACTTTGTATCTGGAAAACAGGCGATTAAGACGTGAAGATCATTCTACCCATTAGTTTCATCGGAAAAATTCTCAATTAGAATAAGACAAGCGAAAATTGACGAGAATAAGACGTTAACGAAAATTGGCCGATAAAATTAAAGAAATAGTGAAAAATATTTATCATCATACTAATTTCTTCTCTGACCACATTTTTCCGTAATGAGAATTTTCTGACGGCATGAAAATATTAAGTTATCCATAAGTCTGAACAACCTGTATTCTAAATACATGTAGTAAATCAGTGATTCAGTGATTGTACCAATGATCAGTACAGGCCCTCTGAAAGACAAAGTTTCCTTTAATCGCATTGAAGCTATGATCTTTCCGTTTTGTCGATACCCAGGATTGATGATTTCATCTCATATTTTTATGACGCGTGTAGGTTAGCCTACTCTGATGTATCAAACTGAAAGAAACGATTACAACTCAACATTCTGGTTGCCCATCTTATGTAAAAAATTAAAGAGAATTATAAAAGGATATTTGGCTACCTATCAAAATTGCTGATCAGTAATGCTTTGAGGGAACGTAGTTTATCTCTATTAGGTGTAGCTATATGTATGTTATCGCTCAAAAATGAACCAAATAGGTCCGAATTATAATAAAATGCACTTGCTGATTAAGGATTGAAAATAAAAAATAATAAAGGCTCTATCAAAAATATAACTAAGAATAGAAACATAATAAAAACAATTGACAGAATATACAAAATGAGTAGGAGAACTTGCCGATACAACATTGTTCGCAAGTATTGAAACAATAGACTAAGCTGAAATCAGAAAAATGCGAGTTTAAACTTAAGTTTATAATTCTGCTCACAAAATGTAGGACCTATTCTATGAAGTAGAGAATAGCAGAAAGGAAATGCTTAACTTGCTGAAGCGGCCGTTTCAGGTGACAAGTTTTACTTTTCCAACAACCTGCATTTCAGAGAATTTTTCGATGCATATTTGGACCTGCCCCCTGCAATGCACTGTCATAGAGTAGAGGTCCCTCTGACTCATGGACTAGGTGTCATCTTGTGTCATCCCATGGAGTTCAGTTTTCTAGTATGGGAGCAAATATATTTGCGCAGACTTAACACTAGTTTGATGAAAACATGGTTCCATGAGAAATTACAAGAAAAATTTCTGCAATGATTGCGAAATATCTGAAAAATCACCTCAATATTCTAGGATTTATGAAAATCACATATTTTGGTGGTTGTTAAATATATGAAGCATCTTTGACCTCGGGTAAAGAACATACTTGCATAAAAGGATATATGGCACAGATGTTCTTCACACACTTTGGGACATTTTCATCGAAAGGCAAAAATGTTATGCGTCAAAAAGCATAAATTACCGTTAAGTTACCAGTAAGTTACTGGTAAATTACCGGTCCTTAAATTACCAGTAATTTTTAAACACTAGTAAAAAGTCAATGTATTGTACTATTTTGATAAAAATGTTGATACAGTATGCACCAAAGATATTTGATCTGTACTTTATGCGTAAGGGAATTTTCGCCATTTTTTCTTATTTGAGTTCTTTTTAGTCATTTCACTTCGCCTTGCTTGTGTAGGGGCCTACATGTGACACAGGAAATCAAGACATCACATCTGCTACGAGTATTTTTATTCCGAATTAATAAAAAATTATAGGCCTATTATGATTCGATGCGCACAACGACTGCGTGGATCCTTGCCATATACATGAATCATCGGCGAAGAACGGTGACTGTAAGAGAACATGAGATGCTTTGTTCTTCTTTGAAACCTCCTGCATCAGCCTATCTCTCTCGTACGTAAGTCGCAAAGGGTCTTGCAAGCTGAAATGCGCAACCTCTTTCAAGTCATGCTTTCTTCTTCACATGGTAGCCATCTTTCTTCAAAGGCAATTCCCATTCGATGTTTATTCAAATAGGCGATATATCAATCATATACCGAAAGGACCATCTCACGTGCATCTACTGATGACATGTGCTTCCACCGTCCGTTACATCACATAGATCCTTATCTTCCTGAAGTCTGTATAATCATTTATGAACAGAGTTTTACTGCTTCCATCAGGCTCAATCATGTGTGAAACGAAATCTTATCTGTGATCTTCTGCTGATACCTATTCACGAAATCATGTGATAACCGAAGCACAAAGATGATTAGGTGATCATATAGCCTTGATGGCTGTGAGCCAGATCACCCGGTACCTGCTGCTCATGAAGATAGGTTCTTGAATATCTGAAGAAATTACAGAAGTAAGAATTAAGAAGTTCTATTGCATTAGATATCCTGTAATAGGACAGGAGTGTATAAAAACTCGTCCGATACCAGAAAAATAGTTTTTGCGAGCTAAATAAAATCACATGATGATATGAAAATAACTTATGCAGAGATGTACAACAAACGTTGTATCTATTGTTAACAAAATGTCAACAGCCAACCGGTTGAGGATCCCTAAGCTCGCAGCGACAAGATAATATATCTTTGATGGGGAATGAACAGATTCTTATTGATTTGATGTTGCCATTCATGGACATGAAATATAAAATCCACTGAATAATTATTCTAGTAGCTATAGTGCTAGCAAGTTTAAATGTCAACAAAACGCATACATCTAATCGTTTTAGAGTTAAGACGAGTATATTATAAGTACAATATAATCAGCAGCATCATATGTATTTTTTCTCCAAAATATCAATAAAAATAAGCCAAAATTGTTCCAAAAGTCGTCTGTATTATACAAATTCGGTGGAAGATAGTTGCACGAACCCGACCATCATAAGGAGACATTTGAATGACAACTTTTCAGCTGTTCAATGTGGCAACCATCGCTCTGCTAGCTGACAGAAACATGACGACGAAAGCTTAGCATCACTTTTGCGAAGAGACCATCACTGTTGTTAATAACCTGAACCCCTCGCCGAAGTTTTGAGATGGTATTTCTTGGTTTCGTAGTGTAAACTATCTGTTTAAGATAACCCTATACGAAGAAGTCCATTTAGGGGAGTTAAGCCGAAGATCTGGGGCCAACTCCGCTGCATCACGAAGACCGATCCATCTCATGAGAAAATGTTCGTCAAGTCAACTCCGCACAACGAGGTAAAAGTGTGGTGGTGCTCCATCCTAAAAGATAAACTGATAAGATTTTGTGCCAAAAAAAGTCAATAAAGAAAACTCACTTGCATAAACCAGAAATCCTCCAGGTTGTCCCAACTTGAGACTTCTGGCCAGAGAAAGTCCTCAGCATCTCCCGATAAGACTGACCAGTGACGCTGTCGAGAAAGAAGAATGGACCAATTAAGCCCAAAGTAAATATACCTTTAAGGGAATTATGGAATCAATGGTTGATTTGTGGCGATAGCTGTGATATTACTTTTTAGGTAGCGCTTATAAGCAGTTTTGGTACTTCATTTCTTCCCCCTCACACTTTCGTTGTTGACACCCGCTGGTGTTGCATAGTCAACGATCTTCTCTTGCTCCTAAGGGCAGCCTCGCCCCTACCGTCGGAAAAGCGTTGAGTGTGTAAAATTCCTTTGGCTTGTTGAACATTTACAGCCTCAGAATTAGACGACTGCTCGTCATTTGTCTGTAGACATCGCAATCCCACGAAATTCATAATCACATCACAGCTGTACCCTGTATTCTAGCTGAGTATCCACGGGACCAATCCTTCATCACAGGGTTCAAGCAAGACTTCTCAGTGGTGCTGTACTCAGTGACAGATCAAGTCTATTCTAAATCAAATGTGACTAATTTTGACGAAGTTTAATGAAGTTGGAGACATTGGAAAATGTGGGGGAGGGGAAGGATAGAAGTACCGTAGTTTTATTTGATATCACAATTGACAAGAGTATTATTGAAATATGGAATGGAAGGGAATGAATAGCCATGTCAAACTATGAATCAACAAAAATTAGTTATCCGTAGACATTTAGAAGGTAAACACTGAAGCATATGACTCTTCGATTAATTTACTTATGATAGCATGACTATAATACTACTTCTAGTTAGTTACAGCAGTAACTACATTAATGGAATTTGTAACATTCGTGCATCGTGGTTAGCGCCGGTCGTGTCTCAACGCGTTCTCACAAGGAGTCCTTGGGCCGTATGCGAGAACAATTCCTAAGATTTTTATCTTAGAATCCTAACTTTGGGTTCGCCAGGTGAAATCCTAGTCGGTATGCTTGAACGTTTCCTAGCAATTCCCTAAGTTAGGTGACTCTCCCTAAGTTCATTTGATTAGCAGATCACCGGATGCTGCAGCTGTGTTCATTTTCATACCCTGACAATGAACTGTCTCACAAACTGCAGTCGGTGATTGATTGATGGAGAAAAAAACAATTTGAAAAAATATCAGTTATCGACAAACTGGAGCTGTAGTTGTATTCATCTTATTGTTACGATGAAGACAACGATTCGTTTATCAATATCGATGCAAGTAGTTCCAAAGTTATGTGGAATAATACATTTATCCTCAAAGTGTGCATGTCTTAATTACTCAACTAATGAGTGAATACCGTGGACTTATCGTCAACACAAAAAGTTGTCGAAACATGTAATTGGCGATAGCTCAGCTAATACTGCATCAAATTAAACAAAATAAACTTCATCAGTTACTAACATAGACATAGAAAATGTTTTACCAGCATTCATTACTACACGAGTTGATATATAGCTCTTGTCATCCGAAATCGGTGTTTCGCGGAGTTGTTGGTTCTCTCGACAGAAGGGTGGACCAGATTTGTTCGGTTGGGGAGAAGAAAAATGAACGCAGAAGAATTAGACGTGATTTGACGCGCAGAGGTTACCGGCGAAGTGATCTCTTGGTCATGGGGAAGTCTAGTGGAAGGAAGAAGGAGGAGTTGCCTGAAGGTCCAAGGTATTCGTTACCATATTACCCAGGGGTCTACGAGAGGATATCCAAGATTCTTGGTGGACTTGGAAGGAGAGTGACTGGCAGACCGGTTTGCAGGTTGGCTGACCGATTGGTAAGAAAGCGTCAGGAGGGGAGAGTACATTTGGGTGTTGTGTACCAAATAAGGTGTATGGGATGCCAGTGGACATACGTTGGCGAGTCTGGAAGAACTTTGGAGCAGCGGGTCAAGGAGCACAAAAGAATGGTGAGGAACATGAATGTCGAATGCTCAGAAATAGCTGCACATGTTATGAAGACGGGTCACACCATGGACTGGGAGGCGGCGACTACACTGGACAGGGAGCAGTCATGGTATAAGAAGAGAATATTCAAGGAGGCATGGTGGACAAAGAAGCTCGGTTCCTCAAACAGAGTGAAGTGTGTGGTGGATGACACATGGACACGATTAGTCTCTAAGTGATTTTGCTTCTGTATCATTTTTAGACATTCTTTCATATTACTATTATTTTAGTCAGTAGAAGTCATTATTTGCTTCTTATATTTTAGGATGGTCATTTTAATGTCTAGTGCACGTGAACTGAAGGTCACGTTTTACCTCTCTCATTTATGTACTGTGAATTGTTATCAAGGCAGCATTTGATGTGCCAGTTTGCGTGAACAGGACCGAAGCACCGGTCGAAACTTGTCGCTGAATTAAATACGACTACACCGGTCAATCGTGGTTTTCCCTCCGTTGCTTGAAGAATATGAAAGGAACCGCGCACTGCATCTTCACGAGTTGATATTGTACTGGTTGATTCCAGCAGCCAATCAGAATGGAGCGCACACCAAATATTGTAGATTCAATCTTATCATGCCATTGAATTGTGATGATGACTGATGATCTATTGTGTTAATAGGACGATTAATAATGAATGTAATAGGACGCATCCGACCTATAGCTCCAACAAATGTTTTTACTTTTTGCGAATTTTCACTGCTATAACTGCTAACATTTGGTTGAATTTATCATTAGTTCAAATGTTAAATTTAATAGGGTCTACTCGTACTTGATAATGCTCAAGAGTAACCTATGATCAAAGTATATGGTCAAAATATCTATAGATAGGAAGATTGAAAAAATAATTAAAAACTACTAATTAAAAAGATATATTGTGGTATTAATATTGAAATGCTTTGGCAATACAATCTTATACTTTGAGCTTCGAATAATGCAAATTTAAAGTAATCACTATTGCCATACGCGTATCTAGGGGGGGGCTAGGTGGCCTAGGCACCCCCTAAACTATTTTGCCAGTAGTAAGGGAGTTGCTGTTGAAATTTGCGCTTTAAACTTAATTAACCTTTGTCTCGCCCTACTCATTTGTGTTACAGTCACAGAATTAAATATTTTGTTTATCTGCTTCGGTTTGCTAGAAGTGTGATTAATACGAAACTGACGGCACATAGAGGAACCTATTAGGTGGGCAAGAAGGAATTCCTAATACCTTACAGAGATAGGAAAAAAAGTCGTGCGTCGCTTGCGGATTAATGTGAGTTCCAGAAAAGTGCTTCGATTGCCAAAATTCCTTCAGATTCGAAGACTTCAGATCATTGCCCACAAGTTTTCTCCATAATGTTGACCCTTTCGATCATTATTAAAGAAAGTAGCAGGCGTACGAAAATTAGTTCACTTGATGATGCTCTCCTCGGCATTGCTCACTGTATAGTGCATACATTGAATCGAAGCCAAGGCAGGGATGTGTGTTTTGGTGTGTACGAAGTGATATCACAGCACGCACGCATCTTTCACTGTCTCTGGTGTCCCCTGCTGACAGCTTATTGTTTGCCATTTCCAATAGCAAGCCATACATGAATTATCCATTCGAGAAGGAGCAAGTTGATGTGCCATTTCGACGTTAAGGTTGCATACAATTCTTCCTTTCTAGGAAACCGAAGCGCGCACAGATGAATCTAATTCTGTGGTTACAGTAGATTTATGATTACGTGCTGTCAATTTGTTCCCAGAAGACTATTTTTATCACGTCATGAACATTTGCCCTGTATCATTGGTAACGAGGTCATGTTTCCCGCTCTCTATATTAAGTGCGTGTGCCGTTCGATGTGATGTTACACTCAGCTTTCTTTCTCCTTGATGCACGCGAATAAAAGTTCGTCTCACGATGACTTTTGTCTTGTCAATCACTGCGTTAATAATCTGTTAATAATTTCAACAGGTTATGGGCCCAGAACGGCAAATTGACTTTTAAGGTGCTCAACGGAACTATACGCCCACATTACTCGACGTGATACGACAGTTGTTGAGTATTCGCTGTGATAGTGATCTTCGGCTGAGTGTGTTTCAAGATGGCGGAATCAAAAGTAGCCATCATACCTCTAAACCATAGAAATAAACTGTTTATCTGAAGTTCGCTAGAATGGAAATTGACTCAAGGTCGCGGCACATCCGCGGGAACTAAGTTGGGGCATGAAGAACCAATTAACCCTTTGAAGAACATCGTGACGTTTTGGTAACGCTGAAATATATGCTTATTACTCTATACAGAGCTTATTACAACTTTAAATATGGGGATGAATAAAATTCTGATATTTTGTTTATGCTAATCAATTATTTTTCTTTACATCAACCGACTTGAATTTCCTGAATTCAAATAAAAATTTCGTCAAAAAACGTGCTGATCAGTTCGGTGAGTATTTACATAAATTTCTACTTGGATTTGAATTGTATTCTCTAAATTATGCATTGGTATGGAAGACTAAAATATACTATCGATAAATATTTACAAATACCGTATCTAAGTAAACATTGAAATGCATTCGAGCAGATTATATGGCGATGTTACCATTTGGTAACGTCCATTGAAGCACACTATAATTGAAAAAAAATATTGCCGGCTGCGTGACTAATTGGTAACTCTATCCGTTAATGGCAACGCTAGGCATAGTAAAATCATGTTTGTTAGTAATGCTATAAGCTTATACTTCTACAAGCCGTTCATTTTAAAGGCTGTATCAATTCGTATTATGTCTTATTTCTATTAATTTACATTCTCTTAACATGGTTATCATAATCAGTACATTAACATATAACAATTATAGAGATAATAAAAATGTAATTCATATTATTTGAGCAACAGTAATCAAAGTTTTATATTATCACAAAAATAAGTAGACCTAATAATAAATTGGCCTAATATATACGATCACGCAAGTGGGATTCTATGCAGATTCGAATGCAGGCCTTCAGCACGATAGTCAGGCAGCTATACCACTAGGCTACTGACGCTTCCCTACAATTGCTCGCATTGACAGAGAACATCACAATCGTGTGAAATGTTACGTACCAACCTTACAGCTCAGTCGTATCTCGATACAATTCTTACTTTCCTTTTTCAGATGTTATCTGCGAGAGTTCACGTGCGGCGTGCTAAGCAGGCAGCCATAAATAACATATTTTCAACCACTGGAGATGGAGACAATCGTGTTGAGGCTGTAATGATTCCAGATGGAAACTTGAGCGAAGTTGATGATGGTGAGCCTGATGAGAGACCAGATGTTGTAATTGCAGAGGAAGAACAACCCGCTACAATCGCACAGGATGACGCTGACGTGCCCAACCCTGAATATGTGTTCCGCTGGAGAAGGCGGTAACCGCTGACAGTTAACTTCCGTGATTTCGAAGTAGACGAAGAAGTTGGGGACTTGACACCATACCAAATGTTCAAGGAAGTCTTTACTGACGAGCTCCTCCAACTAATTACGGATGAATCAAACAGGTACTCAGTAGAACAAAGAGGAGAATCAATAAATGCTTCATTTGGAGAATACGAAGCATTTTTCGTATTCTATTGTTTTCCACAATTATGGATGCGTGCGAATTTCGTATGTACTGGAGAGCGGACCTGCGGTGGTCAGCCATTGCAGACGCAATGCCGTTGAAACGTTTTAAATCGTTAAAGCGTTTCTTTCACCTCTCAGATAATGCTAAGGCAAAGCCGCACGATGACCCTGGATGCGATCCTCTACACAAAATTCGGCCGTTACTTGATCACATCCTCAGTTGGTGTAAAACTATTGAACCGACACAACATCAATCTATTGACGAGATGATGGTTCCATTTAAAGGCCGCATCAAAATTAAGCAATATATGCCCAAAAAGCCGTCGAAGTGGGGCTTTAAAATATTCGCACGGTGCTCTGACAGTGGAATAGTGCATGATTTTAGCGTGTATTGTGGGTCCAAAACTCACCTAGGAAAATTCGAGAATTATCCTGATGTTGGATTTGGAGGTCGGGTTGTATTGCACCTTTGCGATTCTCTACCTGACAATAAAGACTTTAAAGTTTTCGACAATTACTTCTCTTCTCTTGAGTTAGTCTTGATATTGAAAAATACTCATGGTATTCATTCTGTTGGAACGATACGCACTAACAGGATGAAAGGTTGCCCACTGAAAACGAAAAGGAATTAAAACTTTCTGGAAGAGGTTCCTCAGACATGAGTAATGGGCAAAAGACCGTTCCAGGACACCACAAAATTCAAAAAAATAGTATCTTTAAAAACGACATAAATTCATGAATTTAGACCCTTTTTCAGGTTTTTAAGACCTAAATACATGAATTTAGACCGTTCCAGGACACCATAAAATTCAAAAAATAGTATCTTTAAAAACGACATAAATTCATGAATTTCGACCCTTTTTCAGGTTTTTAAGACCTAAATACATGAATTTAGTCCATTCAAAAAGTACCATTTTTTCAAAAAATGGTATTTTTAAAAACGACCTAAATTCATGAATTTGAACCCTTTTTCAGGTTATGAAGACCTAAATTCATAAATTTGGGCGTTTTTAAAAATACCCAATTTTCAAATTTTTCAAAATCTCAAATTTGAGAATTATAATTTTTACCTTGAAAATCATGACCGTTCCAGGAAACCGAAAATCATAAAAGTTAAGAATCTCAAATTTGAGAATTACAATTTTTACCCCCTTAAAATCATGACCGTTCCAGGACACCGAAAATCATAAAAGTTGAGAATTTCAAATTCATGAATTTTATCCTTCTTTCAGGTTTTTAAAATATATCATGTGTCTAATAATATTTCTTTAAAAGTGGAAGAAACAAAAGTGGAAGAAACCGCAAGAATATATCCTTCAATATCATATGAACGTAGTTCTACTACCCCCTCCCTTCTAACTTCTAGGGGTCCCTTCTGACTTCTAGGGGTCCCTTAAGAAATTTTTTTATTATAAAATGAACAACATAAATGAGTTTTTAAAATTATATGGAACGCAAACAACTACAAATTTTGATCTAAAGAAAATTGCAAATCAATTAGGAATAAAGAATTTTCATGTTCTAATGAGAGCCGAATTACAATTGAACAAAAATAAGCCAACAATAACTATAAATTTCATAACAAATCTTCACACATCAGATGAAAAAGGAGTACATTGGTCAGCGGGGCATAGAAATAAAAATGGAGATAATTACTATTTTGACTCTTATGGATTGCCTCCAACAAATGAAGTCAAAAAATTACTTGGAAATGGAATTTATAATACATTTCAAATTCAAAAACCGGGAACTACATATTGCGGTCAATTATGTCTTTATGTTTTATTTAAATTACAAAAAGGAGTACCATTTCTTGATATTGTGTTAGAATTGAACGAACCGTAGGTTCTATGGCTACGCCTAACAAGGGAATTTCATTCCCGAAACGTTAGTTCCAATAATAATGATAATAATGATAATTAAAAATCAGTTCGTTGTAATTCATTTTGATAAAATCGGCCTCTGATATTTTCATCATCTAAATCTTTGATTTCGTAAGTAATCGGATAAGTTTGGTTTATTTTACAAACTTCAAATATCTCTTTAGTCCAATAACCAACAAAGCCTTTTTCAAATTTATTCTTATACTTAAATATTCTAACTCTATCTCCAATCTTAAATTTCGGCTTAAGTTTCTGCAAATTCGGATTACTCTCATTCGAATAATTATTCTCGAATATTTTTTTTCTTATCAAATCAGGGTCGTCAGAAGCATTCTTTGGGGTTTCTTCAATACCAGAATGAACTTTATTATTGTACTCTTCTACAACTCCTGGTAATATCTTCAACCATTTCTGATTTCTTTGCTCAGTAAATTTCTTGAATAATTTATTTTTTAACGTCCGATTGAATCTTTCTATCACTACAGCTTTTCCAGCGTTTTCAGTTGAATAAACAGTTTCAAATAGTGGCTGAACGTTTCTGTTATAAAATTCCGATCCTTTATCAACAAACAATTTTTTTGGCTTTCTCTTACTTTCTTTAAAGATTTCTTCAAACGCATATTTAACTGATAGACCACTTTTATTTTTTAAAGGCTTTACCCAAGCATATCGTGTATATAAATCTATAACGGTCAATGCGTATTTGTAGTCCCTTTCATTCGGCATATGAATAAGATCAGCACTCCAAATATCATCTTTATTAAATACTTTTACTTTCAATAAATATTTAGGCTTTCTGTATTCCCTATGAATTTCAGACGCGTAGGTTCGAGCGTTGCTCTCAGACAGCTTTGCTGTCGTTTCATCTATCCCCTGACCGAATAATATTTTAGCTTGTAAAGCTTTCTTAACAAACATTCTTTCAATTTTTTCTCTAAATGTAGGATTCTGAATACTATCTAATTCTTGAATCATCTTCTTATCAGCTGCATGACGAGAACTTAGATCATGATTTCGATAAGCTAAATCATGCCTGTAAGCTGCGGCATCTACTCTATTTATTGGTTCTTCACCTGGTTTCGGATTATTATTCTCATCTAGTCTTATATCTAATCGAGTTCCTGGACCGGTATATGAATGACCAGGAAGATGTTTTTCTTTCGAATATTTACTCCAAATAAAGCCAGGAAAGTTTTCTAATGTTTTTTGTATGTCACCTCCAATATGCTGACAATTTGAGTTTTTGTTTTTGTTTAATAGAAAATTTAATAAATCTAAATTAGCAATTTTTAATTTAATTAAATTTTCGGAATTTGTAGAATTCATTTTAAAAGATAAAATAAAATAATTGTTTTACCTTATGGACCAAAGGTCCTGAGGTTATTACCGAATCATAATAGGACTTAGATATATTCCAGAACCATCTTTAGTTTCTTTAATTTCAATTAAATCATCAACATTGTGGAGAATATTTTTAAGAACTCGTTTTCCTTCATCAACTAATTTTAATTTACTAATAAAATTATCTACTACTCCTTCACCCCTAGCAACTTTCTCTAACTCTCTATTATGTCGTTTTTGTTCTTCTAATGCTGCCTTCTCTGATTTATTTTTATTTACTGCTTGGACAATACCAGCTGTCCCACCTGCAACACTTCCTGCTGCAGCTATGCCACCTATTATTAGTGGAATTAATGGGAGAATTCCACCATTCTTTTCTTTTTGTAATTGAATATTCTCTATCATTGGTTTACTTATGTAATACTTTTTTTTGTTAATCGTAATAGTTTTAGGGGTATTTTTGTCAACAATATTACGTAATTTTAATTCAACAGTTTTATTATTATTACTTTTCGCTTGCGACATTTTTAATAAAAAAATTTTAAGTTATCAAAATTTTTAATCTATTCTAGTTATGAAAAAATTTTAAGTTAAGAATTTTTTAAATCTATTCTAATTACTAAAAAATTTTAAATTAACAAAAATTTTAATTAACTTATCGGAGCGAAGCTCCTCGAGGCTTCAGCCGATCGGACTAAAGGTCCTCAGGTTACTAACCTATAGAACTTTGTTCAGAGGCTTTAGCCGATCCTAGCCATCTTTCCATTAAGAATTTCAATAGAATATTTTACATCTTCTAGCAATAAACCATAAGCCATCAATGAAGTTGTGGAATCTTTCTTTTCAATATTAATTGTTACATCACAACCAGTCTTGATAATATCTTCAGATTGTGCACTTAAATCGAAACAGAAAACAGGATATAAATGTCTCCAATCTCCAGGAGTTAATTGTGGTTCAACTCCAAATTCTATACAAAGATTTCGATAAGAATCATATCCTTCCATAAATTGATTATTGGTATCATCGAATCTTAATGGATCAATTGGATATCGGGTTTGATTTAATGAAACTTGTAAACTTCGAATTGTATTAATATGAAAAATATTATTGTTCTTATCAAAACTTGGAGAATTATTTCTTTGAAAAGTTAGTAATAAATATCTTGGAGTATTCGCAGTTCTAGTAAAATGCCAGTTAAATCTTTGTTCGGAAAAAGTTACTGAACTGGCAGTTCTCTTTAGAAAATTTACTGGAATTGGTTTGTTAGTATTTAATCTTTTTGCAATAGCTGTTTCAATCTCTAAACTAGGAGTAATATGCTTAATCCACCATTCAAGTCTATCAATTTTTAAATATGCTTTTTTTCCAGTCTTACCAAAACAGATTAATTCATTATTTGCTGTACGATGAATTATTAATTTAAATTTTAATTGATATGATATTTTATCATAATCTAAATATCCGAATAATGGAGACAATGACCAATTTACTGTTTGCTTACTTTTCTTGTTAAATTCACGTCTTTCTTTATATGCATCATTATTTGTTTTATTTAAATGTTTTGCAATATTTTCTACATCTTTCGCAATTCCTGCTGCGTCTGTTCCAGCGTAAGTTAAATCATCAACAATTATACCATCATTAGTATCAGGAAACCAACCTTCGATTTCATACTTTTTATTATTTTCACCAATTGTTACAAATCTAAGCATTGTATCAATTACACCTGGAGAATCACTTATTGTTTCTATATTTTGAGTTGCAACATCTAAACGCATTTGTGTAAATAATTTTGGAAAAAAATTATTCTCTAGTGCAATATTATCGGTATCTGGTAATGGTGTTGTAAAATTGGCATCACTATATAAAGAATATTCACAGTGTAAAAATGAATCAGGTAGATATAAATAACTTTGTTGATTATCAACTTCAAAAATTAAATCACCACCAGTATTCACTCTACTGGAAGATCCGGGATTCATAGCAATTCTTATATAGTCATTCTTTTTTTGATTATAACTGACGAACGGAGGATCGTCTAATCTAAATTTATTTTCGATAAGCGAAGACATTTTTATAAAAAATAATTTGTCTTTTTGTTTTTTTTATTAGTCTAAAATAATTTTACTAAAAAAATTTTACTAAAATAATTTTACTAAAAATATATTTTAGAATTTTGCTAGACCAGCTCCGCTACAGCTTTGCTGGTTAGACCGAAGGTTGCTATTAATACCATTGCCTCTTATTTCTTCAATTGAACGTTTTATGGCTACGCCTGATTTCTTCTTATGTTTACTATCAGACGGAGCTCCGCTTCTCAAGGTCTCCCCAACAGCTATGTTAGCAATTTTGTTTTTTGTTTCCTCTGAAAGTTTTTTTAAATTTTTTAGTTTTTCAGAATCATTCCTAAGTTTACGAATAGCTTCTAGTTGTTTTAATTCGTTTTGAGACTTAACAGCATTTGATATTGCACTAGCTGTACTACCTATAGCAGCTGCTCCTTTTGCAGCAGATGTAATCAAATCTTTATTATTTTTAATTAAGTTAACGATACTTCCAATACCAGAAAATATACCGGCTCCGCTGTTTACACTATCCCCTTCTTTTTGGACGGCAGCTGCGGTGCCTAGGAACTTTTGTGTTCCGATTGTTTCTACACTGTCATAATGGTAAACAGATTTCATAGATGGTTCATGAGAAATTTTTTGATTTGAAGCAAAATGTTTAAGATTTTGTTTATAAATTATAGGCATTTTTTAAGATTAAATTTGACTTTTGGGAAAAATATCTACGTGTTAAGATTTACGTTTGTGAATGGACAACAACTTCGAGATAACTTTATTAATTGACTGTTGCACTTTATCTATTGCGTCAAGCAGCGTGTGATGTACTTTAATTTCCTTTCTATTAACTTGCATTTTCTGCTGATTAATCTTCAATGCCGTTTTAAGTGCATTTAACTTAATTTTAAGAACATCTAATTGTCTTTTAACAGCATCTAACTGTTCTTTATTTTCTTTAGAGTTTTCTTGTAAATTTTTCTTTAATTCATTTTCTAAATTGATTTTAAGAGTTTTCATTTTATCAACTCTTTGATTAAGCGAGTTTACTTCATTTATTATTCTATTCATCTTTTTCATTTGTTGAGTAATTTTAGAACTCAATTCATCAACACTTTTTTGGAATGTAGTTTGTAACTGCTTTAAATTTTTTTTAATTCTTTCAGGTAGTTTTTCTATTTCATCTTCTAATTGTTCTTTTAACATTTTTATCTGTTGTTTATTTTTAATGACTGCAGATTTTAAATTTATAGAAAGTAATATTAAAATTTTTGATTGTTCTGAAATCTTTTTAAAAAGTTTTGCTATATCTGCTTCTAGCTCTCTATCCTTTTTATCAAGTTTTAATAATTTTTCGTTTAATGATTTGTCATTAAGTTTAAGCAACTTCAATTCATTCATCAGTGGAACCAAAACATCGTTTATATATTTTTCCTTTAAGTCATTGATTTGTGTATCAACATATTGTTTATTTGTTAACTCTGTATTTTGTTGCGGAAGAATAGAAAGATGCAATGGACCAGATAAAACGTCTCCAGTTTTCATAATATAATTTTCTATCTCTATTTCTAATTCACGATTATTCGGGATATATGCACCTCCACCAACATTTGGTAACATCATTTTTTAACAAAAAAAATAAAATTTTTTCTAATAAAAATAAAAAATGGAAAAACCAAATTTAAAAAAATTATATTCGTCCGCATCATCCTGTTCTTCTTATTCGACGAGATCAACGGGATTTGAAAATAAATGTTTTGATAATAATAATAATACTATTACAAATCCATGTATAGATGTTAATATTTTATTTCAATTACAAGCCGAAATATTTAGAGAACAGACTAAAGGTTTACCTTCTATAGAAACCAATTATTGTATTTTTCCAGGTGATCCATTTATTAAATTTATGGAGATTGTAAGTAAATATAATGATGTAGCTTATGTTGAATTAAATAAAGAAAATATGGTTATAATAGGTCATAATAATGTTTTCGGTTTTATTAGAGCAGTTTTGCCGATTAGTAATACTGATTGGATAGAAACTAAAATTATTAATTATATCAATATTAAAGAATTAGTTAAAAAATTAAAATCTTTTTCCAAAGAAAAAATTAGATTATTTGTTGATGAACAAAATCAATATAACATTCACATAGAGAGTAAAAAACATAATGAAGAATTATTATGTCAAGTATATTATAGAGATACAATTTATAAACAAGAAACATTAGAAATGCCCCAAAGATATGATGATGATACGTATATAGGATTATATTCCAACTTAAATATTAATTTATTAAAATCTTATATAAATGGTTTAGCTCAACAAGAGAAAATTTATATGTGGACAACACCTTATACTATTAACAATGACCATAATCATAATCATAATAATCCTCTGAATCATATTGAAGAAACTGATAATATAGATGATGATTCTGAAACATCTGAAAATGGTGTAAATGGTAAAAAAGATTATAAAAATATTAGTAATTATAAAAATTTATCTAAATTTCATTTTCTTACAATTGAAAATAATAATGATGGTATAGTTGAAGATACTGTTAGACAACTATGTGTCGGGTCTACAAAATTTAAATTAGGATTTACATCTAATCAATTTAAAATTTTATCATCTTTAATAAAAACTAAAACTGATTCAGATTATGGTGGTGTTATTAAATTTTCCAAAAGAGATCAAAGACCAATATTTTTCTCTATTATATTATTATCAGATAAAAGATGTAATTTAGAATTAGATATTCCAATAAGAGAATGGTATCCTATCAGGGAATGGCATCCTATACCAAAAAGTGTAATTTATGATGTTGAAGAAACAATTTATGATGATGATGAAGAATCAATTGATGATGATGATGAAGAATCAATAGTTAGTGAAAATAAATTTAAATTATCTTTTGATAAAACATTATATGATGAAACTTAATATGATAAAACTTAATATGATAAAGAAAATAAAATAACTTAGGAACGTGAAATATATAATAATATAAAATAACACTCAAGTCCTTGATATTAGAATGTTTATATCTAAAATTAAAACACAATTTTTTCCTTAAAAAATAAAAAAATGGAAAATACCAAGTTTTATTGTAACTTATGTAAAAAAAAGTTGCAAACAAAAAGAAGTTATCAATCTCATTTAAATAGTAAATTGCATTTACAAAATGTAGAACGAGTTGATGAAGGAAATATATTAAAATTAAATAATTATATAAACTATCTAGAAACATTGCCTACTGATATAAAAGTTAAAAAAATGTTTGATGATTATTCACATTCGGAATATAAAAAAGTTTTTAATAGTGAAGATGAACATGTACAAACCGAAGGTTCCAGGGCTTCGCCCGCACCAGATGGAAGATATTTATTTAGCAATACCGATGAATTTAACGAAATAGATGAATTTGATGAAGCCGTAACAGATATAAAATATTTATTTAATCAGTCCGTGCACGGGACATCAAAGATGTCTTCCAGGGCTTGGCCCGTTGAACATAATGAAACCGATGAAACTTTGTATAATGTATTAACAAACTTTTATAATATATTTAAGAAATCTTTCAAATGTTATATGAATGTAGAAGTACTTTATACAAAAAATGGACCTGATGGAATTCCTGAAGAAATAATACATGACATTTTACAAATTCACAAGAAATTCATAATGTAAATGATATACAACCCATATTTGAACAAATGATACTTAAATTAGAAAATTGTATAATTGAAGCCCAGTTACGTGAATCTGGTTGGAGATTTGTTAAAATACTATCTAAGAAAATAGTAATTGATAAATATAAAAATAACACTGGTGGTAGTTATGTTCCTTTACCTTTCAGTTCACCACAAATAATCAACATAAAAAATGAAGATGATTATTGTTTTTTTGGAGTATTATAGCACATTTACATCCTGCAGAATATCATAAAGAAAGACTAATTCATTATAATAAAGAAGAATATATAAAGGAATTTGATCTTTCGGATGGTTTAGATGAATTTCCATATGATTATAATAGGTTAATAAAGTTTCATAAAAAGAATAAAAATTTAATAGAAGTAAATGTTTTTGAATTAAATGTGAATTATGTTTCTATTGGTAAAATTACTCCACTTTACTCAGATTCAAAAAAATTTTATTTGAATAATAAAAATTTACGTCAATCAGAAATAGTATACAATAAAAGAGGAAATTACATGCATCATAATATTTTTTACCAAGGAAATATAATATGTACTGAAAAATTTGAAATTGTTAAAACACTATCACCAATAATGATTAATCATAATAATTATAAAGGAATTAATTATAATTATGATTATGATTCCGATTATTTATCTTTATCTTTAGGATATCAACAAAAATTACAAAATTTAAATGAAAGTTTACAAAAATGTAAAACAGATTATCAACAACAAACAAAAATATTAGTACAAGAATATGGCCATAAATATCAAAATAAGATAGAAACGATTCAAAAATTAAATGAAGACAATAAAGAATTAAATAATGAAGAAAATGAAACCAATCAAAAAATAAATGAATCTTTAAAAAAATGTCTACAACAATATAAAGAACAATATGATAAAGAATATAGTTATCAGTTACAAATATTAAATCAAAATTTTCATCGAAATACATTTAATCTTACAAAAGAAATTGATGAAACACATGAAATATATCAAGATAAATTAGAAAAACTAGAACAGACAAAACAACCAGCACAAGCGAATATTTTATATTATCAGGGTCATTTTATATTGTGTAAAGATGTTTCTATATTTACAAAAACTTCAGATAATGCTAATTTTCCTTGTCTCCAATGTATGACGAGCTTTAGAACTAAAGAAGAAATGAATAGACATTTGGAGAATTGTCAACAAAATGAAGCAGTCAGAAACACATTTCCAAAAGATGATTATTTAGAATATAATAAATGGTATTTTAAAAATAAAGTACCCTTTACTATTTATTGTGATTTTGAAGCATATAATGTTAATATGACACAAAATCGAACGGAAAGTTCCAGGGCTTCGCCCGATTCTGAAAATGATAATTCTGATAATTGTACGGGCCAAGCCCTAGAACCTTCGGTTTTTAAATATGAAAAAAGTGCATCTGAACAAAGTAAAGAAAATTATTTATTTGAACAAAAACCATTATGTTGGGGAATGTACATTCATTCAAATTATCCTGAATTATTTAAATCAGAATATTATCAATACTATGGTGAAGATAGTTCAGAAATGTTTACAAAGAAAGTAGAAGAATTACAGGGTCGCTTTTCACAATTGCTTGAAACACATATACCAATGATGCCATTAACAGAAAAAGAAAAATTAAATTTTGTTAATGAAACAAATTGTTATTACTGTGGAAAAGAATTTGCAAAAAATTATAAAAATGGCAGAGGTAGATATATTGACAAGCGAAGCGACGGCTCTGCCGTCAAGGTAAAAGATCATGATCATCTAAATGGATTATAGAGAGGTGCAGCACATAATTCTTGTAATCTTAATGCTAATAAATTTAAATACATGTATAACTTTGTTCCTCTATATTTCTATAATGGTTCTAAATATGATTTCCATCTAGTAATGAAAGATTTATTTTCATCTGAAAAATTACAACAACAACAAATAAATGTACTATGTAAAACAGAAGAAGAATATTTTTCAATGCAATTAGGTTGTATTAGAATTTTAGATGCATTTAGATTTTTTACTCCTTATTCATTAGATGTTATGGGAAAAACTTTGAAACCTGAACAATGTAAAATATTAAATAAATATAATTAAAAACCTTTAAAAGGAATATTTCCGTATGAGTATATAGCCTGCGGCTCACAGTCGGAGACTGATATAACTGGAGATAAAACCTGTGGTTCACAGTCGAAGACTGATTTTAATTCTGTGAATAAAATTATGGAAGAAAAACAACTTCCTCCAATAAATAAATTTAAATCAACATTAAAACAATCACAATTATCTAAAGAAGACTATGCAGAAGCTGAAAAAAATTGGAGAGAGTTAAATTGTAAAACAATGTATGATTATACAATGAAATATCTACAGATAGATGTATTAATACTAGCTGATCTTTTCGAAAACTTTCGTGATATGTGTTTAGAATATTACGGAATAGATCCATGTTATTGTTATTCTACACCAGATTTAACATGGCTAGCAGGATTAAAACATACTGGTGTTAAACTTAAACATTATAAAGAAAATACATATGATAAATTATTATTTTTTGAATCTGGAATTAGAGGTGGAGTTTCATCAGTTTTAGGTAATCGTTATGTACAGTGTTACAATAAAAAGTAAATCCTGATGATTATGGAATAATGAAACCTATATCTCCAGAAGAAAGTGATCAGTTTATAAAATTGTTTAATCAAAATATAGAAGGACTTATATCAAATGAAGATAGTCAAGCAGCAGTTGATGAAATCATGAGAGAAAACTATTTGTTATATTATGATTTTAATAGCGTATATTCTTCTTGCATGATACAAGAATTACCAACAGGTGAGATGGAATGGTGTAATATTCTTGATTATCAAAAAACATTAGATGGAAATTATAATCATGGTTATATATATGAAGTTGATTTAGTATATTCTGATGAAATAAAAGATAAAACAAAATATTTTCCTTTCGGTCCCGAAAACAAAATTCCCAATATAGAAGATTTTTCAGATTATCAAAAATCTATAATTCCTAAGAAATACAGACCAACAAAAAAACTTATGTTAACACAAAGTAATAAAGGAAAGTATGCTGTTGAAGGAAGAATGCTAGATTGGTATTTAGAACATGGAATGATTCTCACCAAAATACATCGAAAACTATTTTATCAAAAATCTAAATGGTTAAAAAATTATATAGAGTTCAATATTGAAAAACGTAAAATAGCTAAAAGAAATAAAGATGATTTTGGAAACGTGTTCTTCAAATTAATGAATAATGCATTTTACGGTAAGACTTTAGAAAATGTGCGTAATAGACAAAATATTGAAATAGTTTATGATAAAGATAGGTTTCAAAATTTAACAAGGAAACCTACATATAAAAGAACTACTAGATTTAGTGATGAACTATGTGCTGTACATTTACGTCGAATCAGCGTAAAACATGATAGGTTTAATTTTATTGGATTCACTATATTAGAATTAGCTAAACTATTTATGTATAGATTTATATATGATTATTTAGCACCTGCTTATGGCAAGAACTATAAATTACACTTTACAGATACCGATTCTGTTTTCTTAGAATTTTACAATACCGTATAATTCTACACTTGTTAAAGAAATAGATAAAATAAAAGATATCATTCATCCTTCTGATTTATGTAATGTAAAAGATGAATTAGAAGGAAATGAAGATTTCATAACAGAAGCTATATTTTTAAAATCTAAATGTTACTGTTATGATACAACTAATAATATTAAAACACATAAAACATTAAAAGGAATTTCAAAGGCATCAGTGGCTAATCAAATAACATTTCAAGATTATAAAAATGCATTATTTAATAATGAAATAAAAACAGCATGTAATTATAGACTTAATTCAAAGAAACATAAAATGTATTTAAAAGAAGAACATAAATTAGCATTAGATCCATTTGATGATAAAAGAAAAATTTTACCTGATGGAATAACTACTTCACCTTTTTAATTTTCTAATTTCTAAGATAGACAAATTTGATATATACATAAAATAAAAAAGAATATTATAACACTATATTTGTATATTTTTTATCACTCGGTAAACAAATCTTCGATAACTCTATCATGAATTTTTTTATCAATATTAATTGTAATGAAGCCATAATCTTTTGACCAAGCATTGTTACACGATTGTTTAAATTCATCTTTATTTCTTACGCATAAATCTCTTAACAAATCACTTAAGTTTCTTGCATTTATTTCAAATAGTATAAATATATTTGCATTCTTTCTAATAACACTTCCGTCTAATGAATACATACTTTGTGTTAAATAAAAAACACTACAGTTATTATGTCTACCTCTTGTGAAAAAATTTCTCTGAACTGACTGATTTCTATCATTAACACAATCATCAAAAATTACACAATGTTTCATTGTTGTATCTAGTTTACTAGGATCTTGCATATTACCACTATCATCTATTAATTGTATCTTTATATGGTTATTTTTATTAGATTCTACTAACTGATTATTTTTTGCTGCTTCTTCACACCACGAACTTATTTCTTCTTCATCTTCAGATTTTTCATATTCTTTGAATAATGAAGCAATTGCTGTTTTTTTAAGATTATTTTCAAATCCATATTTTAAAAATTGATAGACGGGTTGTTCTGCCGTTGTTGTATAAATTATAAGATTGTTATAATCCAAAAAATTTGGAGTCGTTAAAATTTTAAATAATAGATATGTTTTTCCACATCCTGATCTTCCACAAATAACTGACAAAACTTTATTAGATAAATTTGGATGATGATTAAATTTAAGTTTTTTTTATTTAATGGGGGTACTTCACTCATTTTTTAATAAAAAAATTTATTTTTATTTTATTTTTATTTTTAAAGAAGAAGAAAATTAAACTTCTCTAGCTTCGCGTGGGAGTTTATACCTCCCGAACCAAAAGATCTATCATAATCTCTTCACCTCCAAAATTTATTTCTTGTCCTTTTTCATCAGTGATTCTCATGTTAATGTTGTTAATAGTTTTTCTTGTAATAGGGAAATATATTAATGTTTGTGGAATTACATTTAATCTATAACCAATGGGTACAGTAAAAGCTGGAAAACTGAATATTAAATTTGATAATTTACCATTTATATATCCTCCTTCAATAATGTCACAATGTACAACAATTGAATTTATTTCAGTTATTTTTGGAATCTTCTCACCTAAATGATAACCTTGACTATAGGTTTGTTTATTAAATCCTAATAGCTTTGACAATGATCTATCATGATTAAAATCAACTTGATGATTTTCGTCTAAAGTAAGAGAAAATTTATTAACTGCCGGTTCAACTGCGAAATGTAATTGTTTCTTATCTTTAAATGGTATACCTAAATGTCTCTTAATTTCATTTGATATTGATTCAACTTCGTAAGAACCAGGAAGAAAAGTTTGTACTTTCCACGTTTTGCCTTTATCAGTAGAATATCTAAATTGGTCATTCACATCTTTGATAACGTTTTGAATAGTGTTAAATGTAGAGAAACTAGTCAATGCAATTTGATAATTTTTATTTTGTTCCAAATGTAGAATGGGTTCTAAATTACAAGTGTGTGATGAAGTAGTTGTTATAATTTTTAACGTCGTACTAAATTTTGATGAACCCAAAATCTGTCAAATTTTCTAAATGATTATTAATTTTGTCTAAATCTGCTGAACACATTTTTTAGTTAAAATTTTGAATAAATATTATAGATAAAAATCGTAGATAAAAATCGTAGATAAAAATCATAGATAAAAATCATAGATAAAAATTAGAAACAACATATTTCAGCTACACTTTTATAATCCTCTTCATTTAGAATCTTCTTTTCTAACAGTCTTTTTAATATAGCATGAATTTCATTGAAACTAGAATTATGTCCTTCTTTTATTGCAGATATTAAAATATGTAATCTATTTAGTAATTCTTGCGGATCATCTGGTAAAAATATGGTTGTTTCTGTTTTCTGTTTTTCAGATAAACCTTTCCCTACTTTAACTCCCGTTGATAATAAATTTTCTAATTGTTTATAACGTCTTAGAGATTTTACTGCACCAACTCTATCTAACATAGCTTTATATTTTATGAGATCTTCTACAGCATAATTATTTAAATCTGCTCCTCTTAAAAGATCAACAAAATTTCTATCTAAACTAAAAGGAGATTTATCTGGTGAAAAAATTAAACCTCGAAAAGGTTGTGGAAATATTTCTTTTTGTCCGAGATAAAATCTAGGTATTGTTTTTCCATCTATAAATGAGATAGAATGTTCAAATTGCATAGATTTTGGTAATTTCTTATTAATGTTTGATTCTAGTAATGCTCTGGATCTGTTATATCAATTTGTTTATCATTACTTGTAAGTTCCTTTTCAAGAGTTTTAAATGGTTTTATAGTTTTTTCAAAATCAGTTTTTACTTGCTCGGTTTGCTGCATTTTTTCAAACAAATCAGATTGAATACCAGCTTTTATCATTCTATGTTGAAGATGATTTTCTTTCATAATATTTCTTTGTTTTATTAACTCTTCTAATTGTTTTATTCTTTTAAAATTATCAGCTCTAATTTTATCCATTTTTAAAATATAATATTTGAATTTTGTGGTAACATTGGAATACAACAAAAACATTTTACTGAACAAATTATTTTTTATTGCTTTGTTGTTTGACATCTTTTCGTTTAAAGTTTTCTCGTTTTAAGTTTTGTTTAATAAAGTTTTGCTTAAATTTTCGCTTAAAGTTTTTAGCTCTTCTAAAAAAATTTTGTCATTTTCTTCATTAGAAATTTTACCATCACTCGAAATTTTGCCATCCTGTTTATTCTTATCATCAACTTTTTCGGACTTTAAATGAAATGGCGTTTTATTAGCTTTATTAGCTATTTGATCAAATTTTTCAATCTCATCTAACGTAATAACATTATCATCACATACTCTTTGAAAGTAGTAATGTAGTTTATCATAAACTTCTTTAATATGTAAATGCTTAGTTTTTAATGATTTTCGTTTCTTAGTTATTAAAGATTTATCTAACATTGTAACAAGTGAAGTTGCAAAAACACCCGTACCTGTTAAAGCTGTAGCAACTACTGGAATTACTAAAACACCAGAAGATATAGCAATAGTGAGAGCGCCTAAACTCATTGTTAAGAATATGCCAATTCCTTGTGTTACATTCTTAACATTAGTCCATCTCTTTCTTAATTTTTTATAATGCTCTAATCTTATTAATAATTGAGATTCCTTATCTTTCATATACCTAACTCTATCTTTGTGTTTTTCTTTGTTCATTTTTTCAATGTCCATTAAAGTAGAACTACGTTCATATGATAACGAAGGATATATTCTTGCGGTTTCTTCCATTTTTGTTTATTCCATTTTTAAAGAAATATTTTGAATACAATCTTCTGAATTTTGATTTAAATAGAATTTCGTAGATATCATTTTCATTTTCATTCTCATTTTTATAGAAGACAAAATGTTTCTATTATATTCCCGTAAATGTGTAATTAAAAACAACACATGGATATTTCAATTTGGTTACAACCACTTTGCATACATTCAATTTGGTTACATCAGGAAATAACATTGCATATAAAACAGGAAATAGCATTGCATATAAAACAGACAGATACAAGTTTTCTAAACAATGGGATTTCTGTCCACGGGTGGACACGTTTTAATTGGTTGAAACACTCTATTGTATTTACATTGCATATAAAACAGAGGGGTTTCAAGAATGATAAATTTTCTTCACAGCGCGTCTAATGTTAACGCGTTGATTTGATTAGTTGAATGGCGCAGTATTTTAGCTGAATGGCGCACCATTATTCAAGAGAATATAATGAAATGGCATAGGTCTAACATTGAAAATAAAGTCTCGTGCGGCCGTATCGCAATAACAATAGCGGAGTTTAACATCCAAATTCCATTGAATATGTCAGCGCGGTATTGTCGCTAAATGACGCACCATTGTTTGGGAGAAGAATGGAATCATTTGGAATGTCACATAATTGCTTTACACAATGAAGTCAATCTTCCGATAACGTTAGGTCGTGACTTTAAAAGTACAATAGAATTAGACACCCTACAAAGCATAGGAAAATTGTCTGGTATTTACCTAATCTCATTGCAAATGAAACTTCGGTGCGTGAATAATTGATATGATTTTGCTTCAAGAGACTATAAAAATAAGACTTGTCATTATCACAAACAGAGAGCAGATAGTTGATGTGCTTACCGATAAAAATTTTACACATAACACTGAGTGAATTGTTTCTTTTTTCATGCAACAAGAATTTGTGTAAGTTTACAATTGTATTATTCTCTCCACCATTTGGCTCTATGAAATCACTCAAAGAATCTGTAAATTCATGCCTCTCCAATTCCTCCCGTAATTTTTTCATCCTCCCTGGCAACGATTGTTTTCTTCTATCTTCAAATTGATCTTGTCTCATTTTGAGAAATATATGACGAGAGCGTTTTGACACAACCTTCACTGACAAGAAACACTGTTAAATTAAATAAGTCTTCAGCACAATTGTTTGAAATAGCCATATCGATTATTGTTGTTGTGTATTGTTACACGGCATTGCAGCCGGAGTAGGATTTGCTGGTTATATATTCCACGTCTTACAAATGTCTAAGTGGGTGTAGCAGCTGTTTGTTCTTTCATACATTGTTTCCTTTCAAATGTTTGAGTGGGAAGTCACAGCTCTTTACACTGAAATGCCTTTTCTTCATAAATGCGAGAAGCAGATGTTCTCTACAATTGAGTGTTCATCTGAGTGCAAAGCAGTAGATAAATCGTAAGAACGCCAGGAGCGGTCATGATTTGAGCAAGAAAATGATCATAATCACAAATTTGAAATTCTCAACTTTTATGATTTTCGGTGTCCTGGAACGGTCATGATTTTCAAAGTAAAATGTCACAATCACAAATTTGAGATTCTTAACTTTTCTGATTTTTTCGGTGTCCTGGAACGGTCATGATTTTGGGAGTAAAAATTGTAATTCTCAAATTTTGAGATTTTGAAAAATTTGAAAAATTGGGTATTTTTAAAAACGCCCAAATTTATGAATTTAGGTCTTCATAACCTGAAAAAGGGTTCAAATTCATGAATTTATGTCGTTTTTAAAAATACCATTTTTTGAAAAAATGGTACTTTTTGAATGGACTAAATTCATGTATTTAGGTCTTAAAAACCTGAAAAAGGGTCTAAATTCATGAATTTATGTCGTTTTTAAAGATACTATTTTTTGAATTTTATGGTGTCCTGGAACGGTCTAAATTCATGTATTTAGGTCTTAAAAACCTGAAAAAGGGTCTAAATTCATGAATTTATGTCGTTTTTAAAGATACTATTTTTTTGAATTTTGTGGTGTCCTGGAACGGTCTTTTGCCCATTACTGACATGATGGTAGATGGTAATAGTAGCATGATTATGGTGCGAGGGTATGATAATCGCGCGGTCAGCTTTGTTTCATCATACGCTGGTATTGAGCCATCTTCAACAGTGAAAAGGTGGTCAAGAAATGATAAAAGAAACATTGAAATCGACTGCCCTTTCGTCGTCAGGGAGTATAACAAATTTATGGGGGGCGTCGACCTTATGGACATGCTTTTATCATTGCATCGCGTCGATAGAAAGTTTACGAAATGGTATATGCGACTAGTTTTTCATCTTCTTGGTATTACACTAAACAACCTCTGGCTGCTTTCTCGACGCAGATTATATGAGAGTACAAGTAAGTCTCTTTCTTTGCGGGAGTTCATTATTCAGATAGCTTCTGGTTGTGTTGATGCGCGGAAACCAAAAAATATTGTTTCCAAGCGGTCGGTCTTAACTGATGTCAGGTATGATGGACTTTGCCATTTTCCTCAACATCAGGGAAGACGATTACGATGCAAGAGGGAGGGTTGTGGTGGCACCAGCGTTTGGGAGTGTGGTAAATGTTCTTTGACATTATGCTTGTTTGAGCGCAGCAACTGTTTTGCACAGTACCACATCCCTCAATCATGATTTTTCTACTGGGCGTGAAGATCATGCTTTTAATTAATTCATTAGACTTTTACCTATAACGCTCTATTTTTTGTAATTTTTTAATTATCAAACAAATGGCATTAGCGTACGTGTGTTCTCTGGTAACGAGATATATTTCTATTTTCTACGGTCAAGATGTGTATTTTTAGTTAGTTTTATGCTTATGCATGCCTATATGTATATTTTTCTACGGTGATTCTATATTTCTTTGCTCAACTTGTAAACGGATGTGTATTTTTAGCATGCTTTATTGCTATAGCCTATATGGCTTTGTCAGCTTATAAGGGCATGCACGTATGGAAATTTTGTGGTGTTTTTAAAGAGATAACTGCCAACCAATCATCAACAAGTCGTTTTCATACATCTCAAAGGAATATTGGGCGCTGAAAATTATGTCAAAGCTATCTGTGAGCTCATACTAAGCATTCTTATGTTTTCACTTTTCTTTAAAAAATCAGATTACGATATTCAACCTTTGTGAGCAAGTGGACAATGTTACCGTTTGGTAACGGTCACTTACAGGCTGACCATTCGATTTTTTAAAAAAATATGAATAGAAACACATTTCTTAGGGTCTAAATGTAATATCTAAAAGCCTTATGGATAGTTTATACAATTATCGTGAATGCGTCCTTCAAAGGGTTAAAAGCTTCGATTTACTCATGTGACTGATTCTAACCCAATGATACAGACGTTGGCAGGTGCATCTAAGTGAAAATGCGTGCGATTTATGTGCCGTTATTGTGTATTGCCTGAATCGCAATTTTCATTCTAGAGGTTTTATTGTTGTTAATTTCTATGCTCTAAACGGTGTGAACTACAACACTTGGAAAATCCAATGTCGAATGGCGCTCGTGAAGGAAGGAGTATGGTCAATCGTTAATGGTGACGAAATCTCACCTCCTTCAGACGGAGAAAAATACGCGAAGTTTGTCAAAAGAAGCGATCGAGCCTTAGCGACAATAGTGCTATCCATCGAGACTTCTTTGTTATACCTTATCGGCGATCCGACGGATCCTACGGTGGTATGGAATATTTTGCAAAATCAGTTTCAAAAGAAAACTTGGGCAAATCGACGCGAACTTCGACGTAAGCTCCACTCATTACATTTGAGTGAAGGTCAGTCTGTGCAAGAGCATATTAAAGCTCTGAGTGAAATATTCGACGGATTGGCGGCAATGGATGACCCATTAACCGATGAAGATCGGGCTATCTATCTTCTGGCCAGTTTACCGGACTCTTACAATATGTTGGTGACAGCTCTTCAAACAAATAGTGATGTTCCTTCTGTGGAGACTATTACTGAACGTTTACTCAACGAGGAGCGACGGATTAAAGAGCGGTCTGAAGCGGTGAAGGTCTCAGAAAGGGTGTTAGCAACGGCGGAACGATACTCAAGAAAGAAGAAGACAGTTACGTGTTACTTTTGTAAGAAAACTGGACACATCAAACGCCACTGTCGTGAATTCATTAAAGTGCGAAATTCGTCGAGAGATTCAAAAGTTAAAGTGAGTGGGCGAGACAACTTAGATTGCAGTTTATTTACTGATCATATGCTAATTATGAACAGTGAGGTGCGTGAGAGCTGTTGGTTGATTGATTCAGGTGCTACCAGTCACATGTGTTCTGATGTGGCATGCTTTGTTGATATCAAATATTTTGATCTACCGAATGAAATTGCTCTAGGAGACAAACGTATGAGAGTAAAAGCGGTAGGATGTGGTACTGTAGTACTTGATATGATATCACCTGATGGTAGGATTTATGTATCTTTTTTGCATGATACGTTGTATGTACCTGATTTATCTTTCAATCTTTTGAGTGTGTCTAAAGCCACTGAGAAAGTAGACGTTATATTTAAAGGCGATAAGTGTCTTATTCAAGAGAGGGATGGAAGAGTTATTGCTCATGGAAATAAGTTGGGACGCCTGTACAAGCTAGAATGTCGACCTAGGAGTCAGATGTGCATGTCTAGTTCTGAGATACTTTGGCATCAACGTTTTATTCATCTTAGTCAAAATAATCTGAAGGTTCTTGCTAACTCAGACTTAGTTAGTGATTTTAACTATGACCCATCCAAAGGAATAGGAATTTGTGAGCCCTGTATTGCTGGAAAACAATGTCGGGAACGATTCCCTACTGTCCAAGCTATGAGAGCGGCTGAGCCTTTAGGACTAGTTCATAGTGACGTCTGTGGCAAAATTAATGCACCATCTTTGGGAAAAGGAGAATACTTTCTGACTTTTATTGATGATAAGACGAGGTATACATGGATTTATATTATCAAGAGAAAGAGCCAGGTATTTGAATGCTTCCTTGAGTGGAAATCATCTGTTGAAAAGTCATCAGGTTTTAAGGTCAAGGCTATACGTTCAGATAACGGGGGAGAATATATGTCCAGAGAATTTCAAAGTTATCTGAAGCAGGGTGGCGAGTGACCTGCAAAACTCATGCGATTTTAATAGTCATGCAAAACTCATGGGAAATCGTTCTCAACCTGCGAATTCTCAAATAACATTGACTGAACATCATTGAACTAAAATTTTCCCGTGAGGTTGTCGGGAATTCAAGAATAACACCTCTGTATCCGCATGCATGTCGTAAGAGGCGACTAAAATGTGGTGAATGCCAATTTTACGACTAAAACTTTGTTGTAAAATTGACTTCAATTTCTTTTGCTTGAGACTATCTATTTACATAAACCGGAAGATGTGAAATATTACTCAACGGTGTAAACATGCCGCTTTTAGCGGCAGACGGTATGAAAGTGTTGTGTTTATGTGAGTGAATTAGACAAAGCGCATGCAACAGCAACTATAGATACATGCTACACTGTCACCGTGGTGTAACCATATTGCACCAGTTTCGTTCTGCTATAGGGTAAAATGGGGTGATATGGACACATTGTATACTTGTATACTGACCTCGCTTGCAGGAACTGGAGTAGTTAGAGCAATGATTTATATTAATGTCAAACATTTTTGGTATCCATTAACATCTCAATATTATCCCAAAAAGAATAAACAAAAGCATGCAAGATAGTTTCCGTACATCTGAAATTAGTACTATCTTTGAGAGAAAAAAAGTACAGTCGGGGTGATATGGACATCTTTATAGCAACAGCATACTTTATCTTTAAATTCTTTCGACCTGTTTTTAGCTTCTCTAACTTTTGCAAACGTAATATAATGGATTGATGGTTCTTGGAGGAACTTCAAGGCTCATCTTATTGCTATGGAAGATCATCGTGAGCTTGTCTCTTATTTTGAGTCATCTTCACACGTTTATCGCTAAAAGTCGATCAAATCTCATTTTAACTTTTGATTAGTATGTTCGAGCGAGTGATAGGCGTCGACATTTTCGTCGTTGCATTTTTTACCAATCTACTTCCCATTCGAACGATGGCCGCCCAAGTACCGCTTCATTCGAACCATGGATGCTTCTACTACGGCCAAGTGCCCCTCCTGTTGGGTCTGTGTCGGCCTTATTCGAACTATAGCCGCCCCCTGTAGAGCCATGGTCGCCCTAAGACGCCCAAGTTCCGCAACTATTACAGCATTACAGTATCAGTACTCCTACACGCGCCCGAAATGCCCGAAAGCTATTATACTACTCCCGAATGCCCGAAAAATGAAGACAAAGTCCGAGAATTTTCATATTTTCCCTAATTGACAAATGTGGGCTTAAAATACTGATGATAAAAAACAAACAGGTCTACGTGTAAAACCTACATGTGTTTGTTATTTACTTACTTGTGTAATGTATAATCTGTCATCATTAATTACTTATTACTTTATTCATTTGCAATCAGTAATAACCAGGGTGACGACGCGACCTGGAACACCAGGAAATTAAAAAAGGACCTGGGAAATCGTATAAAACCTGGAATATCAATAAATGGCATTGAAAAACCTGCAAAATATATCCATTTTAAAATTCAATTCAGAAGATACAAGTAAAACGAGGCTGTGAATGTTAATAAGCCAAATGTCAAGCGTTACCGGACTATCAGAAGGAGAAATACTGCTTTCATTTATTATAACTGAAATCTCTACAACAGAAAATCACTTCTTTAAAGTTGTCAATGAATGGTTATTTGTGTATTTCATCTCTTTGTCTCATATATTCTGAATCTATGATGTAATTTCAGATTGGCTAAACCTTAAAGGACCCAAATACATTCTTGCTCTAATACATACAATAATATTATGCACCATGTGCACACTGCATATTATCATTCTCGCTGGTATCATAAACATATATGAACCTATATGAATACTGCACGGCATTGTGTAGTAGAAACCATTTCTAATGACCAATTTCTTATACCTTGCAATTTCTTAAACCATTTTCTTATAAAGTTGCAACTACACTTAACGGCTAGACCCGTTGCAATATTTCATACTACATGTACAAGGTGCATATATTTTCTTCGGCTATACATGTAATTGAAGTTTCTACCGGTCACAAAGATGTCGTTAAAAGCGGTTTCTACTGAATACGAGTGCACTAAACTTTCGTAATTGTAACTGCCTACTGCCTACTGCAAGGTTCCAATAATCTCAAGGCCCCATAATTTCATCCCAGGGTTTAAGATGAAAGTATTCTTGTGATAATTACTCGTACATTGCGTGTTTGCAATGCAACCCGTCCGGAAAACTAGGCCAAAATCACATCACGGTGAGTATGCCCGAAAAGATATCTGATGCCCGAAAAATATGAAAATCGTCTGTAGGAGCACTGAGCATGTGCTGCCCCCATTCGAACCGTAGCCGCCCCTGTTGTCTGTGTTGTTCTTATTGCGTTGCGGCGCTTCAAAAGGATTCAAATTCTTTTCAGTTGATGATGAAGAAACGGTGGAAGTTTTGCATGCGTCGCTTCAAAATAGTCGAAGATGTTTCAATTGATAATCTAAAAGGCTAGAGGTTTCACCCGCGGCGCTTATATTACGTTTTATTTTAGCACCAATCCAGTAAGAAAATGTCGCAAATCTATCTTTCGATGATGTAAGGTTTTCGTTAATCCTATGCAGTGAAATTATACCCAGAAGTGATACCACCCCCCGTAACGTCTCAAAAAATGGCCACCCCTATCAGCTTTCCCGGTATTTACGGCCTGCGCTGCGATCACATGCCTGATTGAAACATTTTGAATTTTGACGATCAACAATGTACGAATAATGTAAACAGTTGCGAGATCTGTAAACGTAATACGTGTGTACAATACGTATTTCTATTATGAGAATAATTTTGTTTTTCATCATCGCTATGAGAATTGCATTGTATTTCCGTCTATCTGAAAAACTTGAATTACGGGCTCTGAACCAGTATTAATATAATGCTAAGAAATCTTGGTATTGGATTGATTTCAACTTATTAATATTGTCTGAAAGTTGTTTATTCTGTCTCATTGACTGTCATATTGCATGTATTTGATTACATTTGCGTACATTTAACAAAATGGTTGCGTCCTAATACGATTTAGCAGAAGACTGCCTCAGTACGCTCAGGCAAGAAAACTATTTGGTTTTCGACGTTTAGGATCATTTTCATTTGGTCTCCATTATCCAGTTTCTTACAAAAAAGTTCTAGGAATATGAGGTCATTTATGTATTCTTCCATGTTTTCTGCATGTCTTACAAATTGATGTTTTCATGCCGGACAAATTCGTTTATATGTGCTAACAACTTGAAATGTGACTTAGTCTCAAATATTAGGATAATAATTAACTGATAACTAATAACTGTTATTTGATTATTACAGCATCAATCCTGAAATGTCCCCCTCTGGCTATGTCCCCTTTGTATTTTTTTGGAATTGTAAGTTGTAATGTAAATAACTTAACAGTTGAAATAACGTGCTTCGAGTAAAAACGATGCGCTAGTAGCAAGACGACATGTTGTTGTATTGAATTGTGTACAGCATCAGATTGATTAAATTCAGTGCAGTAAAAGAAAGGCAAATCGCACAGAGTAAGACATTGAAAACACAACAGTTCATCTCCCCCTTAAAAGAAACGATCGGGAGGCACGCCCTTGGTAGCGCGAGCTGAGCGCCAACCAGAGGACAACAAAGGTGAAGGCATTGACGAACTAGCAAGTCCAGTAGAAACAGAAGAATCATTTGTTGAAACTCTTCTAGGCCTAGCCCGAACAGTGGGAAACTCAGTAACATCATTCGAACTGTCCAAGTCGACATCATTACAATCAATTAAACGCTTTTTAATTTGTGTTATATGCCGTTTCCATAACCGTCCCCCAGAGACTGAAACTGCGAATATGACTTGGCCTTTTCTTCCTACGATTGTTCCCGGAATCCATGTCTTCGTCGGAAGGTATTGTCTCACCCATACGTCACTCGATTCAAAGTCATCCGTCGGAGTTGAGTTATTCCCGTTCTGTGGCTGTAAAACAGAGAATCGCGTTCTGACCTTGAATGAGAACAGCATTTCAGCAGGAATTTCGCTCGTCGTAGCATGAGGCGAAAAACGGTAATCTTGAAGGAAATCACGTAGCGCAATATGTGTGTCCTTTCCGTCTTCTTTCAGTTTCGTCATTGTCTCCTTGAATGTTCTTACAAAGCGTTCTGCGATACCATTGCCTTGAGGTCTGAATGGACTGCTTGTCATATGCTTAATATTCCATTTTGCATAGAAGCTATTCATTTGGTTGGAATTGAACGGTGGACCATTATCCGATACTATGCAATTACTGGGACCAAGTATTGCGAAAATAGATTCCAACGCATTAGCTGTAGCTGTAGCAGTAGTGTCTGAACCCATTCGAATAACAAAAGGATACTTTGATTTTGCGTCAATAACAACCAGGCATTTCTCTCCCCAGAATGGACCGAGGAAATCTATATGTATTCTGTCCCAAGAATGCTCCGGAGTAGGCCATGGTAAGTAAGATTCCGGCGAATTAGACGCATTCCTTTGACATCTTTCACAATGTGAGGACAATTGTTGTATTTCACTATCCATCTCAGGCCACCATATCCATCTTCTAGCACATTGTTTCATTCGATTCGTGCCCATGTGACTGCTATGTAGTAACTTCAGACAGTCTTTCTGTAATGGTTTAGGAATAACCACTCTGAGACCCTTTAATAAGCAATCCTGTTGAACAGTGAGCTTGTCTCTCCGCTGAAAATATGGTTTGAGTGAATCATCGCTGCATTTGGTCGGCCATCCATGTGTAGTGAATCGCATGATCTTCGATAATGTCCTGTCAGATTTCGTATGTTTTTGAATCAACTCTAAATTTATCGGTACATCTTGTAGGGTTTCTTCATATAGCGCGTGAACCATTTCGGAATCAGAATCATCAAACATTGTATTGGACACAGGTAACCTCGAAAGCGAATCAGCATTGCCGTGATCAGTAGATTTCTTGTAGACAATCTCGTAATCATAACCCATCAGAGTTATTGCCCGTCTTTGTAAGCGTGCAGCTGTAGTTTCAGGAATTCTCTTACTTGGATTGAATAGAGTCAGCAAGGGTTTGTGATCAGTCACCAGCAAGAACTTGTGTCCGAGTAAGTATTGTTTGAACTTCTTCACACCGAAAATGATGGATAATGACTCTTTTTCAATTTGGCTGTAGTTCCTTTCTGCCGCAGTAAGGGTCTTCGAAGCGTGAGCTATAGGCAATTCTTTACCGGCCTCGTCTTTCTGCAACAGCACCGCACCTACACCGAACTGGGATGCATCCGCAGCTAGAATCAAGGTCTTATTTGGATCGAAATGTACAAGTAAGGTTGCCTTTGCAAGTCTATCTTTTAGCTCATCGAAAGTTCGTTTGACATTGATTGGACCATTTCCAGGGTACTCCTTTCTTCCTAAGGTTGTTGAGAGGGTAAGACACCTGTGAAGCATCGCGAATGAAATTCCCATAGTAGTTTATTTTCCCAAGAAAACATTCAACTTCTTTAACGTTCGTAGGAACAGGAAAATTCACTATTGCATCAACTCTCTCGGAGTCCGGTTTCTTCCCTTCCTGGTTGACAATAAATCCCAAGTACCTAACTTCATCTGCGAAAAATGTGCATTTTTCTCTTTTCAGTTTTAGTCCATACTCGCGGATTCTATCTAACAGCATTCGCAGTGACTTATCATGTTCTTCATCGCTGCTACCCGTAACGATAAGATCATCAATATATGCAGCAGTATGAGGGATACCATCAATCAACTCATTTGCCAACCTTTGAAATATAGCGGGAGCGGAAGCTATACCGTATGCAAGTCTATTGTATCTGTAGATGCCCAGAGGTGTGTTGATGACTGCGATGTCTTTACTTGCTTCATCCAATTCAAGCTGAGTATACGCATCTGCCATATCTAATTTGGTGAATTTCTTTCCTCCATTCAACTTCACGAGTAATTCCTCAGGAGTTGGAATCAAGCATTGATCTTGCTTTAACCAAGGATTAATTGTTACTTTAAAATCACCACATAAGCGAATTTGATCATTAGTTTTCGGGACAACCACTATAGGCGCTGCCCAGTCGGAATGCGAAACTTTTGATAAAGTCCCGTTACATTCTAATCTATGAATCTCTTCTTTCACTGCATTCATACGCGCAAAAGGTACTTGTCTAGGCTTGTGAAATTTGGGAACGGCATTTTCATCTATATGAAGCTTTGCTTTGAACTTCGTGCAGTGTCCTAACTCGGTTGAAAACACGTCATCATAATCAGTCAATACGGAGTCAGCTAAGGAAACGGATGAGCACATCACTACATCTGACCGATATAAAAATTCATTACGCATCAAATCAGTGACATCAAGATTTGTTTTCCTAATAGAATCGCGACCAAACAAAGGCGGTTTTCTACCTGACACAACAAGTAAATTCAATATCTGTGAACTTCCTAATACACAGGCATTCACTTTACAATGACCTTTGACATTTATGTCATGACCTGTGTAAGAATTCAGTGAAATGTCGGTGTCCAACAATTTAGGGGACCCGATTCCACACCACGTACGTTCATCAATAATTGAGGCAGGAGAGCCTGTGTCAACTTCAAAAAGAATGTCTTTACCATTTACATCAATAGGTAACATGAAAGGCGAATTATGAATCATATTATGAGAAGAATTCACAGAACTGACAAGAGTATCAACAGAATGTACTTTGTTGGCAGAATTCTTGCTGGACAACACAGCAGATGAATTTGCGGAATTTCTTCCACACACAGATTGAATGTGACCTCTTGTATGACACGCATTACACACATAGTTCCGGTACTTGCACTCTTCACGTTTGTGATTATTCTTACCGCACGATAAACAGATGTAACCTTTAGTAGATTTAAAATTCTTCGAAAAATTACCATTGTATTTAGACGCACCATTTGGTCTTGCAGGTCGAAGCTTTGCAACTTGTTTTGAACTTTCCGTAACTGTAGCAGTAGGTTGAATCAATTTCATGTCCTTGGATAACTGCTCAATCTGTAGAGCTATTTCCTCCGCACGTTGAAGAGTAGGATCACCTTCTTTCAGTAGAGCTTGACGAACTCGTAGATCTGCACAATTGATCACAATAAGATCACGTAATGCACGTTCTCTAGGCGTACTGACACAACTAGCATCAAAGCCACAATGTCTAGCTTTCTCACGCAATTCAGCAAACCATTCTGACGAACTTTGTCCAGGTTTCTGTTTGCAGGAATAGAGCGAATATGTAGCGGACATGAAGTTAGAGTCTTCTTTGAAATGAACGTTTAACTTGTCGGTGATATCAGCAAAGGTAATAGCAGTGTCAGATAATTTCACTGGAGAAAATAAACTCGTGAGAGTTGAGAATAGTTCTTCACCGCACCAAGCTAAGAAATAGTTTTTCTTTTCCGCATCGTCCTTTATGACAAAAGCGCCAAAGAAAAACGAAAGTCTTTCTGAGTAGAGAGCCCATTTCTCCTTGTCCGTTGAGAATTTGGAGAAAGGCGGAATTACAGACATTTTCAGCACTGCAAAATGTCTGGCGTAAAATTTGCAACACTATTGTAGTCCAATTTTCCTCGTCGCCAATGTAAGTTGTAATGTAAATAACTTAACAGTTGAAATAACGTGCTTCGAGTAAAAACGATGCGCTAGTAGCAAGACGACATGTTGTTGTATTGAATTGTGTACAGCATCAGATTGATTAAATTCAGTGCAGTAAAAGAAAGGCAAATCGCACAGAGTAAGACATTGAAAACACAGCAGGAATGTGTGCTTTTTATGTATGCCTTTTGTGCTCATGGTTTTATGCAATCTGATAATGTTTTTTTGCAAGCTTTGGTGGCGGATTTTATAATTTTAATCTTTAATTTTCAGTCTTGATTATGGCTAACAAATGTGTTTTCAATTCAGCGTGGCTTCTTTTTCCTGAATTTAAAGACTGGTTGTCTTCTGCGGCATCCGTAAATGATTTTACATGCACAGCATGTAGGAAGACAGTATCCCTTAGTAACATGGGTCTCTCTGCCGTGAGGAATCACGCTAAAGGTGCCAGGCACCGTGAGAATATTAAGTGCAAAAAAACAAAAAACCTTTTCACCATTAAAGACTACTGTGAACCGAAGGATGTTACGAATTCTAAAAAGTCGATAGAGAGAGATGTTGACCTTGACATTGATCCATGCCAAGTCTCATCAAGCATTTTTTCAAAAGCAGAAACAACAGAAAAAACAAAAATAGACGCACCGGTATCTGCCACTTCATCTGTCATTCCATTTTCAAAAGAGTCAGGTTCTGTAAGCAAAAGCATTTTGTCTCGTTCTGTAATTAAAGACGATGTCACGAGATTTGAAGTGCAATGGTGCCTTTTTTCAGTTGATCACAAGATGTCTAATACAGATTGTTTCATAAAAAATGGATCACCCTTAAACATCACCTTAACTTCAACTTTGTCTAACTCCGCCAAACTTGAACGAATTTCTCTGAAATTTGGAAGATATGTCAGTTGTGCTTACTAATATCATTGTTGGAAATTTCAAGCATGAATATTGAGTTGTTTTCCTGTTATAGATAAAAAAGTAGTAGATAATTTGATCTTCATTTAGCAATGTTGCACAAAATCATACCTCACTCTTATAAAATTTCATTTGTTTCCTTTGTTATGTAATATGTTGTTCTACAAGCCAAAAGCTATCAAGCAAAACAAAAATAAAGAAAATCGGTCAATCAGAGCCAGTATAGCACCATTATTCATCAACAATAATGTAACTGCTACATGTGATTAACTGGACTTCATGTTCCATAGCTTCCTGACTTCGTTGCGGTGGTGTTGGCAGCACTCCTGATTGCTTTCAGCTAGAAATCTATCTCTTACCGGTTGAAAACAATACAAAGCACAAATGAACAATAACGAGATCGCATTCACAAAAGGCAAAGTGTCAGCCTTGCTATAACTAGGGTTTTCTTTGCGAGCTACAAGCAAGCGACTAAACATCCTTTACACAAATGTGCATCGATGGCATAATGATGATTTTCGACTCTGTCGTAAAGAGGGCTCTGGCCGTCCACGCAAAACATCCAAACGTAGAGACCGCCTAATTTTGAGATTTGTTGAAGTTGATCCAAGTCTCTCGTTAACTGAGATGGCTGCACTAGACTCGTCTATTTCTAAGTCCACTGTTCGTAGAAGACTTATTGAGTCGAATTTCAAGAGCTGTAAGAGGCCCTCTCAGATCGAATTATCAGATCAGCATACAAAAAGACGTCTCAGATGGGCAATGAATCATTGTCACTGGCGAAATCAATGGGATCGGGTTGTCTGGTCTGATGAGGCATCAGTCCGTCAGCAGTGGCACGGAGACTGGTCGAAAAGCGCAATCAGGCCACCCCTCAGCACCGGCCCTTCCGGCGCCCAAACCCTTGACACCCCGGGACCCGGAGGCGCGCCTCACCAGCAAATTGGCTGAAGCCCAATTTAGGCCCCCAGCCGGCTCAGAACATCCCCTCCAGGCACGGCCACCCAGCCATTCAGCCCGCTCATAGAATGATTACCCTACCAGCCCCAAGTGTCCCCCTAGCCCGCACCCCATGGTGCACTGCAACCGAACATGGAATAATAACAGGCTAAAATGCTACGTGTCCACCGGCGCTACGCTACCCCAAAAGCCCGACACCCCATCGGGCAACGGCCCACCTCAAGGCCCGCACGAACACCAGCACTCCACCCCACGGCCCCAGACACGGGCGTACAACACACCCCTACCCGAACGACGAACCCATGCACCCACCCCGCTGGCGACACCCCCCATCCGATGCCCAGTTCCCCCCGCCCTAGCGCCCTGAAACGCACCAGTCCACCACTCCACCGCACCCACAACGCCTCCCAGCCACGCCGCCAATGGTCCCAGTCCAACCCCACCGGACGTGCCCCCCCCATCCACTCTTCATCCGCCCCGTACCCTGTATCCAATAGCCTAGCTTCTCCGCATACACACCGGCCCAAACCCACACAACTGGCCCAGCCCCACTCCTTCCCCCCCAGCATATACCAGTCACCTCCATACAGATTACAAACGTCCCCAATAACGGCTGCGACCCATTATATACAGCCCCGGCCCATGACGCCCTAGCTGCTTCTGCAGTAGATCTCATGAAAGTTATGTTTCCAGATGTTCCAGTGATTGATCAAATGACTTTAGGCCGTCATAAAATTTCTTACATGATCACTTATGGTATCGCTCCTTTCATTAAGAAACAGATCGAAGATGAAGTATCTCAGCAATCTTTCTTTGTAGTTTGTTTTGACGAAAGTTTAAACAAAGTGGCCCAACGTGCACAGATGGATGTTCACTTACGATATTGGGTAGATGATCGAGTTGTTACTCGTTATTATACGTCGGCATTTCTCGGTCATGCAACATCTGAGAAGATCGTTGATGCGTTTGACACTTCAATAGAAACTTTGAAAGCTGACAAATTGCTACAAGTTGGCTTAGACGGTCCAAATGTTAACAAAAAGGCTTTGCGCTTAATAAAGGAAACCCATCAAGAAAATTTCGGAGATGAATTACTCGACATAGGCACATGTTCCCTTCACGTCGTTGATGGCGCTTTACGTACTGGTGATAGCCGTGGACACCAAATCATGGCCTTCTTACGAAGTTGCTATCTTGTTTTCAAGGATCTGCCCTCTCGTCGCTCGGATTATTTGCGTCTTGCCAGTGACCCCGATGCAAAGCTTCCTCTTAAATTTTGTTCAACCCGATGGGTTGAAAACTCGACAGTCGCAACCAGATGCCTCGAAATCCTTCCTCATCTTCGTTCGTATGTAAAGGGAATGATAGCGGCCAAGTCTGAACCAGAGTCGCAATCGTACAAAACCATGAAAGATAATCTGGCTGATCCTTTGCTTCAATCTAAGTTAGCTTTCTTCCTTTCCGTAGTTGGTGATTTGGAACCCTTTCTTATAATTTTCCAAACTGATTCGCCAATATTGCCATTCCTTTACGAGGAACTCGAAGTGCTTTTAGGAAGGCTCATGAAGCGGATTTTAAAACCGATTGAACTTACAAAATGTGAGAGTGGAATTCAAAAATCTAAACTTGTTATTGACAAGAACAAATCTCTTGATCCTTCTCAGATGACCATTGGATATGGAGCCAAATGTGCCATGAGAGGTGTCAGTGCATCTAGAGAGCAGATTTCTAACTTTTATGAAGGTGGCTACCAATTTATAGTTGCGGTCATTAAGAAGTTACAAGAAAGGACCCCATTGAGAACAAGTTTGTTCGCGGAGCTGCTTCATTAGATCCATCAATCATGGTGTTGAAAGAAACTGAACATCGAACTAAACTTCTTGATGAAGCACTGACGCACTTAGTAGACACCAAACGCGTGGCACCAACTGAAGCAGACAAGATTAAATCTCAGTACGACTCATTGTGTAGATGTCCAGATTTTGTTGCGCGTTGCGAATCATTTGATAAGAGCGCAGAAAGACTTGATTTTTTCTTTCACACATTTGTATTCAATTCTCCCGACAAAAAAGACCTGCAGAAATTCATTAAGATGTTGTTGTGTTTGTCGCATGGTCAAGCATCAGTTGAGCATGGGTTTTCCTTCAATCGTCAACTTCTGATTGAGAACCAACGATTGTACAAAGATTACATCCGTTTACGCGGCAGTGGTAAGAATAATAAAGTATTACTTTAAAAACCACACGCCCATTTATCGGTCTTTTTTGAATGACAGGTGATCTCAAACAAACGTACAATGTAAGCAAAGAAATGATTCTCTCGGCGAGAAACGCCCATGCGAGATATAAATTGGCGAAAGAGTTGAACCAAACAAAGTGTGATGCAGATAAACAGAAGGCTATCGAAAGAAAACGAAAAGCAAGTGAACTGAAGGAGAAAGAGGTTGAGTGCAAGAAGTTACGGTCACAGCTGAATGCTATAGAAGATGAAATTTATTCATTGAAAAGCCGTTAAGGTACCTATCTAAAATATTAATCTAGATACACATACAATTTTGCATTTAACCAAGCTATTTTTTGTTTTGTAGATCGGTTATGCAGCGCCTTCATACGGAAAAATGTACACTCCCGACTTTTAGTGATATTGTCACATCTTCTAGAACTGACATTTGCTTCTTCACATTCCTTACTAATCAGATTTGTGGTGGACTTTTCGTTATGCACTGCGTTTTTATAATTCGAATTTAATGTTTAATCAACCGTAATGGCATTGTTTTCTACAACCCTAAATAGAAATTTTATCTGGGAAATTGAAGATTGTTTTTTATCGCAATGTTAATTTAAATATTGATTTTAACGTAATGTTCGGAATGAACTGTAGGACATGTATGTGACAGATAGATGCGAGATAGATGAAACAGTCAAATGGAAAACACAAGCGTATTTGGTTTATATGTGTCTTGTACGGGTTTATGTTTATCTTAATTTTTAATGGCATTTATACTTTGCTGCACTTTTTATCTCTAATATTATACTTATGCTTATATAGATTACTCTTTTAGACTTCATAACATATGTGCAATCACTAACACAAGATACACAAATAACAGCAACACGCAGTTTTGTATAGAGCGCATTTTTATATCACTTAAATGCATGAATGATAACAATCATACCATGTGGTTGCGGTCTGCTAAAATGCACTTTTACGCTGAAATTTAGTCGATAATATGATTTAGTTGGCATATGCATGAAAACCTGACTTCTCGTATTTACTGTTAAATTAAAACAGCTAATTAATTCGCCAATCCTTAATTTTACATGTTATGGGCTATTAGGCTTACAGATAAATGTTGATAAAGGAATAACCTACATTTTTATGTGATATGCCTATGCTTTTCTACACCTTAGGTCTAATTCGTTAATGGCATTCGATTCAAATTAACTGGTAATCTAGTCACTTTCGTATGAAGACAATAATTCAAAACAAAACAATTCCAGATATGTTTTAAATTCAGTTGTTAATGAAATTATGGAATGGCTGACGATTATAATAATATTGGTATGTAAAATCTTCATTTTTCTCCGGATAAATTTGAATATGGCTTACAAAAATGCTACCTGCGAAATTGTCTGAGGACCTGCAAAAGTCATGCGAAAACATTTCGACTGATCGCTCGCCACCCTGTGAAAGATGAGGGTATTTCTCATCAGGGCTGGGGTGTCGGTGTCGTGCCCTTTTTCCCGGTGTTGGTGTCGGTGTCATGATTTTTAGGGACGACACCGACACCGACCTTAAATTTTAGCTGGAAAAATAAATTGTTTTATCGCACAAGGATTTCCTTCTCTTTGCAAATAGTCATATTTTCACTAAAACGGACTGGAAGGCATAATTAGTTATTATTGTATACTCTACTACATGTAGGTTCAAAAAGTTCAAGGTGACAGACCTTTGTTTCTTCTTGCCTTGATAGGTCCCTAATACACTCTATGCTATGTGCTCTAAATGCTATCACCATTGAGATAGATTAGGCCAGTCAGTGATCGTAGTGAGGTGCAAGCCTCTAGTGAGGTTAGCGCTCTCCCCTTTCCTATCTCAATGGCTATCACGCATAGAGGACGCTTCTCATCTTGGCGTGCGCTTAGCACGCTTCTTACGCCTGATGCTATTGTCTGGGGTTGACGCGTTGTCATAGTGATCAATCATCAATGCACAACGAAAAAAAGAAAGTCAGGGACACAAAACAAAGCAAAAGTAAAGACAAGTCGGGCAATTCAGTCAATTTTATTATTATCATTATTATTATTATTATCCGGTGTCGGTGTCGTGATTTTCAAAATCCGGTGTCGGTCAAAAAAAGCACGACACCCCAGCCCTGTTTCTCATCAGTTGACTGTTCCGAAAACGCCGGAACAAAATGGAGTCGCAGAGAGGATGAATAGAACTCTGATTGAAGCTGTGCCGTCTATGCTCATTAACGCTAATTTACAGCAAGAATTTTGGGCCGAAGCGATCTCAACAGCCGTTTATGTTAGAAACAGATGTCCGACATCAGCTGTCCCAGGAAAAACACCGTATGAGGCATGGACGGGTCATAAACCCTCGGTAGGACATTTGAAAGTTTTTGGATGTGTTGCGTACGTTCATATCCCAAAAGATGAGAGGCAAAAGTTAGACTCTAAATCGCAAAAATGCATCTTTCTCGGTTATGGAACAGACACGAAAGGCTATCGCATTTTTGATAGCAACATTGACAGGCGCAGGCCTAGTTTCCTCACGATTCTTCATAAGCTTAATTGTCTTATCATCAAAAATTGACCTTCTTTGTTCATAAAGATAACAAATAAATTCGAGAAGCAGAAAGTGCTGAATGAAATAATTAGAAGGTAGCGAAACCATCACAAAAAGAGTGGAATCCAGAATGCTATCTTGATTCTTTCAGGGTCTTGATGACAACACACACAGTATTTTATTCATATTAATGTAATAGAACTCTTCACAATCAATAAAATCAAGTTTGGGAACATTGTTTAACTTTCACTCTGTGAATATTGACAGAAGCCCGAATTTTGTGAATTCATTATAGGTCTAATTACAATAAATTACAGAATGATCATCTGCGGAATGTTTGTGTGGATCTTCACATGCGAGACCTACTATGAATTTCTGATGCACAAGGGTATCCACGCACCTTATTTGAAGCATTATTTAACCAAATGCGGGTGGCACCAAATGCATGCATTGGAGAGTCCCTTTCAAGGATCAAATGGGCCTATCTCCTACTTTTTCCATTTATGGTTCAACTGTTTTCAAAATAATTCGCGGGCGTTCTTAGTGCGAGGATGATAGTGGTGCTATATGAATCAATGTCCTCTTTCTTTTGATCACCCTTTTTCCGGCTTTGGTTGCAGCGTTGACCCAAAAACTTCCGTTCGAAAGCTTCCCCCTACTGCTATCATGCTCAAATCCAACACTAGGTACCTACCTAATCATCTAATCGGTCGGAAATGACGCCTATAAATGAAAAATAATTTAATTGGTGGTTATTTAAGTGGCCAATGAAATGCCGATGACGTTAAGTTAATTTGTGCGCAATTGGATCCCGTAGTATCGACTGTTAAGGAAATTTTCGACGGTGTTTGCATCGAGAAAGTTAACACGCTGTTGACAATAAACTTCTACGCACAGAGAAGACGGTGTGCCTTATTCATACCGTGCGCTTTCCGCGGTGCGCGTGTGAATGACTCGGTATGAGGAAGGTTTGATGAAATCCACCGTAACGATGACGTCATCTCCTCAAGGGACAACGCAATAGCCAGAGCTTACGTGGTGAGATCAAAAATGATTTAGACTCGACCAGAAGGAATAATGCTACGACTTAGATATTTCACACTGGATGACTAATGAGTATATAGCCCTGTCGTAGAGGTTTAGCCCTGTCGGAAACCAGGTTAGATCCCAGTGTGTCATCAAGCGACGTTACTCCTGATGGATACATATTTCACCGGATGGATAAAGCACCTTGTCATGGTCTTGGAGTCTATGCCAAGACAAGCCTTCCCTTGAGAAGGCTTCGTAGCTCAGAGGATCCAAGGCATGAGTATCTTGCCTTCATTGCGCCGCTGCAGAAGACCACTCTTCTTCTATTTTTCCTATACCGCTCTCCATCAACTAATGCTGATATTTTCAATGTTCTTTCTGACAAGATCGATTATCTTCTACAAGAGTATCCCAGCGCTGAAGTTGCCGTTTTTGGTGACTTCAACGTGCACAATGTTGACTGGCTTGTGCACTCACGCACCACCGATCTCTCCGGTCAGGCAGCCCAGGATTTCGCTGTCTCTCACAACCTTAGTCAAATTGTCACTTGTCCTACCAGAGTGCCTGACCGAGCTGGGGATACTGGATATCTCCTTGACCTGTTTCTCACCTCAAATCCAACTTGTTTTTCACACAAGGTTACTTCTCCCCTCGGCACGTCTGATCACTGTGTTATCACAGTTTCTGGCAAACAAATTTGCTCCACACCGTCTGCACCCTTCCATAGAACAGTTTATCAATTCTCCAAAGCAGACTGGTGTGGCTTCCGCACTTTTCTTAGTCAAGTTCAAGCTGAGGATTTGATTCTGAGCGAGAACGTCCACAAGTCGGCGCAAGAACTGACAGAGTGGCTTCAGATAGGGATGTTGGCCTACATTCCTCACCGTACTTTCCAAATGAAGCCCCATTCACAACCTTGGTTTACACCAGAATGTGCAGCTGCAAGTTGCCAGCGTGACCACTTTTTCCATAAGTATAAGCGTGACAGTAGCGCTGGCAATCTTGAATTGTACAAAACCGCACGTAGACATTGCAAGGAAACCATACATCAGGCCAAAAGCCGTTACGCTTTGTATGTACGGAAATCCATTGCTACCCAAAAGCTTGGCTCTAAGGACTTCTGGAGGATTTACAACAGTGTCACCAATAGGAACAAATCCTCCATCCCAGCACTCCGTCATGCCGAAGTCAGTACTTCTATGGCGACAACCTCAGCAGACAAAGCCGAGGTTCTTTGCAAGGAGTTTGCAAAGAATTCGTCATTAGACGATGGAGGTAGAATTCCACCTCCAATTCCCACGCGCACTGATGAGACAATTAGTCCTCCTTCAGTCACAGTCCGAAACGTCAAAAAGATCATCGCCGGTCTCGATAGCTCTAAGTCTAGTGGACCAGATGGCATCCCGGTTTCGGTCTTCAAGCATCTCTCACCTGAGCTTTCTCCACTTTTATCTAAACTGTTTAGTAGATGTGTATCCACCGGTGAGTTTCCCTCTTGTTGGAAAGTAGCTTCCGTGGTTCCAGTTCCAAAGAAAGGTTCTGACTCATCTCTTCCATCTAGTTACCGTCCTATCAGCCTGCTTCCAATTGCTGGCAAGATTTTTGAAGCAGTGATTAACCAACACATTGTTAACTTCCTTGAAACTCAGAACCTTCTATCTGAAGAACAGTATGGCTTCAGGCACTCTCGATCAACTGCAGATCTTCTTTCATATGTCACTGAACATGTGAGTCGTGTCCTTGACAGACAAGGTGAGACGAGATCAGTTGCCTTGGATATTTCCAAGGCATTCGATAAAGTCTGGCATCAGGGACTCCTTATGAAGCTAAAGTCCTATGGAGTTGCTGATCAACTCCACAAACTTCTTGCTTCTTTCCTTAGTGACCGGCAGATATCTGTCGTCTTAGATGGACAAAAGTCTTCCACCAAGTCTGTCAATGCAGGAGTTCCTCAAGGGTCAATTTTGGGACCCACTCTTTTTCTGCTGTACATCAACGACCTCCCAGACTGCCTAGTGAGTAAATTGGTGATGTATGCAGATGACACAACACTCTTCAATTCCAATGAGCGACTCGCTAAAAACACTCAGCAACGTCAGCAGTTATGCGACGTTCTTAATGAAGACTTACGCAGGGTCTCAGAATGGGGCGCCAATTGGCTTGTTTCCTTCAATCCTTCAAAAACTCAGAGTATTCTGCACTCACGACTTAAAGGAGATGATGATGATCATAGCATTAAGATGTCAGATAATAGGATCAGAGAACAAGATTCCATCTCCTTCCTTGGATTGTCGGTTACGAAAGACTTGTCATGGAAACCGTACATCCAATCCATTAGCAAGCAGGCAGCTCAACGCATTGGTAGTCTCTATCGTGCCAGCAGCTATCTTTCACCACAGACTGTCTGCTATCTTTACAGTTCCACTATTCGTCCTCTGATGGAGTATTGTTGTCATCTGTGGGCAGGCGCCCCACAAACGCATCTTAACCTCCTTGAACGGGTTGAGAAACGTGTCAAGAATCTCATGGGTGAAAAACTTGCTAGCAAGTTGCAGCCGCTCTCCGTCAGACGGGATGTTGCTTCACTCAGTCTCTTCTACAGGTACTATTTCGGTAGAAGCAGCTCTGCAGTAAATGAGTGCGTACCCAAACCTAAGATCTTCTCCAGAAGCACACGCAGAGCTAATGCACTCACATGCTATAATGTGAGCTTAGAACGCGCACGTACTGTGAGTCGCTCGAAAAGCTTTTTTGTTCGCACGGCACAGCTTTGGAATCAGCTTCCCCAGACCACTTTCCCTGACCAATACAATCTTGATACTTTCAAGAGGCGTGCGAATAGGTTTCTGATGGGGACAGCTTAATCAGATTGGAAGATCTGTTTTTTTTTAATTTTATTTATTCAAAATAATACAATTTGTTACTTTTCATTGAGTAACCCCTAGCTTCGTTCATGGCTAATAGCTGTGCTAGGGGTGAAAATTCAGTAAAAAAAAAATAGGCAACAAATATCGTATTGATAATTTTCATTGATATTTTTTTCTTTAGTATTTTTATCGATTTTAAATATTTAGTATTTTTCAGCATTTTAGTTGATTTTTGCCATACATTTCCTTTCTTGAAAGTATTTTGACGGATACATTTACTTCGAACATGACTTGCATAAACTTCAATAGGGTCTGAGTTGTATTCATCAATGTATTCAGTTGTTTTGATTGTTATAACAATCACGAGCAGTACCGAGTGTGAGTTGTGTTCAAAGGTCAGTTGATGCTGACAATCTTCTGGAACAGCTGCGGCATTGTTCATATGGATTTCGTCGACCGACATCAGCGACTGAATGCCGAGTACTACTGTGAGCAACTTCGTAAACCTCGTCAAAGTGTTCGAAAACCCCGCAACCAGAATCTTCATCTACTACACGACAACGCGCCCATCCATACTGCAGCGACCACTACAACTGCAATTGAGGACTCAGACTTTCATGTACTTCCTCATCCCCATAGCTCCGACTTAGCTCCAAGTGACTATTTCCTATTCCGCTATCTAAAGCATCATCTCAGGGGAGAGCGTTTTGTTAATAGTGAGGATGTGAAAGATGCAGTGATGGAATTTTTCAATTCCAGAAGTCGAGACTTTTTCCACGAGGCTTTTCGAGAGCTTCCTAAAAGGTGGAGCAAGTGGATTACATTGAGAAGAAATGACTTGTATTTACTTTTGAAATTAACATTTTGTGGATTAGCTGTTGTACTTTTGTGGCATATATTCAGAGGGAAGTTAAGGAAATGTATGGAAAAAATCAATTAAAATGCTGAAAAATACTAAATATTTAAAATCGATAAAAAATACTAAAGAAAAAAATATCAATGAAAGTTATCAATACGATATTTGTTGCCTATATACCCATTAGTCATCCAGTGTGAAATATCTAAGTCGTAGCATTATTCCTTCTGGTCGAGTCTAAATCATTTTTGATCTCACCACGTATATCAATCAACGGTTAAATATACACTACCCAGCTAGGCAGAATGAGTTGCAGGCGTTTCAGCGTTAGGTGATTCAGTGCCAATATTCACTGGCCACATTATAGGTAAGGTACTGGAATTACATTTCAATTCCACTTAGATATTTTAAATTTAGCAGAGCTAACTCACATCGCCTTATGTTCCAATTTTTAAGAAAATGCGAGGCGACTGTTCCTCCTGCTCGCATATACAGTGTACAGTCATCCCCGGTGCAGGTCGTTTTCAGCGCGCTATGTTTGACCGCTTTCGCGTGACAAATCAATATCATCAACGGCAACTAACCATATACTTTCTGGTGTCTAGAAAGGGTGAGAATTTCCCGACATTACGATGTGTTTTTGTGGCTAAGAACAACGTCAGTGAATATTGGAGCTGAATCGCCGGCAAACCGGCGGTTTGCCTGAAATTTCTCATTTTACCTGAATCTTTTTATTAATTTCATATTGGGGGGGGTGTTACGGTCCCCCACACCCCCCCGGTCGCGACGCCTCTGGTAGTAAGTAATATGCTAATGTACATAGTCTTTGTAGCAGAGTGTATTAATTTACCAATAAGGCTATAGACCTCCATTAAATACAATATTAGATACGAACTGCAACCCAAGTTCCAATTTGGTCTAGACCTGTATTATAACATTTGGCACGAACTTCAAATTTCTAAAATGTAGATAATTTTTAAAATGTAGATAATTCCAGGGAATGGCCCCCCTGACGGGAGCTCCAAACCTATGCTCAAATTTCTAAAATGTGGATGATTTTTATTTCAGCTTTGATTCTATAGGCCAACCTCTAGATTGAGGTGAATTCCAGGGAATGGCCCCCCTGACGGGAGCTCCAAACCTATGCTCAAATTTCTAAAATGTGGATGATTTTTATTTCAGCTTTGATTCTATAGGCCAACCTCTAGATTGAGGTGAATTCCAGGGAATGGCCCCCCTGACGGGAGCTCCAAACCTATGCTCAAATTTCTAAAATGTGGATGATTTTTATTTCAGCTTTGATTCTATAGGCCAACCTCTAGATTGAGGTGAATTCCAGGGAATGGCCCCCCTGACGGGAGCTCCAAACCTATGCTCAAATTTCTAAAATGTGGATGATTTTTATTTCAGCTTTGATTCTATAGGCCAACCTCTAGATTGAGGTGAATTCCAGGGAATGGCCCCCCTGACGGGAGCTCCAAACCTATGCTCAAATTTCTAAAATGTGGATGATTTTTATTTCAGCTTTGATTCTATAGGCCAACCTCTAGATTGAGGTGAATTCCAGGGAATGGCCTCCCTGACGGGAGCCCCAAATCTTTGCTCAAATTTCAAAAATGTCGTGGAAAATAAGAGTTCTAATTTATAATCAACCTAAACTTCACAATAGTTTATCGAAATTATAGCTGTCATCAATTCATTTTCATTTCAGACTATTTCAACACTAACCTGACCAGAAGAGATGTCCTCGAAACAGAAACCCTGTGCGTCACGAAAGCGTCCGTATCGACATAGGGTGATATGTAGTGTATGTAAAAAGGAGGTAGATTCTGATTATAAAGACACTCACGCAAAGACAAAACATTACGGCACTAGAGTGAAATTCTCGGCAGTGCTCTGTAAGAGCCAAACTCAAATCGGATTTGATTTTCGTGCTTCAAAAGTGCCTAGGCTTGACGTTACTGTGCTTCCGTCACCAGCCGATGCTCCTGTGCTTCCGTCACCAGCCGATGCTCCTGTGCTTCTGTCACCAGCCGATGCTCCTGTGCTTCCGTCACCAGCCGATGCTCCTGTGCTTCTGTCACCAGCCGATGCTCCTGTGCTTCCGTCACCAGCCGATGCTCCTGTGCTTCTGTCACCAGCCGATGCTCCTGTGCTTCTGTCACCAGCCGATGCTCCTGTGCTTCTGTCACCAGCCGATGCTCCTGTGCTTCCGTCACCAGCCGATGCTCCTGTGCTTCCGTCAGCGGCCGATGCTCCTGTGCTTCCGTCACCAGCCGATGCTCCTGTGCTTCTGTCACCAGCCGATGCTCCTGTGCTTCCGTCACCAACCGATGTTCTTGTGCCTTCGTCACTAGCCGACGTTCCTGTGCTTCCGTCAGCGGCCGACGTTCCTGTGCTTCCGTCAGCGGCCGATGCTTCAACCTCAGGCGGGAGTGCCAATGACAGGGAAGACGATGAACATCGCATGAGGGTAGGGCAGGACGGTCCATGTCAACCTATTATGGTCAGATACGCTCCCCGTAAATTCTGCAATGAGAATTTCGAACGGGACTTTCAGTCAAATTGGTTTGCCAAACACAAATGGCTTGGATACAGTACTCGAGCGCAATCAGCCTATTGTTATGCATGTGAGAAATTTGGGTCAGATAAGTTTGCCTTCACTAATTGGAAAAAATCAGAACGTCTGAAAAAACACTCGGTTTCTGCAACCCATAAAGTTGCCCTGATGAAATGGATGTCTTTCCGAGCGCAGCAGAAGCAGGACGCGTCAGTGATGAGTCTTCTTGATTCTAACCATAAAAGTATGGTGGTGAAAAATCGCAAGTATGTCGAAGTGATCATTGAATGTCTTATGTTTACAGCCCAGCAAAACATAGCTCAACGAGGTCATGAAGAATCTCGTACGCATATAGGACAGGTTTCCGATGTGAATCGAGGCAACTTCCTGGAATTACTGCACTTACGTTGCAAGGATTTACCGTGGTTGGAGCAAATGCTGGACTTTCGACTTAACTCACACGACCAGTGGACTTCACCAAATATACAAAATGAATTGCTGACGATTGTTTCTGATTTTGTTCTGGAAAAACTACTCGCCGACGTAAGAAGCAGTGGTGTATATGGCATCATCATAGATGAAACTTCAGATATGAGTCGTACGGAACAGGTAGCATTATGTCTGAGTTATCTTGTCAACGGAATCAAAAGAGAAGCATTCATTGGTTTCTTCGCAACAAAAACAACTGATGGAAGGACACTTTATGAACTTGTTAAGCGCGTCATCAATCAGATGAATTTGCAATTAGCAAACATAGTTGGCGAATGTTTTGACGGGGCCGCTAATATGAAAGGTGAAAAGAAAGGATTGGCGACTTTGATGAAGGAAACGTCACCACGAGCACTCTACGTCCATTGCTATGGTCATCTATTGAACCTGGCTCTCCAGGATACAATGGAGAATATTGAACCGTTGAGAAACGCCCTAGGCACAATACAAAATTTGTATAACTTTCTTGAAGCCAGTCCGAAACGGCATGCGATATTTGGAGACACGGAGGTAGAATCGGACCATCTGATACTGTCGTTGAAGTCCCAAAGCATCACGAGATGGTCATGTCGCTATGAAGTCGTAAAAGCCGTTACTGAGCAACTGGAAAGGATTGTGAAAACTCTCCTCAAATTGTCCGACGACAAGGACTCCAAAACATATTCGGATGCGCGTGCGCTTCTTACAGCAATTGCCGATTTTGAATTTGTTTTTGGTCTCAGTCTTCTGAAAGTGATATTGTCGAACACATGCAGTCTGAGTAGATTCTTACAGGGCAAAAACGTGGATGTTGGAACCGCTCGACGAACTGCGAATGCAACAATCACTACATTACAATCATGCCGTGAAGAGTTACGTTTTGAGAATCTTTGGGAGATTACTGAGAAGGTCGGCACAAAAATAGAAATGTGGATACAGAACACAATATTCTCATTCAGAAAGCCAGCAGCACTCAGGATAAAGAAGCCGTCACGTCGTCTACAGGCTTTGGTAGGTGAACATTCGGGTGTGCCTCTGACACTGACCGCAAAGTCCCATTACCGGGTCAGCATATTTTATCTAGCTCTGGATAAAGTAATTGCTGAATTGGAATCACGGTTTGCCGGTAATGATCAGGATGTCCTTTGTGGTCTCGGAGACTTAGTTATGAATTCGGCGCCAAGTTTGAATAACTTTGATCTAGTCGCTAAATACTACGGATTGGATAAAGACATACTCTTTGCCGAACATGAGATATACAATAATTACAAATCGGACAATAACATACAGTGCTCCAATGCCACAGACGTACTGTCGAATTTACATGATCACCACTTAACTGACTTTGTACCGGAATTCGCACAGGTGGTGAAAATACTATGTGCTATTCCAGCAACCTCCTGTTCCGCTGAGCGGTCGTTTAGCGCCCTCAGAAGACTAAAGACTTATCTTCGAAGCACGATGGGACAAGATCGGCTCAGTCACCTGGCACTCATAAATATTGAGCGATCGTATGCAAACGCAGTGATTGAAACCGACATTTCCAGAATCATTGATGCATTTGCCAGTCGCAAAAATCGGAGATGTCAGTTCTTTTGATAATATCGCCCGATATTTCTGTTATATTAGAGAACAATTAAAACTTACCTAGCTACATTACCTCGAACTTCTGAAATTTTCCAATTCGTCTACGGATAAGTAGACAGCGTTGTGCTATTTTTGATAATTTTATTACATTGATAGTAGAAATTGTCGCGTTTTTACTTTCGCGGAGTTCTGGGGCATAAGTGTAGAAACTAGATCTTCGTGATTATGCCAATTTTTCGGGCGTCAACCTATGTAATTTTCGGGCACAAGGACTCAGCCCCCCCAAGAAAATTTTGCCCGTACGCTTATGCAGGGATATACGTGTATAGAGGTAGGGGATTGATAACTACATCTGCTGTTAGCACTGACCTTACCAAGTGTAGGGTTAAAATTCTGGTGTGCTGTAATTTGGGAATCAAATAGATTTCGTCACTATGTACCGTAGTCTTTACAATGTGTACTTCGTGTGTGCGTGCGTGGCGATGTCTGTCTTAGATCAGCGGGGACACACAGCCTCAATAACCGCGTGCGCACATCAACCATCGATCGATCGAATGCTGATTGTATTACTTCGGTGAGACATTGCTTCAGTCACACACAGCTGCAGTCAATATCATTTCCGCTCACAACTTCAATGCAATATCACTAGCATTCGTCGTTCTTCGATGGTGTACACGTGTTGTGTCCCGAAGTGCCGTAGCGGCTACAAACCGCTAAAGAATGAAGATTCTCCACAGTCTCCGGTGTCCTTCTTCAGATTCCCAACTGATGAACAACAGCGTGATCTTTGGCTTAAACAAATACCAAGACAAAATCTAATAGTGACCAACTCAACAAGAGTGTGCTCAAAGCATTTTTACGCCGAGGATATAACATTTACGTCGCTAGATAAACGATGAGATACAAAAGATTTGCGAACACCTAGAGTACGACCCGGTGCAGTTCCTCGAATTTTCCCTGCTTTACCTCTGTATCTATCAAAACCACCCGAAACCACCAGACCAACCCATTCATCGACGTCATCAGTACGACTTCTACTTGACAATTCACGCATTGAAGAATTAAATAACGATCTTTTGACGGAGAGTAGCGTTGAAACATACGATGAATTTTGTGATAAAATTTCCGAAGTTTCGTTGCCATCTGAATTCGTATTAATCAGAAAATCTCCGACTGTTGTTTTTGCTTATATACCGATACCAATAACTGACGACCAGTCAAACTTCCGACCTCGAATTTTATCTTCGGTCTCTGTGAACCAAACGATGGAGGTTAGTGCATTTATTGATAACTCGCCCATTGCAGGAAAAACATTTGCTCACATAATTGATAATAATAGAATTCGATCTTTGGATCAAATTTCAAATGTGCTTGCATTGTGCAAATCTCTGGTCAATAATGAAGTCTCACATGAGACCGCAATGAATATGTTTTTACTTTCCTTGCAATATTCCATCGATCGACTTGAAACACTTCTCTTGGAGTCTGAAGATATGGACTCAGAAACGTCGAAGTTGCTTCATATTGTTCAATTCTTTAGTGAGCAGATAAGATTGTCTCAAGTAAATCCCAATGCCCGTCGATATTCGTCTAACATGATAACCCTGTCATTCATGTGGAAAATGACTAGTACTTCCTTGTACAAAAGATTATCGGATTTTTTTGTGCTCCCATCAATGAGCAGACTTCGCCAGCTATCAAAAGCCGCATCAGTAGAACTAGGAGAAATCGACATTGATTTTATTAGGGCTACGTGTGCCTCTTTGAATGAAAGAGAAAAGATGATGACTCTACTAATCGACGAAGTGTATACTGCTAATAGAATAGAATATGAAAATGGGAGATACATCGGTCTTACAGAAACTGGTGAACGAGCAAAAACAGTGTTGACTTTTATGGTGCAATCAATTCTCACTAAATATAAGGAAGTGGTCTGTCTGATCCCGATTACAACTTTAACGACACAACAGCTGCGTTATTGGTTCGAAAAGGTTATGAAGAAACTTTCTAAGGTTATGCAGACACTTCTCAGTTCTGCATTTGACTCAGTCCACCATGACATACTTCTCCGTCGCCTCGAAGTCTCGTTTGGCCTGCATGGACAGGTCCTTTCCTGGTTCGCATCATTTATTACGGATCGATCCTATTCTGTAGTGTGTGACACCTCCACTTCATCTCCAGTTTCGTCGTCTCATGGGGTCCCTCAAGGCTCCGTGCTTGGCCCTATCTTGTTTCTCCTGTACACGTCTGACCTTCCCAATATTATCACATCTCATGGTCTTTCCTACCATATGTATGCTGATGATATCCAAATCTACGGCTCCTGTCATCCATCCCAGATCCATGTCCTCTACAACAAGATGCCCAACTGCTTATCTGCTGTTCACGACTGGCTAGCGAGCAATCGTCTCTTGCTTAACACCAGTAAGACTGAAATCATGTGGCTCACCTCTAAAAGACGCCGCGATCTTGTTCCACAGTCTCCTATTATTATCGGACAACAAGACTCCATCACTCCGACTAACAAAATCCGCAATCTCGGGGTCATTCTTGATCCCTGTCTGTCCATGCAACACCACATTTCTAGCACGGTCTCCAAATGTTTTGGTGCACTTCGCCAGCTTCGCTCACTCCGTCGCTTCCTTCCTCTACCGGTTTTAAACACTCTCATGGTTTCCCTCGTTCACTCCCGGCTCGATTTTTGCTCCAGTCTACTTTATGGCCTACCAGACAATTCCCTCTGCAAGCTTCAATCAATTCTTAATGCAGGTGCGCGAATTCTGTTCAATACCAGCTCCCGCGACCACGTGACCCCTCTACTACGATCCCTTCAGTGGTTACCGATTCGCTATAGGATTACCTATCGCCTGGCAGTTTTCGCCTTCAAATGCATTCGCGGTTCAGCTCCTTCCTACATGTGCTCCATGCTTCAATCTGTGTCCTGCAATCCCACACGCTGTAATCTCCGATCCGCTTCCAATGATGACCTGTTGATCCCCTCCTCCCGCCTGAGGACCGTCGGAGCTCGTGCCTTTCCGATTGCGGCTGCTCGTATCTGGAATAACCTGCCGACAAGCCTTAAGACAACTTCATCCATTTCATCCTTCAAGAGACACCTGAAGGTTGAACTCCTGAGCATTGCCTACTTATCTTGAGCTTTGCTCCTTCTTCTGCTTCCCTTGTCCTGTTGACCCTTAATCTTTGACTTTTAATGACTGTTTCACTGTAGAAAGTGCCCTTGAAATCTTCGGACATAAATGTCACTTGAATCTGTTCGTATAATAAAATAAAATAAAAAAAGAATATTATTACATTATTTTACACTACACTACATACACGGTATTATGATGCATCTCTAAATTGTACGATACATATAACTCTTTATATATAAATAACTCTTTACTATAAATAACTCCTAAGGGACAAATCAAACTTTTTGTGCATTGCATTCATATCATCTCTTAAACGAAGTATAAGAGACAATACTATTCGCTGCCAATAAAGATTATATATATATATATATATATATATATATATATATATATATATATATATATATAAAAAAAATATATATAAAAATATAATATAATAAAAATATATATATATATATATTTGATACACGGTATATTGACATAAAATGAATGCTCCGTAGGACTGCTTGATTATGATATAATGATAATTTACCTTACCTTAATTGATGTATTGAGAGATTATTCAATACGTTTTACTGTAATTTTATATAAGCCTAACTAATAACAAAGCATGCATTATGGTTGCAAATGAAGAAATACTTTTTCCTTATGATTACAATTTGTTTTTAGATCGCTCTTTATTGAGCTTTGTGGAGGAACCATCAAGCCATACATTGAGGATCCGTTCAGAGATAATGAGAAGTTGTTTTTGTTATTTGACTTTACCCATAACTTTAAAAATTTATTTAACAAGTGGATCAACAAAAGTAAAATGGAACCTCCCGCTTCAAACTTTCCGGAACTATTTGGAGGGGAATGTACAGCTTACTTCAAAAATTTGAGGCAGTTACATGCTCATGAGGAGAATAAACCTTTGAAGGTAGCCTATTCCCTTAAACGCAAATCACTGAATCCTCACAGCATAGCAAGGACATCTCCACAACATGCCTTACGTAAGTTATTGAAAATATTCATAAAATATTATTGATTAATAAATTTCAAGTCTTAAGTTAATTGATCGATGAAAATTGATTTGTTTCATATATATATATATATATATATATATATATATATATGATATATATACATCATGCAATTATTTACAATCCCTGACTACGAGACATACCTATAAGTTAGCATAGATTCCATTTCATTATTATGCAAATATCATATCAATTTTTTGATTTACAATTCAACACATATTATATGAGTGATTGGATTTTCCACTTTCATGCGCTTCAACTATCAACTGAACTCCTTACTTTCATTTAGTGCAATACCGGTACTCAATATACAATTTATAGCAATTTTTTTATGATTATAACATGGAGCATGGACTGTATGTAACATGTAGGCTACAACACATATGATTACATTTCCTAATGCAAAACATTTCTTTTTTAGGCATATTCAGTGAGTCCACTGCCAGAGGACTATTCTTCTATGCAAATACTGTTAACCAGGACTGCAAAGTATATTGATTTCATCACTACAGTGTGGAAAATCATGTCAGTGAAATCCCCAACAAAAGGTAGGCAAAATGTGTTTATGAAAACCAAAATCAGGAACTGAACTCCTTGTTGCAGATATGTATGAAAAAGCCACACTCAAATTAAGTTACGATGTGTATTGAAAAAGTAAATAAAAATAAATCTACAGGACGTTTCGGACGTCAGCTGCGTCCGAAACCTCCTGTAGATTTATTTTTATTTACTTTTTCAATACACATCGTAACTTAATTTGAGTGTGGCTTTTTCATACATAAAATGTGTTTATAATAACATAGGGTGGGTCGGATTAAGTTTACAGGCAAACAGTGAACATGTAGGAAAATGCCTATACATGTGCATATGCTAGCTAACAGAAACATTTAACTCCTATCATTCAATAGACTACTTCATTCCCAGCTCTTTGTGTATTCACAAATGCAAAATGTCCTTTGTTTAAATATATACCTGTACTTCTACAGTTACATCAATTGCATTTCAGGTGCTCGAAAGCTTGATGATCATTGCAAACCAATTCGATCGAGACAGGATGTCTCGGTATTGTTTCTGAAGCAAGCAATACAAGTCTTCAAAACCTGGAAATCATCTAAAATGACTGGTTTAACCTCAGAGACATTTCTTGCCTGCATACAATCGATGACAGCAATGGAATTACTGGCATATCATTTATTGGAGCATCACGATTTTGATTACGTCTTAACTGGAAAATTTTCCTCGGACCCAATTGAAGGTAGGTTCGTTTGGTACCGTCAGCTTAACGGCGGAAACTTCTACATGTCCATCAAGCAACTCCTACAAGCAGAAAAGAAAATTCGAGTTTTGACTTGCATTCAGAAAAACATGATCTTCCAAGCATCTCATCTAGATGACCGATCATCTTTGAGTGTTGATGATTACGCTACACTATCGAATGATCTTTGTTCAGATTTTATTGATGAAATGAAAACTTTATCCTTGGATGACGTTTCGGTGAATGATGCAAACATCTCCTTTTTTGTTGCCGGATATATAGGCCGAAGCATTAGTCGCCGGAGACATTGTGATAATTGCAAATTACTGTTAGTCTTACAAGACGAAGAATCCTGCAATTTACCAGAAAGTATTGAGCAATTATTCGAGATGGCTGACCGAGGTGGCTTATGCAAGCCGACGGATTTCTGTTTCACTGTCACATCGTTCGCAGTGATGTGCTATGAATTTTTGATTAGTCATGAAAGTATTCGCATGAAGTTTTTATCGTCTTTATACCCGCGTAAACTATTTCTGTGTATTTTATCTCAGATTGTTTCGTCTGATACATCAGAAATGAATTCATTGATTCAACAGAAATGTACCTCCGGGCACCTATGTTTCGAACCGATTGTAATATGCGCATTCAACTGTTTTGCAAAAAAACGAGTTAAAACGAATGAATACTGAAAAAGAACCTGAAAAAATGAGCGAAAGCTCAGAAAAATTACTGGTTCATATTAAAATAAGCTGATATTTTTTGTCAAAATTAAGATTATTTCAATAAAACAAGCTTTCGATTGTATTTGGCAGTTCTCACTTCAAAATGTAGATATACATAAACACAAATTTAAGCTTTCATTATAGTTTTGAAAATATTGAATTTTAACCCTACACTTGGTAAGAGCGTAAAGGAGTTATCAATCCCCTACCTCTATATATCCCTGGGCTTATGTTATCGGAAAGGTGGATCAATTGTTGGTTATTCCGATGCGGATTGGGGAGGCGATCAGGATGATAGGAGATCGACCTCTGGTTATTTATTCAAGGATTGTGATGCTGCGATAAGTTGGTGTAGTCGAAAGCAAAGTTGTGTTGCGTTGTCTACTGCTGAAGCAGAATATATGGCTTTATCGTTAGCGTCACAAGAAGCAGTTTGGATAAAACAAATCTATGGCAATTTGGGTTACAGGGAAGAACCATTGACTATTTTTTAGGACAATAAAGCTGCTATAAGTATTTCAAAAAATTCCCAGTTTCACGGTAGAACGAAGCACATAGAGATAAGATACCATTTTGTTAGAGAACATGTTATCGAGAATAATATTTCAGTTGTTCATTGTTCGAGTAATGATATGATTGCTGATGGGCTTACTAAGGGTCTATCTCGTGATCAGTTTGAACGTTTGAGATCGAGTATGGGTGTGAGGCAGTTGTGATATTATTTTTTAAAGCGAGAAGTAAGGGAGTTGCTGTTGAAATTTGCGCTTTAAACTTAATTAACCTTTGTCTCGCCCTACTCATTTGTGTTACAGTAGATTTATGATTACGTGCTGTCAATTTGTTCCCAGAAGACTATTTTTATCACGTCATGAACATTTGCCCTGTATCATTGGTAACGAGGTCATGTTTCCCGCTCTCTATATTAAGTGCGTGTGCCGTTCGATGTGATGTTACACTCAGCTTTCTTTCTCCTTGATGCACGTGAATAAAAGTTCGTCTCACGATGACTTTTGTCTTGTCAATCACTGCGTTAATAATCTGTTAATAATTTCAACAGTTGCCACAAAAAGTGCATATTCTCTCACAGATACATGTAAATGTGGAGGGTGAAAGTGTAGAAACACATGTACAGCATGTATGCATGCCTTCCTTGTACATGCCATTCATGTTTTTCGCTCACTATTGTCATTGGCGGAACTCTGACTGCAGTTATGAATTCTGTGACTCAAATTTTTATCAGAAAGCATACTTCACATGTTATGGGTTACTTTGAATACGGTACCTTGTAGGCCTATATGCCTGTGTAACATCAGCATGCACATGTAGGTCTACTTAAGGCCTGCTAACAATTAACTTATGATAGTTATAAAAATGACCTCACTGCGAATTATATTGACCGTATAGGCCTACGGGTCAATATTGATCAGAAAGCATGTTGTGCAGGGCCTATCACACGAGGTCATGGACATTCAGTCATTCAGTGGCGCCAATGCCTGTCAGAAAAATGGATTTTGTTCGGATACATTAAGCAATTTTGATGTAAGTTTACTCGTGAAAGTATGTACGGCCTAGCCCTGTCTACCTCAAATCTTATAGGTAGGCCATGACAGCCTAAAGGTCAATGGTTCGAATCCAACGATCGCCAGCACTTAAAGCTTAACAAATACCGTACTGAGCTTGTAGAAATGAATCCTACGCACGCTGGACTATCTACTCTGCTACGCTAACCGCGCACATTTTTGCGATCGATCATGACCGTCATGCATCTATTCCCCGTAGAAGTATGATAGGGAAAACAATGTTTCACTTTTCGCTGACGATATTAGAGATTCGATAAAGACTTCCCCAGTAGGCAGCTAGGCACTCTCACTGAAAGCTCTACATGTACGTACATGTAGTTTACCCTTGCTTTAATTTGTTTAGAATCGCCTTCCTTGAAATCAGTTTCGATTTTCACATATGGAGTCGAATTAATTTCTCAGCTGCCCACATGTCATCGATGAAGTCTATTGGATAAATATGCAAGTAAGTCACGTGCACATACCTTCCGTAGAGGTACATGTAGCTCATTTCATTAACCTACGATATTCATAAGCAATACACAGGGAAAGAGTAAGTGGGAATTGAGCTATAGGCTACTACTTTGAGTTTATATGTAAGCTTACGTATGCATTTTAAATTTATAAAATAATTGTAGTTAAGGAAATAGATACCAGCTTGCGCTATGACTAGGCTGAATCAAATAATTTCTATCGTTTTAAACCAAATCAACAGCTAAGTATTTTGACATGCTGGATCTTAAGACGGAATACGAATAATTTTACGTTAAAAGGGAAAAACTAATGCCGTGGATTTGAACCGACAAAATCAGCGCATGAGGCAGACGCTGTAGACATTGTTAGCCATTGTTTCTTATAATGATTGGATGTCAGATCTAACTTATATGCTATTTCCTTTTTCATTACTGCAGAAAATAATCGTGCAGTATCGTTGTACTAGTATCAATATTTATCAGTACTGATAAACTGTGCCTTTTTAATCACAACATAAACAAATTTTGTTTTTGAAAAAGAAATGATACCTACTTTTCTAATTTCAGGATGTCTGAAGAACCGCCAGCAAAGAAGCAGCGAACGATTGCAGAGTATTTTGTTCGCAAGAATTTGCCTGCAGCATCCCAAGACGAAACACCTGAAGACTCACGAAGAAAGACTCCGCTCAACAAAGGAAGAGTTCAACGTATTAGGCGGTTGCTTCCTAGCCACCTGGAAAGTTTTCCATGGTTAGCAGTCAGCAAAGTTCCTGGTGTTGAAGGTGCATTTTGCGTGCCATGTGTCCTATTTAAGTCTTCGTATCCTGAGGTTGGTGGCAGATCTGGGCATTGTCAATCGGCCGGTAGACTTGTACGGGTTCCTCTTACGGACTTCCACCAGCTAACCGGCAAAGATGGTGATCTTACAAAACATCAAAGAACAAATTATCATCGAAATTGTTTGGATGCAATGACTCAATTTCAAGCCACACTCAGTCGAAGGAAGGATGACATACAAATGTCATTAAGCAATGCCCATCGAAAGCAAGTGGAAAAGAATCGTGCTATACTTGCTCCCATCATTGATACCATCATAACATCTGCTCGACAGAACATTCCCTTCCGTGGACACTGAAATGAAATCGGTGCTGTAAATGCTTCTGGTATCGAGCCTGAGGAGAACGATGGAAACTTCCGCGCATTACTGAGATATCGCATAAGAGGAGGAGACCAGGTTTTGCAATCACATTTTGAGACAGCAGCTTCCAATGCAACATACATGTCACCACTCATCCAAAATGAGCTGATAACTATTGCTGGTGACCTTGCAAAAGAGTCAATCGCCTCTCGAATCAAGGCATCCAAGTTTTGGGCGATTATTTCTAACGAAACTACTGATCGGCAACAACGAGAGCAACTTGTTGTTGTCATACGCTATGTCTCCCCTGACAAATCTGGAGTTTGGAAATGCTATGAGGATCTAGTCGGCATAGTCGATCTGATTTCAGAAATAAGAGAAGACGAAGGATTATCGGCAAAAGATGAGATTAGTCTAAATGGCAAACGAATTGTTCTTCCTAGTGAACGGGTTGGAGCCGCCAGTCGCTTTCAGGAAGATGCACCACATGCCTTCTACCAACATTGTGCGATGCATTGTCTGAATCTGTCAGCATCGAAGTCGATTGATGTTCCAGCCATCAGTCATGCTCAAGCAGTAGTCAATGATACAACATTATCTTTCCGGCAAAGTGCAAAGCGCTCTGAACTGCTGAAAACATGTATTTCATCATCTGAGAAAAATCATACGACATAATCATCGATCAACATATTGTAATTTTTGAAGATTCCATTGTTATTTACATGAACATATCGAATCTTGTGCCGTTCTGAAAAATACAATGGTTCAAGCATGTGATGTTCTCTCGTCTATCTAATATTTTGGTTCATTTCAATTACATGTATACATGTACATGCAGTTGTCAGACTCAGACAAAGGGCTCCGTTTTCGAATATTCGATACTGTTTGAGTCGTAAATTAAGCTATAAGTAGGCCTGTACCTACTACATTTTGGAAACTTAGGCTTAAAAACGGTGTGAATTTCTCATTTGGTGAATTAGCATCATGTGATTACGGTACAGATAAATAATGTCGTAGCCTATCTCGTTTTGAGGATATCACTAATAAAATCGATCAAGCATACATGCACATGTACATTGTAGCTGCATACCGTGCATACCGATATGCGAAAGGCTAGGGATTTACTCATAGGTACAGCTCAGCCTAGGCCACCCTTAAACTAAAATCCTGGATACGCCTATGACTATTGCATGCTTCATTTTTCACTGGGGTGCGGAGCCGGAGCCTCTCGGAGCCGGAGCCGGAGTCGGAGCCGCAATCAGTCATTTCTAGGAGCCGGAGCTGGAGCCGGAGCTTTTAAAAAATGTGCGGCTCCGGCTCCGGTTTGTTTTGTTTAGTATTCCGTTTGTTCTGTAGTACATTCTATTTTATCAATGGAATTTAAAATGGCACTACTCACAAAATCTTAATGAGTAGCATATAATATCAATATCTGTTTAAGTGTGCAAAAATGTGTTTGAATAAAGAAGATGATTTGAATTCTATTTCATTACAATCGTCTCGTGTCTTCCACGCCACGGAATATTTCTTACGGGAAAGTAAGTCTACATTTTCCTTCCCATAAAAAGGTTAGAGCCTTTTCTTTGATGCACTGAATTCAAATTAGAACAATCATATGCTTGTTATTACTTCTTGTTACATTAGTTATATTAGTTCTTGTTAATTATATCATATCTATATTACAACATTAACTGCTTATTGAGCTGGCCTATTGACATGTATAATGTATATACTACCATATTTATTCTTATAAACGGATCTCTCTAATAAACACCGCCTTCTAGAACTATTGCGTTCTTATGTTTGTATTTATTTTTTGTAATTTATTTCATTTTCATTCATATTTTCTTACTTATGACTTCGTGTGTTTTATGTACATGTCAGCTTGCACTGTCTCTCTTTCTTCAACGTGATCTTCATATCACATCGACACAGACAGCAGTGCTAGAGTTCTCTTCCTCATTTACATGTCTGATGCATGCCTATGTTTGTCATACGTTAAAATATCGCCTGACGACGCAGTTGTCCTGAGATACGTTGCGGAAAATATAGAAATTTACTTTGGCAGATAGGGTCTTTTGAATTACCTATATCAATATGCGTCTGCCGTCTCACACCATGTCTGCTCTATCACCTTCTATTAAACGCTAAATCTAGAACGAAAAAATATTTTCAACCCTAAACTTCATTAGCGTAACCTTATCTTAAACAAAACTTTTGAAAGTGACAAATTTCGAATTCAATGCAGGAGAAATCAAGTTTATGATGTATTTTCCTTTTAGCTAAATGATAAAGGGGCGAGTCCCAAGGGAAGTTCTGCTCAAATTTTTGTTGAATTAAATGAAATGTCTTAGAAGTCCGTATGTGTACATGTATTTTCTTTGCGTCATTTGTATTATTAATCACAATAAAAGTTGTTATTTCAACCAAAAACGATAACCGTATTATACAGCAAGTAATGACTCAGCATGCATACTAAATTATTAAGATTAATTTTAATTTCAGGATGGCCTCATCAACATCAAAGCGAAGTTCTATACATCGCTATTTTGAAGAGACAGCTGAATTCTTCCACTGTCAGATCTGCGTCGCCGGTAAAACATGTGGAAAGGAATTCAGGAAGCCGAAGAGCAACACAAGCATTGCTAGCAACCTAAAGCGCCACCTCCAACGTTCGCATGTGGAGGAGTCTAAGACTGTGGAGAGACTCGATAGCACATCCAAGAAATCAAGAATTGAAGCTGAAGAAGGCAATTCAAAGAAAATATCAGAATTCTTCGCATCAAAAATTGTCACGACTACGGTTTCGGTGACAAAGGATCTTTTGCAAAGCACAATTCTTAAAATGGTGTGCTACGATGGCGTACCTACTACTTTCTTCAAAAGTGAAGGATTCCAGACACTCTACGGTCAAGCTGCGAGAACACTTGGAGTTGCACTTGGGCGAGATGCAATAAGGTCTCTTATTATAAATGTGGCAGAAGCGAAGAGAAACGAACTGAAGAAATGCCTTCAAGGAAAACTTATCTTCCTGAAGTTTGACGGCGTCACCAGTCTTAGATCTCACTTTCTTGGTATTTCTGTCCAGTATTGGGAGGATAGTGTTGTGATGAACAAAACTTTGGCTTTAGTAAATGCCAAAGCAAAGTTCGACGCGGAAAGTACGAAGGACATCTTGATGAAGACCATAGCCGCGTTCGATATTACAAAAACGAAAATCCTTGGTTGTGTCGTTGATAACGCATCGACAATGACCAAAACTGTCAGACTGATGAATGAAGATGATGAGAACGGTGATATTGAAGAGGACAAATGCGATTTCGATGATGACGATGTGGTGGAAGAGCAAGAAAGCTTCCTACAAACAGCAATCCAGGATGACACAGTCTACCACATGAGATGCGCTGAGCATACTTTGCAACTTGGTATTCGAGATGCGCTGAAGAAACCTGGAATTACAGGTTTCTTGGCGAAAATAAGAAGTATTGCTGCTTTTCTTCGGGCGCCTCATGCTGACGAAAAATTACAACGGATGAGTGGAGGGAAACGAATGGTCATCGATATGCCCACCCGATGGCGATCAACATTTTTGATGATGAGCCGACTGCTTGAGCTGAAACAAGCTGTACAGGAATTCGTTGCCCGAGAAGTGTACCTTTCCGAATTTGAGTGGGCAGAACTTGAGAGAGTTGTTGCAATCCTCAGCATACCGGACAAGACAACGATAAATCTTCAAAAAGAAAACATAACTCCAGGTAAGTCGGTCTAAAAGCCTTTCATGTCAATATTTCAATATTGTATCAATCATATTATAGAACTAGCATAAATCAATTATTTATGTCGGTTTATGGGTATGATTCGGTAGTAATGGACCCTGCAAACATAATACAGATTGATATGCTAATGATTGTTCCATCATAAAATGAATGAACATTGATTCCAATTTTGTTTACTGATTCAAAAGTGTTAGAGGCTCCTGTATAAATGTTTAAATGAATGGGTAAACAAAGGCATAAACATCATCCAGTGAATTTTAAGCTTCTCTTTGTAGATGTAACAATTAACAAATAATTCTGAATAGAAACTTCAATTATTGCTTTAATTATTTGTTATATAAACAAAGTGAAGCTCAAATTTCACTAATTGAAATTCTATTATTGAATTAATACTGTTTAATGCTAATTGTTAGATAAGCAGCAATCATGAAACGAACAATACCTAAACAAGACTACAGTTCATTACTTTTTAAGTTTTGTAGTTAACTAATAACACTTTTTTTAGATTGAAAATCGCTCTATCTTTTACACAGGAGAATGCCTTTATGAATGGCGAGAAGCGATCTTCATGTTGGAGAAGTTTGGAGGAGGTCTGGCGGAAGAACTCGCTTGCTGTCTGCGAAACCGCGAGAAATTCCTTTTGGAGACAAGTATCTTTCTCGCTGGAGTATGGGTTGATGCCCGATATCGCGTTCTCCTTACCCAAGACCAATCCGAAAATGCGAAAGACACGATCTCCAAGGTGCATAATCGGTTAACCAAAGATGAGAAGAACGTACCAGAGATTGAAGTTGGTGCGAGCCCAGATGAAGTTCTGGACGGGGAAGACATCACAAGCGAGTTTGACCGCTACCTCGATGGCATCGAGAAGGCTCAAAATATGAAGAACAGTCTTTGTGACCAACTAGGCGATGCGATTAAATCAGTCGAACGGCTTGGACGGCTCAGACACGACAGTGTCTGGAAGATAATAGAGGAGTATCCGGTGTCAATTCAGGATGTGGCACGGACAGTCTCCGCCATACCGTGCACTCAGGTGTCAGTCGAAAGACTATTTTCCCATCTAAAATTGGTAAGAGACATCTATACATTGTGTACTGTATTTTCTCTAAATGTAACATTTCATTTCCCATCAGGTTCTACGAGAAAACCGGGCTTCAATGGGTGACCAGCTTCTAGATGCGATACTCTTCCTTAGAACGAACAAAATGGTGTAACTGGTGACATGATTGTGCGAGTCTAGACTACAGCAGCTGCTAATATTGATACTTTTTTACGTGTGTAATTTTTATAGATTGATGATAAACCGGTATAGATTGATGATAAAGTCAAGGATTTTCAGTTCTCTCCGTTAAAAACATGTTCAGGAAACCCAATTTATTCACATAAAAATACCTAGTATCTATGCATGTATATGTATGATGATTATACATTTGATAAAAAAGGTCAGAGTCGGAGCCGCTTGGTCGGAGCCGGAGCCGGAGTCGGAGCCTTAAAAAATCATGCGGCTCCGCACCCCTGATTTTTCATAATGTTATAATTACATGTAAGCATTTATATTCTCATAAACTCAAACACAAAATCTTCCTCGTGAATTGAGATTAGTCAATTCTGAACCGCAAGAATATCCTTTTCGCGGCATTCTCCTCCAACGTTACTCATGAGCGCAAGAGTAAAGCATGGGAGAACATTCGTGAGGAGCTCGCAGCGGCAGGCTGGCCAGATCGTCCTATCGAAGCTCTCAAGAAGAAACATGAGATGTTGGCTGATACCAAGCAAGTAAACCGGATAAACCAATAAAAAGTAAACCGGAGAACCTCCTGTGCAATGGAACCCGAATTATGATATTATACTTGACTTAATCGGAAAAGAAAATCCAAAGCTGACGTCCATTCTTGATGGCATGGACACCAGCAATCCTTCTGCAGAAATAGCAAGCAATGTTGATGAGCTTGAGACCAACAAACAAGTCTCCAACTTCAACCCAACGACTTCGAGAAAGCGCCCAATCAACAATACCTCATCTAAATATTTTGAACTCTTGGAAATCGAACTGTGACCATAGAGTAATGGTCACCGTTGTTTTAATGTATCATTTATTAACTATGTAATTCATGAATATGATTTAAGTGAAACTTGCGATAAAGAATTTAACTCGCTGTTGTTAGTTTTGGTTTTATGCCATGTACTCGTCATTCAGTTAGAGGCTCACAAAGTGGCGTCACGAGCAGGATATGTTCTATGGTGAAGCCAAAATTCGTGAACGCTCAACTTAAACCATATCTCTTGGATGCACCTCTGCAGATGTTGGCCACTGATTATATCGGCCCCCTACCCTCAGATAGTGGATTCCAATACATTCTCGTTATTATTGATGCTTTCTCGAGATTTCCAGAAGCTTACCCCGTCCGAGATATGTCAGCGCATACTCTTATAGAAACATTCCGTGATTTCTTTGCGAGATACGGTTTCTCGGACTCTATTCTCTCCGATAATGGCACTCAGTATAGAAGTAGGGAATTTCTGGACTACTTAGGAAATTTTGGCATCAAGAAGCTCTCTACTAATGTATACAGGCCTAGTTCAAATGGTATTTGTGAGAGATTTAATGGTAGTTTGCAGAAAAAGATTAAATGCCTACTTCTTGAGCAAAACTTAGAAAGGAATCGCTGGAGACATGTCCTTCCAACGGCTTTAATGGCTATTAGAAACGACACTAATGAGACAACAGGCTTTACACCTAGTGAACTTTTCCTTGCTTTTACAGTGAAGGATTTATCTTTACCTCCCCTTAGTGACCGCCATATATCGGTTCACCCATTCGGAATTGCGGCCCATAATATAGCCAGAAATCGACACAGACCCACTGCCCGTCGCCGGCACGAAGATAGTGTTTTTCTCCCAGAGTCTGAGGTCATTGTGAAAGCACCTAGTACTAGGAAACTTGAGTTACCTGGAACTTCTGCTAAAGTTGTTAGACAAATAGACAGGCACACAGTCACGGTATTAATACAGTCACGGCTCTCGCGAATTTTTAATAGGACTTTCCGTAAAGCATCATCATGGTCGACTTTAGTTCGAGCGTGAATAAGGATATCATCCACGTAAACTGATACTCCTGGAATGTCATAGAACAGTTCGTGCATGACGCGGGTACAGTAGTTAACTGCATTCTTGAGACCGAAAGGAAGTCTTTGGAACTGGTACAGATCGCCTGAAACATAGAAAGCGGTCTTTTCTTGATCGTCGGGGTGAAGGGGGAGCTGATAATAGAATTGCGAGAAGTCTAGCGTAGAGAAAAATCGACAACCTTCGACACGTTGCAGTGCTTCTTGGACGTTTGGAATTGGGTAGGCATCTCCTTTAGAAACTCGATTTACCGGCCGATAATCAATACCCATTCTAAACCCTCCTGAACGCTTAGGAACGATCACAGGTGCGTGCCGCCACGGGGATTTTGACCTTTTTATAATGCCTGCTACTGATCTTGGCATATCTGTTTATCTCTAGGACTCATCGACCTGACTTTACACTGAAATGGACGTGCATCGCCTTCAACCTCGACAACAGGTTCTGGGTCCTTCAAAAAACAAGCTTTCCCAAGTGGTTTGTCGAAAACGTCTGAAAATTCTGACAACGGTTCAGGAAGAAGACCTGAAGATCAAAGAAAAATTGGCCTCTACGACTGGAAGGAGAAGAAACTCCGCTTGGAAATTGTTGCTTGAGAGACAACTGAAGGAAGATGGAGTACCAGAAGTGAACAGTGGTCTTTTTGACAATTATTCTCTTCTTACGTAAACATATTCGCTTCCAATTTATATACTAAGCTTACCTGCATAACATTAGTTTTTCAACAGTATAACTGATCGAATGAAATTTATTAAACCATCTGGTGATTTATTGATAGCCTACATTAATTCGTCGGTTCTTTCACGAAGTGGCGTATGTCGATTTTTGACGAAAATGAGTTAGTGGTTGCAACCCATTCATATAAGGCAAAGCTTTCATTGGTACCTTTGAATTGGGCAAATTCGAAAGGGAAGTCGGATTTTGAAATTTAAAAAATGTTGTATAATTTATTTTTGGAAAATCATGATTTCACGAAGTGGCGTATAATCATACGTCGGTTCGTGGAATAGAAATAATATGCTGCTGCATTTCATAATCACGAAGTGACATGGATGAGACATAGCATGCATTGCACACAACAATACTGACTGCGGCGCTCTCTTAAGTTATTGTTCTATGTCTATGCACTGGAGATATCTTTGAGCCACAGATATCTTTGTCACAGAATACAATGTGTTAACAGCGTCGCCAATGAACATTAGAAAATTTTAAATATTTGAATATAGCTAAGTAGAATCTTTTACTCTTCGGATTACTTTGTGTTATCTGTTACGTGTCTTGTACATCGTACGTGTACATCGGCCTACTACGTCAAGATGAGCACCAATCGCTGGGGCAGGAGGATGCTCGATGCAGCACTCCGAATGCAAGTTGTGGAAAAACAAAATCAAAGTAAGTAGAGCATTTTCTCTTTGATTGACATCCATAGTCCATATGGTATCTAAGCGCATGCTGACTAGCATGTTTCAGCAAAGTGAAAATACACGTAAGCCTATGCAAATGCACATGTAGACTATACCGGCACTGTGTTTTATGTTCATGTAGACTTGTTCATAATGAACTTGTGATTTCCAGCTATATTTGAATTTGCCTTCTTCATCAATGATGAAGTAGATCCCAGGGGGGGGGGGGTTGGCATCCCTGACAGGAAGACTAGACCTATGCCCAAATTTTTGATATCATCATGATAATGAACTTGTGATTTCTAGCTATATTTGAATTTGCCTTCTTCATCAATGATGAAGTAGATCCCAGGGGGGGGGTTGGCATCCCTGACAGGAAGACTAGACCTATGCCCAAATTTTTGATATCATCATGATAGTGAACTTGTGATTTCCAGCTATACATGTATTTGAATTTGCCCTCTTCATCATTTCATACATTTATATTTCTTTTTGCAGGGAAGAGGAAGAAGCAGAAGGAGGAACATGAAAGAGCAAATAAAAGGAGGCGGCTATCTGCTCTTGAGAAAACATCTGCTTGGGTGAACCAGGGATATCTAGACTACGGGATGCGAAGGCTCAATACTGAGTGATCTGAAATCTTACGAGGTGCGGCCTGACATGCAATTGACATTTTCTAATGTATTTGATATCTAGAGTCATACACCGAGCGTGCGAATTATGTGCAACGCCGTCAACTGTCACAGATCTGTGATCAGTCTCAATGTTATGCACTCCAAAACTCAATGGGGAAGTTTCTTAAACAATAAATTAGTAAAATGCGTCATCTCTCGAGTTGACTGGAACGCGTTGTCAGCATCACTGTGATTCACCTCGGAAATGCTGTACACTGCACTGTTGTGTGGACTTTTTCCTGCGCAGCTATCGATTACTACACGAGTTTATTATGTTAGACCAAAACAACATCGCCTCAGATTGAACATATGGGTTGGAAATGCTGTGTGCCTCTGTATCGCTCGGGCTATAAGACCAATATACATGTACAAGAAAAGGTTTCTTTCTATGCTTTTCCGACGGATAATGATCAAAAAATTAAGTGGTTACGTTCAATCAAACGTGCTGACCTGGATAAATTTGGCATTAAGCATGATTATGTACCAACGGAATCATCTCGTGTCTGCTCTCGTCACTTCTGTTGGAAGGATTTTATTCGCGAAAGCTGTGATACAAACGTCACAAGGTTATCGAAGCGTCATCGATCTGAATTGAAAATTCTTCAGTTTAAACTCGCAATTCCTTCTATTTTTGAAGACTATCCCACTTCATCACAACCAACGACATCTACAGAAAGTGCACAACGGCATGATCCTCCAACAGCATCTTCACGATTTCAGAGACAAATTAAGCTGACCACCTGAAAGATATCGAAGAGAATTTTTTCTTGTCTGACCGACTGGATGGGTTTGACAGTCTATGTCAACGACTTCCTAGTATATCCCTGCCATCAGATTTTTCATTTTATCAAAAATCCGATTGTGTGCTATTCCTCTATATTCCAGCTGAATCTTTCGACCGCGGAGGTACTCCAGGGATTCAATGTTTTGTGCGGATTTTTAGAGACATGACTTTCGATTGCTTCAATGGTGGCTGCAGATTGAATTCCAGCTTGTTTTCCCATCTTCTCGAAGTCAAAGATATAATTTCTTCAGAAACAGAGATAGCCAACGTACTCGCCACAATAAAATCGTTTTCATCATCGAATAATGATAGTGACGTGAATATTCTTATTGAAATTGCGCGAAATTCATTACAACAGTGTCCGGTACAACTCCAGGACGAAAATCCTGATTTCATTGGATTAAATCCTGATTTCATTCAAAGTCAGTACATGCACGGCGTTACTCACCGAGCCTTATTTTGATTTTTTTTTGTGGAGTATGACTATCTTCGTTGTACAAACGGCTGCGTCAATTATTTTGTCTTCCAACTCAAAAGTGGCTTCAAAACATGTCTTCCGGTACTACGGTATATCCATTCCTACTTGATCGAGAATACATCAAATCACGTGTAGCTGCATTTCAAGATGTTGAAAAGGTCGTTCTACTGATGATCGACGAGGTCTACTATGTAGCGAGTCGAGTAGAATTATCAAAAGGTACTGTTCAAACTACTGTTCTATCGGATCGCGATACTCAAAATGACTTTGAGCACACCTGGCTTGCAGCACGACTCAATTGCGTTTGCATGAAGATTCAATTGATGAGGTATCCATTGCACGTCGAAATGTGATTTTCTATGTTGCAGGATACATTGGCAGATCGATCAGTCGACTGCATCACTGTGAAGCTTGTAAGTTGCTTCTTCTTGAGCCCTCTTCCGTAGAATCGACATCTGATAATGAGAGTCATGCAGATAATGAGCTCGAAACTTTTATTTCCTTGGCAGATAGAGGCGGTCTTTCTTACCCATCTGAACTGAATTTTATAATTTGTATGATTTCTTATGTTTTGTACCTCGAGATCATCGAAGACAGGGATATTTTCACAAAATTTCTTTCTTGTGGTGATCAGAAGAATGCGTTTATTCATTCAGTTGCAAACGTCGTGCAACATCATGACATGTTCAATCATTTGTATGATATTTCATGTCCACGAGGACATAAGATTTTTGATGTGATAAACTGCAAACTGTTCAACTGTTTCATGAAAAACTTGATCAAGAAATTGCATCCTGCAAGAAGTGAACCTGTAGTTAATTCATCTCAAACACGGAAGTTAAAGAAATTATCTTCCAATAAAAAGTAATTATGAATGTCTGAAAGATATTTTTCCTAATTTCAGGGATATCTGCCTCATTTATTGGTAAAAACATTAAAAGAATATCGTAGCCGAGCTCAGGCTGAATATCTTAGGCTGTGTTTTTAAGGCTTATTTAATAAAAGCAAAATCCGAAATATTGTAGATAAACGCTTTAAAGCCCGTGTAATGTATAGTACGCTATTTAATGAAATGCAAATTTTTCGGTTACAGAAGTCTACTTATTAAAGTTAGGCCGCAGGATGTAAGTAGTACTCTTAGCCTTCATATCCCGTACTTTAGATATCCCTGGGGTGAACGCACTACCAGACGTTCCACCAACGTCTCCTCCGCAAGTTCCGCCAACGCCTCCTCCGCAAGTTCCGCCAACGTCTCCTCCGCAAGTTCCACCTCTATCAGAAGAGTTTGTAGTTGAAGGCTTACCAAAGTTGTCAATTAATATAACGGAGGTACCGGAAAAGACCGAGAAGGAGAAGATCCGCCTTCAAGTCAAGAAAAACAGGAACCTAGGTCTTGCCTATACAAGCGAAAAAGGTCGCGAACGCGTTTCAAGACGTTTTCTGAAACGTAGATGTTCCTGCAAAGATAACGGTCCGACAGAATGCAACCACCTGTCAGAGCCACAACGACGCAGCATTCAAGAAAATTACTGGGATTTGGGGAACTTGGAGAAGCAAATGAACTGGATTGCGAACAATACCAAAGTCTTGTCTCCAAAGCAAGGAACAACAAAAAGAAAGACGCGAACCATCCACTACTTCCTTCCAAGCGACTCTGGCCACCAACTGCGGGTGTGCAAAGTGCTTTTCCTTCACACGCTAAACATCAGTGAGAGGCGGGTAAAGACGGTGACTGCAAAAATGGCAAGTACGGGTGCTGTATCTGAGCAACGCGGTGGACGTTAGACTTCATATCTCGAACGAGATGCAAGTATACGAAATCTGGTCCGCCAGCACATTGACAGATTCCCACGAATGGAGTCACACTACTGCCGGACTACGTCGAACAAGGAGTATATCTCTCACGAGTTGATATCACCAAAATGCATGCCATGTACAATGAAGAATGTGCATCGGATAGTCAGAAAGTGTCATTCTCCTATTACGCCAAAGTATTCAATGACACGAACATTTCTTTCCACAGACCAAAGAAGGACCAATGTGGTATTTGTCTGAACTTCCATGAAGAAACAGATCCGGAGAAGAAGGAAAATTTGAAAAGAAGGTATAAAGATCACATATCCGAAAAGGAAGCTGTCAGGGAAATCAAGAGACAGAAGAAGGAAGATGGACCATGTAGTTGCCAATTTCGATTTGCAGCAAGTTCTTTTTCTGCCGAGGCGCAAGCTTTACAAGCGCAAGCTTTCGAATTACAATTTCACAGTGTTCGACCTCGCTGAGCGTAGTGGCCACTGCTTCTTCTGGCACGAAGGAACTGCAAGGAGAGGAGTCAATGAAATTTGTTCAAGTCTATACATCTACCTGCAAAGTATAGACGGAATCTCAGCAAGGGAAGTTTCATTTTTCTGCGACGGATGTGTGGCACAAAATAAAAACTCCGTAATGCCGTGCATGCTTTCGAAATTCCTGACCTCTTCCAAATCTGTAGAGAAGGTGACAGTGTATTACTTTGAAACCAATCACGGTCAATGCGAGGGAGACTCAATGCACAGCACAGTCGAAAGGGCCCTGAAGCGTGCTGGAGATATACATGTCCCTAGTCAGCTTTCTGCAGTCATCCGCATGGCACGAAAGAATCCGTACGAGGTGCACGAGCTTGTACGATCTCAAGTTCGGGATTGGAAGTCACTTTCCCAAGAAATGGGAATTCTGAAATTCCGTACTTCCACTGAAAGGGATCAAATCAATTGGAAGAAGATCAAGCAGTTGCACGTGTCTAAGAGCGAGCCCGACAAGGTGTGCTACAAGTACTCTCATCGGCAGGAAGCCTTTTATCAATTGATAATTGAAAACCGTCGAAACAAGATCATCGGAAGCTTACCAAGCGCCGCCGAAGATCAGCGCCGAAAAATACAAAGACCTCATGAGTCTATGCAGCACTGTGATCCGAAATACCGACCATGTGGCGTTTTACGCAAATCTCCCGCATTAACCCTTCTACTGCGCAGCCCGTGACAAATGTCACACCCTTTCCATTATTCGATGACCACGAGAAAAGTGAGTGTCGTATCAAACACCGCTTTCGTGACTTTTATTTTGTGTTCATCAGCAATATAATAACGCGTCAAACACTTACAGAGAGACTCTCAGCAGTCTAGGAGAAACGATTGGTTGTAACTGACGTACGCTTTAAAGTATTTCAGCCAATGAAAGCGCAAGATGACATCAACTCATAGCGTCGATGTTATTGTTTATATATTGCATTTATATTATTGTTTGTCAGTTCCATTATCATGGCATCGGCTAGAAGTTATTTGCATAGGGCTGCGCGTCCAAACATTGAAGATTTGATCGACCGTTTTGACGAGACTTTACATCCCGAAGTGACTGTAGACAGCTCGGACTCGGAAGAAAATCACGTCGAAGAGGAGGAAGTTATCTCAGATGAATCATTTGATGATTCAATCGACAACGACGATTTACGTGATGATGAAGAGAGTCACTCAAATAATAGTCATTTCGTCGACAGAGAAAATAGAATATGGCTTCGCGATCCTCCGGTTCAAGTTGGGCGTCGATCTGGAAGACATATTGTCAGGGAAGTCAGTGGACCAACCCGACATGCTTCAACAGACTGTATTGAAAATTGTTTGAACTCGTTTATTACTGATGAAATAGTTAATCTTATCTGTGATATGACGAATCGATATGCAAGTCATTGGATAAGACAACATGGAAATTGGTACGGAGAAAGATATTACGATGTTGATGTAACTGAAATGAAAGCTTTCTTTGGTTGTTTACTCCTTGCGGGTGTTTTTCACTCCAAAGGTGAAAGTTATGAACAATTATGGTCTTCCAAATACGGCAGGTGTATATTTGGTGCTATAATGAGTCTTTCAAGATTTCAAATAATTCTGAAATTTATCAGATTCGATGAAAGGAAACACGATCGGAACGCTCGTCAACTGATAAAATGGCTGCTTGTCGTCAGCTATGGGAGTTGTTTATTCGTCAGTGCCGTAAGAATTACACGTTGTCTGAATATATTACTATTGATGAGCAATTAATGCCATTTCGTGGTCGCTGCAGTTTTCGAGTGTACATGAGCTCAAAGCCCGACAAGTATGGCATAAAAATTTGGTCTCTGTGTGATTCTAATACAGCCTATTTATGGAATGCCGAGGTGTATCTTGGAAAATCATTAGTCGATGGACGCGAAGTTGGACAAGGCCAACGTGTTGTTGAAACTCTCTCAGAACCATTGATTGAATCCGGTAGAAACATTACAACAGATAATTTTTTTACGTCTTACGAGTTGGCACAATCTCTTCTTCAAAAAAATCTCAGCTTGCTCGGCACTTTGCGTTCTAATAAGAGGTGTATTCCAAACGAGTTTTTGAAGAACAGAAGCAGAGCTCAGCATTCATCACTCTTTGGATTTCATGAACAAATGACTTTGTGCAGTTACGTTCCACGAAAAGGAAACGCCGTCGTCCTGCTTTCTACTCTACACAGTAATGCCGAACTCAGCGATCGTGAGGATCAAAAACCAGTGATGATTCTGAACTACAATGAAACAAAAGGCGCAGTAAATACTCTCGATCAATGCATCCATGGTTATTCGTGTGCTCGCCAGAGTCGGCGTTGGTCATTGCGTTTATTCTTTCATATTCTTGACCTTTCTGCCTGGAATGCTTATGTGGTGTGGATACAAGCAAACCCACAATGGAATACGGGAAAAAATTTCAAAAGGCGCTTGTTCCTGATTGACTTGGGAGAGAGTCTTGTTAGACCTCACATTCAACGACGTTGGATGACGCCTTCCCTGAACACTATAGTCCGAAATCGAATGATGCAGACGGGCATGGTGAATTTGTCTGACCGTCAAGTTGTACCTGATGCTGGCGAAACTCGTGGAAGGTGTTTCAAGTGCCAAGTGCGTCGCTTATCACGCACTAAGTGCAGTGAATGTAGAAATTTTGTGTGTCCTGATCACCAGAAAGTTGTCTGCAGTGATTGCGAATAGTCACCTGCTTTTTTTTCGACCATTTTTTATTCAAAATAGAAAAATTATTGGATGCATATTTGGTGTTTTCGATCCTAAACAATGCTGAAAATAATATTTAGGATAATATAACGATAGTACTATATTCACAATAGAATTAACTGAATAATAGAGGTGAGTGACATTTGTCACTAGGTGCGCAAGGGACGTAAGAAAAATAGGTGCGCAGTAGAAGGGTTAATTGGCCTTTCCTTTTTTGTGAGTGAATAGAAGAACTTGTTTTCGTTAGAAAATGGCTGTTTTCGCAAACCGGTGCGTGTAGTTAGATTGTGGTGATTAGGCCTATAGCTATTCACGTAGGCTTGTTAGTACGTACATGACTGTAAATATTGAAAACTTAAAGAGTAATTGTTTTTTTCTTACTTTCTCGCACTGACGCATCAATAGACCTATTCAGAAGAAAATGCCGAATGTAAGACATATTGGATACTTTGGTACTAGACCGGACAATCAGCTGCTTTCGATTTTAAAGCTAATGCATCCGATTTTGAAGATTATAGCATGCCCAGTATTAACATGTACACGTACATGTAGATAGATTCCAAAGTTTTTACAGCATTTTGTCTTACAATGTTGTAAAGCTTCACGAAAGTGACGAATATAATATGCCTGTCTAGGTTGGGACTCTGTAAATAGGTGTTATAAACTACAAATTTTTACGATTATAGTGCCTGATGGATTTGGTTGTGCAAGATCTTATTGGATCTTACAGCGTTGTGAAATCTATTATTTCATGAAGTTACGTGCATGTATCATACTCGAAGTGGCGTATATCACTTATCATCTGATATCTATGATAATGAATGATATCTATGGTCATGGGAGATAATCAGAAGTATAAGGACATCCCATTAATCTAGTTTCCGATGCGATTGGTGCGTCTGGATAAAACCTCGTGTGTCAGGTGACACGTGACTTTTACATTTCCTCTCTTTCACGAAGTGGCGTATATCACTTATCATCTGATATCTATGATAATGAATGATATCTATGGTCATGGGAGATAATCCGAAGTATGGACATCCCATTAGTCAAGTCTCCGATGCGATTGGTGCGTCTGCATAAAACGTCGTGTGTCAGGTGATGAATGACCTTAACATTTCCTCTCTTTCACGAAGAGGCGTATATCACTTATCATCTGATATCTATGACAGTTGAAAAATATTGCTAATTTTGAGTAGTGCATGTCTATTTTGATGCCCAGGAGAGGTTTCATGCCAATTTTTATGATGTTGTGTTATATAATGAAGTCTACAAAAGCAATTGAAAATGAGAAAATCTTTAAACCTCTCTACTGAAAATTCATGAAAATCGACATACGCCACTTAGTGAAAAAACCGACGAATTATCCGACAGATAGTAAGTGTCATCGTAATCAAAAACATACAGGGTAAAACTTCAAAAAATTGTTAGGAAATGAACTTAGGCGCTATGCACTTGTTAGATAACAGTGAATCTAAACCACTGTTGAATAGGTTTAACTGATTTAGTCCATACAGAAAATTTGGTGAAGAAATTGATGTATATTTCCTGACTTATGGGCGGGTCTAAGTTCTCCGAGATTTCGTCAAGATTTTGTGACTTAATAGGATTTTTTCCTAACTTTGTTTTAGCATGCCAACAATCCCTAACCCTAACTTGAGTACCCCCAGCGATCCCCTAAGATTTTTTTCCAAAGTGACTTAGGGGTGACGTTCAAGCATGCCACTTAGGATTTTTCCCCTAACTTAGGCAATTTCTAAGTTAGGGGTTGTTCTAGCATGCCGCCCCATCCTGGATTATAACGCCAGGAGGCGAAAGGTGATTTTGCCTCATACATCAGTAGAAGAACAATATACTTGAAATATGAAGGTTATCTTTCGATTTTATACATACTGTAGATACCAAATCAAATTAGATGTTTAAAATAAATGTTAACTATTCAAGTATTCCGCTTTTTATTCTCAGAGACAATCAAATCAGAAATTATCAGCGGCGATTATTGTCTGTCATTCCCACGTAAACACCTAAGCCTATCAAAGTTAGAATCAATCGGCAACCACCTATTATATAATTGTTCGCCTTTTATCATGTCGTTTAAAAATGCATACGAGTACATACAGCATCTGTACACTTGTACCTTCTAAATGAATTAAAAACAAAGCATTCCAATTCAACATTCATTTTTTCTTCAATTCTATTCTTCTTTCTGATATTGCAAAAATGTCGATCGGTAATATCTGAATGCCATTTCTCAAGGCCACTTTTAATCACCTGGGCTATGAGTGATTTTTCAATCGAAAGAACAGACAAGCTACACAATCTCTCATCGGACATACTCGTCCTAGAAAATCTTTTAATTCTTTGAAGAGTATAGAAGGATCTTTAAACACAACTAGACACGTTAAGCGTGATGAGTGCTTTGTGTAACTTTTCAGTCGTGGGAAAAATATCAAAAAAATCACGTATCAACAAGTTCAATACCCTGCTACACTTAACTGTCTGACCAACAAACTCATCGGTTTTATGCAAAGCGTGCAATTCAGTAAGCAATTTGTTTGAAGAAGCATGCATTTTATCTTTATCGATACACACATAGAACAAAACCAGTAGCGGCGGAGCCGGGGGGGGCAGCGGGGGCAACTGCCCCCCAAGAAATATCTTCTTCAAGAGTATCTTCTTCCCCCCCCCCAAATTTTCTAGGTGTATTAGGCCAGAAATATGTGGCGGATAGATGTCACTGAAAGTTGAAACTGTCATCTTTCTGTCAAATATTGCGTTTATTTCATTTCCTGTCTGTCCTAATTATGTTTCAGCTATTTATTCCTTAAATTAACTTGTTGGTGTCTATGACAGTCGTCTCTAATTTCTCCTCTCCTTGATGCAGTGGTCTTCCCCAAAACGATGAATGAAAGTGCTAGCCAGCGTTCATAATCAGATGTTGCCTGATCAGTTGACACCTGAAGAGTGACCGCGCCTGGCGGGGGATTGACCAAGAACGGGTTTCTGGCTGGGCGCGGCCCCTACCTGTCCCTCTGGTCAAATTTTTGGCTAACTTGAATAAGGGCGCGTCCCAAGGGGAAGTGCTGCCCGAATTTATTTAGAATATCACATTCATGTTTTGATGTATCTTTCAATATAATTTTTATTTGCAGGAAATGAATCCGCAACATCCTCACAAAAGAATAACCGACTTTTTACTACCATCCTCTTTAAAACTACTCTTATTTACTCTTATTCTATGACTGATGAATCCAGTAGTAGTCTGAATCTGGAGCCGACAGGAGTTGATTCGACTTTCGATAAGCATTCTGATGAACCAGCTGCTAAGAAAAGCAGAATTGCTACTGTTCCTGAAACGGAAAGACAAGATGTCCCCTTTCATCCTCCATCCTCCTTTGAATTTCCTCGAACTAATGGACGTCGGTGTTCTACGATGCTCATTTTACTAAACATTCTTGGCTACATTGAGATAAGGCAAGCGATCATGTCGTATGTCATGTCTGTAGCGCAGCACTGGAGAAGCAACTTCTTAAAAGGACTGACTTCAGAGAAACTGCATTTCTAACTGGATTCAAGAACTGGAAGAAGGCTTTTGATAGATACAAGGATCATGAAAAGTCTGAAATACATAGACTGGCGAATGAAAAGACAATTGGTCAACGGGGAGTTTCTGTTGTTACTCAATTGAATAGCGCACATGAAATAGAACAACGAAGAAACCGTGTAGCCTACCTGGAAGTTATCAGAAATGTAAAATTACTCGCAATGCAAGAAATGGCTTTAAGAGGTCAGAATGATCATAATGTTTCTGAGAAGCATGGTAACCTGATGTCGTTTCTGGAAGACAGAGCAGAAGACTTACCGGAACTGGCTGACTGGTTAAATCGGCGCGAAAATTATTTGAGTCACGATATCCAAAATCAGCTTTTACAGATAATGGTTCATAAGATTCAAAGGGATCTTCTTTCACAAGCACGAGACAGTCCCTACTGTTCTGTTATTGCTGATGGAACAACAGATATAAGTGGCAAAGAGCAATTTTCATTGTGTATTCGATTCGTCAATAGTGAAGATCTGAAGCCAACTGAATATTTTCTCGGCTTTGTTGAGGCACCAAACAGTACTGGAGAAACTCTGTTCCGGGTAATTAAAGATGTTTTCCTTCGCCTTGGAATCGACTGGGAAAAGCTTCGATGGCAGTGCTTTGATGGTGGAGCAAACATGAAAGGACGATTCAACGGATGCCAAGCTCATATTCGTCGGTCACAACCGCTAGCAAGCTACATCCACTGTTGCAATCACTCCTTGGATCTAGCTCTAGTCGAAGAAGCAAAAGAGATAAATATTGAAGCAAATGTATGAATTTTTTCGTCTTTTATTGATACTATTTCATTATTTTATCATTAATATTATATAAGTATAAGTATGCTATCATATACGTAGACAAATTATTAAGCTATAGCTATTATACCTCTATACTTCTAGTTGCTTTTTGCGCTTTAACCTTTTATCTAAAAAATTAGTGACCTTAAACATATTTTTTTCAAAAGGAATTGTATTCTAATGTTATTTACATTTTGTTACATATTCACCTTAATGTCATGTTTCATTCTTTCTTTTCTTTGCTTAGAATATTCCGTTTTCAGCAAAGTTTTTGTCTGAAAAATATCTTTCTTAAAAAACGTCCTTAAATTGATTTACTATTTCGAATGTTTTTCAAATGTTCAAATTTTTTTATGACAGAAGTTACTCATGCATTCCTTTAGAATGTATGAATTCATATTTCATATAAATTATTAAGAATTGTCATCTATTGCAGATTTCCATGATATCCGACGCCTTAAACTGTGTCCGTGATATTGCTTCCTGTCTGAGATCTTCTGCGTCTAGACTTGACATATTCAGTAAATATGTTGAGGATTCAAGCACTGAACAAATTAAAGCTACGTTCACACATGAGAGAAGAACCTGAGAGTTGACCTCAAATCAAACCTGAGACTGAGACCAACCCGTTCACACTTGAGAGACAGATCTCAGGAAAAAAGCTGCCCCTCATTTTCTTGAGCCTCTCCTTCACTGAACTATCGACGCTGAGACTCGCTGAGACATGACCTGAGATCTGCTGAGACCTAGGTCTCAGACCTGTTCACACTATCGACATCAGGTCGCAGATGAATTAAAAAAAGTTTCTATGTATACCCTTTTGTTGCGCTAACTCTCAGGTTCCGTTCAGACTATGTGAGAGCTTGTTGAGACTCATGATTCATTTTGTCATAAATCGTCATGAAGAAAAGACGTAGGCAAGCCGCTCTAAGCCTATAGGTATTCGTAAAATACTCCACGTAAACAGGTCATCAACTCGTTTACGTAGGTTGTTTAATGCATTGCTATTTTAACATAATGAGTAATTTTGATAATTTTTACTTAATTGATTTCCTTTGAACTTAAATCTCAAATTATTTTTGAAGGCCTACTCATTTAGATTGGTTCTTTTCGTCAAATTATTTCAGTACAAGCATGAAATGCTCATAAGCCTACTGGGCCTGTTTTCAAGCACTGAAAATAAAATCAAACGAACAACGACTTCTGAAAACACGTAACAAAAAATTCTTCACAAACATTCATCAAATTTATCAAGCGCAAAACCATCGAGGTGGTCTGTGGTATGACGTACTAGTATTTCTTTTCCCTAGGCTCTATGCCTTCTTCAAAATGTTCATCAATAGTAGATAGCCTACCACAAAAATAGCCTAAATTTTACATAGTCTAGAAATTCTTCTAACTTCCCTTTCTCAGGCGAATTCAGATCAGCTCTGTCATATCACTTTCTAACAACATCTTTCAACCTCTCCATGTTGAGGAGAGGTATAGTTTTACCCAGTGGCGTCATTTAGGAGGGGCAAGGGGGGGCCTTGGCCCCCCTAAGGTTTTAGTGGTTTAGATAGTAATTTTAAAAAAATATTTAATTAGGAATCGAACGAAGCATTATTTATGTTAGAGATGTTGCAGATGCAGCGATAGGGTCTAATTGACAAATTATTCCCATTTCTCCTATCGGTCACTATTACGTCCTGCAGTATTACCTTTATTCAATATCGAGTGTCAAATTTCACATCAATTGCTTTTCACAAATTTCAAATCATCTATTGCTTCGTTTCGCATAAACACATTCAACTTTCGATGACGTCATGCAACCAACCGTTTCAAAGCGACCTTGAGCTTGTCTCATTGCCAACTAATTGCCAACTCATGACATCCTTATTACCGTTCATCGATCGCTGCCTGCATCACAAAATGATTACAATAGAGCAAGCGTAAATACTGGAGATTGGCAATCTTCCCTAATTATTATTTATCTGTGCTAAGTGTGCTTGCCACCAATTTCTCGTCCACACTGAGTTTCCTCATTCATCGCGTCCGATATGTCTAAACGTGCACCATCTTCTGATTCCGTCCTACCAAGTTCTAAACGACAGAAAACTTTGAACTCATATTTTTCGACGAAAGATCCAACGACGTCGAAGTCAAACGATAATAGTGCTTCTTCCTCATTTGCCATCGAAAACTTTTCAATTTCTGCTAAATCCTGTCCTTCAACTAAACTTGAATTGAAAAGACAGGATGAAAATAAGTCTGATCTATCACGACATCCGACCGAAACTCCAGTTCAACCTCATTTAAGAAACTTTCCGCCCTCTAAGAACAGTCGTCGTTTTTCTACTGCATATTATTCTACGTATCCGTGGATCGAGTATTCTATCAAAGAAAATGCCGTATTTTGCTTCCCCTGTAGACATTTTCAGAAGAACTCTGTAATCCGAGGGGAGAAACTTGGTGATATTGCATTTATCGATAGAGGATTTTCGAAATGGAAAGACGCGAGCGCCCTGTTAGCCAAACACGCAGGAAGTTCGCGTCATTCGGCTGCCTTAATCGCATTGGAAAATTTTAAGAAGGTACGTGAAGGTAAACAAAAAACTGTTTTGGCCCAGATCGACAATGGTCATGAAACGGAGGTGCAAGAAAATAGGAAGTTCATCAGACACTTGATTACTGCCATTTCTTACCTTGGACGACAAGGATTAGCATTTCGTGGTCATGATGAAAGTGATCGACGAGTTAATGACTCTGATGCTGATTTTCATAATCGAGGAAACTTAATAGAACTCATGGACGTTTTCTCAGAATTCGATGACTCGATTAAGAAGCGCCTTGATTCGAAATATGGTCATTACATGTCACCTAATAGTGTCAATGATTTAATCAATTGTATTGCGACTGTTATTCGACGACAAATCGTTTGTGATATCGACAACTTTTGGTCACTGATGGTAGATGAAGCAAGAGATATTTCTCGAAAAGAGCAGCTAAGTTTTTCAATCCGTTACCTATCACGAAAAACAGGAAGTGTTTGTGAGAAAAGCCTGGCAACCTGTCATCTCAAACAATTCGATGCTAATGCATTGGTGGAGGCAATTGATAACATTCGATCTGATCTGGGTCTCTCTTGGGAAAGATGTGTAGGACAATGTTACGATGGTGCTTCCCTTATGAGTGGTGCATATGCTGGCGTTCAAGCAAAAATCAAAGAAATTGCACCTTGGATTATTTACACACATTGCCATGCTCATCGACTGAATCTCGTCCTTCTAAATTCGATTGAAAACTTGCCATTTCTTCCCGACTTCTTTTCGATTTTACAACAATTGTATGTATTCATTTCTAACAGTAATAATCGACATGAGTTGTTCGTCAAAGTTCAAGAGGAAATGAACATTCAAGTCTTACAATTGGAAAGACTGGTTCACACGAGGTGGTTTTACTGGCATAAATCAACAAGAAAGTGCAAACAACGACTCGAAGCCATCTTCAGGACTCTGACTGTTTTGGCAGAACAACAGAGTGATTATGACGTCGCATCACAAGCATCATCTCTGATGAACAAGATCTCTGATTACAAGTTTCTGGAGACTTTAGTAGTATGCGATTTTCTTCTCAGTCAGATATACGTGCTCTCACAGGAACTTCAATCCAGAAGCATAAATATTTCAAGCGCTTTGAATCTCATTCAAACAACAACAGCATCGTTGAAACGTGCAAGAAGCGAAGGGTGTTACCAAAAGCTAAAAAATGAAATCCAACAGCTTGGATCGTCAATCGGACTAGAAAACGTGTCGAAACAGATAAAACGAAAGCAAACTCATTCCAAAAAATTACTCGATTTTTATGTTTTATCTTCAACCGGAGCAAGAAGATGTGAAGTCGAGAATCAGTCAGAGTGTGCTCCAGTCTTCTTCGTTGCTATCGACAGATTTGTGTCTGAACTCAATCGCCGATTCTTTTTGAATACACAAGCATTCACCGCCCAGAGCATTTTCGACCAAAGCTCTATGAATTTTCTCTCGGAAGAAAAATCAATCGAATTGATAAAAGCTTATCCACATTGCGATATTGACGCAGTTGCTCTCAGTGCTGAGCTTATTACAGCAAGAGAAGTGATCATAAGCCAAAATGAGGAATGCACGGATATACTTTCAATTTTTGCAGTTTTGAATCAATTGCCCATTGGTTTTAAACAACTTTTAAAGCTGATAAAACTTATCATTGCTTTACCAGTTACAACTGTGTCGAATGAGAGACACTTCTCAAGCATGAAAAGAGTGAAGGATTTTTTGAGAAATTCTATGGGAGACGAACGTTTGAGTGATCTACTTATCATGGCCTGCTTAAACGAGGAATGCAAAGTTGTTAACGTCGACGAAGTTATCGCCGAATTCGCCAGTAGAAAAGACAGGCGATATTCCTTGTTTTAAATACTAACGTAACATGTATATATACATTTAGTTTGAACATTTTTTTTCGGTTTAATATCGTGTCCTTAACTCCTTACGGAATTATAAGTATTTGTCATTCATAATTTAGTTTTTTGGTAATTATTCATCATACAATTATTCGCCCCCCCTAATAATTTTCTGAAATGACGCCACTGGTTTTACCACTTTGTAAAGCTACCAGGAGAAGGAATTCGTTCTTCCCGGCTGCAGCAATAATTGTTAATAACACTTGGACTGACTGACTTAACACTCGTGTTTCAACATTTTCTGATCATTACATTTAATCTTACACTTGGACAACATTTAATTTTTATTAGACTGCTTCCGTGCACCAGTGCTAATTGCACTAATTTTGAAATGTCTTTGTCGCATATATATTTGCTCTCTCTATATTTGTCTTTGTATGTGCCTAAGATTTATGATTTCCATTTACTTTGCAAATATATAAAAGTTTCTCTCTTTCTCTCATGAACTTCATCAATCTCATGTTTTTAATTTTCTACTTGGGGCCATGTACCTAGATGGTGAAATGACTCATCCTCTTCCTTCAAACTTTGATGAAAAAAGCTCTCGATTGAAGAGCTTATAAAATATACCTAAATAATAATCAGTTTCTAATGGTTTGCAAGGTTGGACCTTGGGTTTTGGTTCGTCCTTGGGTAAGTGATACAAAACATGTTTTTTTCTATACAAAACTTGGGTGTGCTGCACTATTAATGCTGCATATACGACCTACACAAATAAAGTTATAAAATTGATATTTTGATTTGAGGTCATCAAATTGATATTTTGATAAGATCATAAAGTTCTGATTTTTTTAATCAAAGTTTCACTCAATTCACAGAATACTTCAAAAATCAAATACTAGTGATGAATGGATGTTTCACTTTGGGTTTGACAATGCATTGAAAGTTTGTACATATTGCATTTGGTGCAAGCTTACATGTATTTTCTGCACATTAAATTTTTACATATTTCATATATTTTACATGGATATCTTCTCAGTTATCTTCACACCCTTTCTGCAATAGCCGACATTTATCCAAAAATGAATTAATTCCAATTTCGTATTCTAAACAAGTTTAACGCTAGGACGTCCGGTATATTTTCCTACCTTAAACGGCCATTTCGTCAATTTTGACGAAATCTAATTTTCTATGTGTTAAATTATATTTTTCATACCAAAAGTTATCACTGATTACGCAGATGTCATTCATCAAGTCTGCTTTCTATTTCTGATTGATAAAATGAAAGCAATTGCTTTGTTATGAGCAATGTGCAGTTCAATCATAATTAAATCAAAAATCTTCAATTAGTCAGTATATCAGTGTAGTTTAAAATAAAGGAAAGCTTTAGTACGTGATACACGTACGTTAATTACAGTTATTGCAATAAAAAATCGTTTCACACTAATACCACATTTCTCATGGACCCAATTGGAATTTTGGCCTATAGAAGAATTCTTATGGCAGCACAAAATACAAACAATGTACTTCGTTTACTTGATTCTACTCAATTATTGAAACTTGGGTTTTGGGTTTTGACCCAAATTTAGGGTATATGCAATACAAGTTTTTGCCCAATCTTGAGTTTCGGTCTACTTGTGTGTTTTTCCTTTGTAACTGATTTAACCGAGTATTGCTGGAATATTTTACTGAGTTAAAAAAAACAGTATACCGAGTTAAACTTAACTTGATTAATTTCCGGAAACTCGGTTAAATGAGTTTCTTGAAAAAGTGAATTGACAACACTGGTTTCATTCGGCATGCATGTGGGAATAAACTTACCGAAGAAATCCTAATTAAAAGATTCCTGCTTGTTGAAATTTTATGCGCGTCGTGATTCAACGCATTGACATTAAGTTGACTATTGCGTATCTTTACGAACGTGCAGATGCAAGTCCGCTGTTTTTCATATTTTTTCTACTACTGACTATTTAGTGTCCCGCTTTTTGTAGTAAAAAAACATGGCCACCATGATATAGCTCAAAACTAATTTCATCAATCAAGTTAAAGTAGCCTGTACGTGCCTCATTATGTTTCTATCTGATTCATCGTAAATTCAGATTTCTGAAAAAAGCAAAACTTGACAATATTTACAAGTATAATTAATATCGTAAGTATCATCAAATGAATCACTAGTTCAGACTGAATTGACTTGTGCAACCAACAGAAACACATAAGCACAAAGTATTATTCCGCGTATATGTGTACAAAATAAATGAGAGTCGAATAAACAATCCAGTTGGATGTTGATAATAAGGAAGTCTCAGAAAAGTTGAAACGCGTAAAACTTTTGCTGAGACATGTTCGTTGTCTCAGTTGAAGGTCTCAGGGTTGTTCACACTTGAGACAAGGATTGTGGATTGTCAGGTCTCAGCTCTCGAGTGTGAACGTAGCTTTAGAAAACCCGACTGTTATCTATATGCCCTACACGTTGGACGGTGAGGCACAAGGCTTTCGTTCGCTTCATTGAACATGATGATGCAGTGGTTAGTACAATAACTGATCTTGCTTCTTCGAAATCTACGAAACCAGATATACGTACCAAGCTGCGAGGTTACCAATCCTATTTGAAGAAATTTGAAACAATTTTCGCTATGAGATTGTGTGACGAAATATTTGGTCCATGCGAACATTTTGCGAAGGAGCTTCAAAAAGTGGAGATGTCAGCAGGTGAGGCTTTGCGAATAGCAAAGTTTTTGATTAATCATCTAGAAAATCTCCGAAAAGAGGAAAATTTCAAGGGGCTACTTGAGACAGTCGAATCGATGGCTGATGCTTTAGAAACAAACATCAAACCCATCAAGCCTCCGCGACCTGTGCATCCACCCAAACGATATGAGCATTCGCTAACTGCTGCTTCAGATGCAAAGTTTGAATCAATCACTTGCGGCGAATATATTATGAATCCATAGACTTAATAGTGTCACAAATAAAAGCACGGTTCGATCAAGATAGTTTGAAATGGTAAGTTGGATTTTTCCTATACATTATGTTTTCTTCCAATTCAAAATTTTGACCTCTAAAAACTATTAAATACTATACGTCTTATTCTTATTCAAAATATATATATTTCGCTTCTTTGTGACATGTTCCAGCTGAGAATGTGCGATAGAGAGATAAAAATGTTGATGTCTGTCTCTGAAGGCCTGTCTTTCGCTATTTTAGCTTAAACTTTATTTTTCAATGAATCGGCCTATGAAAGTTGGGTAGTTTTGCGGTTTTTTCTATTTTGAAAGAATTACAGAAACATATAACCCTATCAAAACAAAGGATTTTCCTTTAACTCGTCACATAACTGCGTGCCCTAAATGAATAATAAGATTAAACGCATTTATGCAAATTCAAGATAGTGTTATTTTAATATTTTCAATTGACTTTCCAATAATTCGACCTTCTCACTAATCATTTTTATGATTTTCAGTTGAATTAAATATTCATTATTACGATTTGAATTACAATTTATATGAGCGGTTAATTGTTATGATACGATAACCATACAAAAACTAATATAAATGTATACGAACGTACATGTATAACGTAAATGTAAGAACCATATAATCTGATTTCGGTTTGTCCAATCTGGAATATATATTGACACAAAATCAATTTGACAAGAAGACATTTAAAGAACTCCTTGGGATTCACTCCAGTGGTTTCGACGTCCCTATGTTATCGGCACAATTTCGACTATTACCAACATTGGGAAGTCATAAAACCGTGCGTACTATCATCGAAGTACTGAGAGAAGCTGGACCGACAGTCAGGAATATGCTATCGGAGTGTGTCAAACTATGCAAACTAGTGATGAATGCTCCAACGTCGGTTGCAACTGCCGAGAGGTCATTTTCGCACCTACGGTATATAAAAAACTATCTCAAGTCGATTATGGGACAAGCTCGCCTAACACATTTAATGATTATTCATTTGTTCCGTGCACAGTCGCGGAATCTGAATAAGGAGGAAATGCTCAGAGTTTGTGAGCAGATGCCCACAGAGGAAATCTGTATTTGGCAATTGTCTAAAATAAAGACAGACATCAAGCCATTATGAAGATCATTTTTAATTGAATCAATGTGCACATACGATGTTCCTTCAATTCAAATTTCAACAATAGTACGTTTGCATTAGCTGATAGAAGCCTAAACAACTGTAAGCAACCGTGTATGTATGATATACGGGTAAAATACATCGATACTATTCGAAACTTGAATTTACCGGGAAAAACGTGCCTTAACCATGATATAAATACCCATAAACAGTTTAAACTGAAAAATATTTGCTGATATATGATGTTTAACAAGATGTTCTTAAGAAGGTTGAAAGGATTATTTGTAAACAGCCCTTTGAGGTACCGCATACACATGAGCATACACAAATAAGTCCAAATAAATAATTGAATAAACAAAAAAACACGTTCAAGTGAAATTCTCATTAACAACCGCTTCCCCCCCCCCAAACAGAAAAAGCGCTCCGCCGCCCTTAAACAAAACGTATAGAACAAAGCAAATTATTAGGAGATAAGACAGATATAGTATTCCCGTAACACCGGGTAATGTTTGAGAGGAGTCTTTACCCTGATGTCTCTGCCAACTCGAGATATTGCTGGATGACGCTTATCAACAAACGATGTTTCCATGCCAATACATAATCACAACAGATGTGTGTTTGTCTTCTTAATATTGAATCTTCTTTCACCACTGTATGACGTGTTACTAATAAGCTTTAAATATAGTAGTACAAATTTTAATAATTACGCATGATACGAATTAAATTTTACTTTTGGAAAGAATTTTGCTGTCATTAACGGCCAGAAAAATAACAAAATAATTACCTCGAGCTACAAGTGGGGAAAGTTACCAGTAGCTCAAGGAAATGTTGCCGTCACCTAAGCATGCTATAAAGATAACGTCATGGAAAAGCTACCGTGACCTCAAACGAACAGATTGTCACACAACGCTTGCACGCTGTGCATACTATTCGATGAAACAAGAAGCAATGTACCGCTAGCCTATCAGGTTAGTTAACCACAACAACTGAGTCACAAGTTGTTTATAATCCGTCACTTCTGCTGATGATCAAAGAAAGTTCAAAGCGATGGAGCTCAATGTGAGACTTGTAAACTTGGTCACTGACTCCGAAGTTCTCTTGAAGCCTAAGGAGTCCAAAAAGCCTGTATTTGAAAAAGATAAGCGTGACGCATGGGCACGCATGGTACAACACTGAGTACTAATCAAATCAAGAAGAAGTTCAAATGCATCAAGACGACTGCAAAGAGCAAGAATGATAACAATCGGAAAGAAAGAAAGAAAACTGGAGGTGGTGCTGCTGAAATCACTAATCTATCGCCGGCTGAAGACATCGCAGTGTCGAACTATGGATCGACCGCTTCATTTTCCGGTATTGAAGGAGGAATCAAATCGACTGTTCTTTCGAAAACTGAGAACGAAGATGTACCACCTACTTATGGACCAATCACAAAATCTCCAGTGCAATCTAGAAAGAAGAAATCCAATTCAATAGTGGATTTACAGAGACAGGTGCTAGAGGCTCAACTTCTGAATTTGACTGAAGAAAGAGAATTAATGGAACTGAAGAGCATTGTCTTACGAAAAGTTGACAGAATTCTGGATGATTACCAATCAACTCAACCCGAGCACGGCGAGCAGAATTATGGATTGATAAGTTCTGCCTTGGCAACATTAACGGACGTATAATTACAAATAGTCATTCAAATATATACATCAAAGTGTTGATATACATACATTTCGGATTATGCGTGTATTTTTGCTTGAAAATGAACGACAACGTCGACAAGGGAGCATAGATGCACACATTCATAAAGCATGCCATTTTTGTTTCAACAGTAGGTCTAATTGTCTTAGTATCATTGATTGGATTTGTATGGGTATAGTATTCATAACAATATATCTAACAATCTGTAACATACAACCATCCACGTTCCATAATCAAAGTACAGCTCAGCGACTGAATTTTTAGTTCGCTGACTAAGTATAGTTTCTGCTGCATTGGGCTCATCCAAAGAAAGTGAAGGAACTTCTGTAATTTCCTCCAAATCAGTTAGTTTGAGATCACGGGCAATGTTGTGCAGGATAAAGCAGCAAACAATCACTTTGCAACATTTGGACGGTTTCAGTCGTATTTCACTATGAAGAATACTGAAGCGTCTCTTTAGAACACCGAATGACTGCTCCACCAGAATTCTTGTTTTCTTCAAGGCCTCGTTATACTTGTTCTGTGTATCGGAAACTATATCAAGAACTATATCATCTCGAAATGGGTATCCTGAATCACCCAATAAATGACAGTTTCTGACTTGATGAGATTCGAAGACTTCCCAGAGTTCACTTTGCTTCAAAATAAAACTATCATGATTGCTTCCCGGCCATTTGGCAACAACATTAATGGATTTCATCTGATCACACATCGCCTGAACATTAATGGAATGAAAGTTTTTTCGATTTATGTATGATTCACTGTCTTGTAGGGCTGGTGATGCAATTCTTACGTTAGTACCGTCAATACATCCGATCACTTTGGGAAATCTTGTTATTTTGTAGAAATTATTCATGCTTTCTCTTCGCTTGTCTTCACCAGGAAATAGGGTAAACTCGGATAAAGTGGTCACTCGGCAAAGGTGGACACTTCCAACGTTTTATGTTTATTACCATAGTCTAACGTAGTTTCATTGTATGATATATCTATTGCCTTTTCATCTCTAACGTTAGAGGAATCACATGATCGTTGAAAATTTTGAATCTGTGTGATTCATAGAGATGAGAGTGCACTGCCATTCGCTGATTTCAATGATTTCGTGTTTATACCAACGTTTTGGAAGAATTTGCCAATCTTGCAGTTGACGTTTGAAAGTGACGGTGAGTTGCAACAATGAATCTATGTGCCTTTAAATATTGCTATGAGTTCGACATCATCATAAATCTTGCAAATAGCTTCTGATACTTTCTTTCAAACATTTTACATTGATTATATTTACTTGGGATAAGTGGACACTAATTCGGGGTTAAGTGAATACAAGGTCAGGGTTAACTGGACACTTTCAGTTTAAAGTGGACATTTAAATTTCATTATGAGCATAACACTTGATTTAGATTTATGGATTTATAGAAAGATCATCTTTAATGTAGAGATGTTGAAATGCATTACATGTGTATTACATGTGTTTAAAAAGATATTTTGTCAGGTGACCTGAAGCATGTGTTGATGACTGTTGATCATAGTTTTTACACGTGAATAGATTGAATACTATCCTGACTCAACCGTATACCTAACTGTATTACAGAATATATATTTAAGTTCCACATGCATATTTTTTAACATGTCTAGATTATGATGTAACTACATATTCTTCATCGATTAAATCCTTAAGTATGTACGTATTCTTTCTTATTATAGATGAAGAAACAACAACTTTGGGAAGAAGAATCTATGCGCATGGCCCTCTGTGAAGCTGATTTTGAATACACTGAGTCAAAAGTGAACGATAAGACATTAGCAATCGGTAATCTATTATAAAATTTTATCATTTTTATAAATCCATTGAAAGCACTAATCAATATTTTGCAGCTATGCGGAAAATTCATTTGAAGAGCATTGCGAAACGTCACAAAGTTCCAAGAACCACTCTTCGCAGAATTTGGTTAAAAGGGAATTTTGATGGTAAGCCTAAATGTGGAAAGCAAACAGTTTTGAGTAAGGATCAGGAAAAAGAACTTTGCGACCAAATCAGCGACAGACAGCTAAGAGGGTTTCCACTAAATGTACACACGGCACGTCAGTTAGCGTACAATTTTTGTATTGAGAATAACATAGATCATCCATTCTCAAACATTGCAAAGAGAGCGGTTGGGATTGGTGGAGTTCTTTTCGAAAGAGGCACCCTGAAATTGTATTGCGCCAGGTAGAAAATATATCAAGAAATAGGGCTTTGGGAATGGAACGTTCACGTGTCCAGGCATTTTTTGAGAGACTTGAAAATCAAATTTCGACGCTTGGGATCAACGATTCCCCCGAATTAATTTATAATGTCGATGAGACAGGACTGCAAACTGTTCCCGATGGAGGTAGAGTTCTTGCAAAGAAAGGATCTAAGGTTGTCCAGGCAGTCACGTCTGCAGAGAGAGGTGCGAACACAACAGTAGTCGCATGCTGCAATGCAGTAGGGTATTTTTTACCACCGATGATAATATTTAAAGAAAAGCGTGTTCCAAAACAGAAAGAATTAGGTGAACTTCCTCAGGGTTCAATGTATCGAAAAGTGGTTGGATTGACAAAGATTTATTTTCAGCGTGGTTCAGTCACTTTTTGGCTTTTTTGCCAAATTCTAGGCATGGCCGCAAAATAGTTTTAATTTTAGATGGTCATAGTAGTCATGTTTCTCCATCTTCGTTTTCTGAAGCATCAAAAAATAATATTGAATTAGTTGGTCTTCCCTCGCACACATCAAATCATCTCCAGCCATTAGACGTTGGAGTGTTCGGTCCTTTTAAAAGGTCTTGGAAGGAACGATGCAGATTATTCATGAATGACAATCCAGGCCGTGTCATTAATAAACAAGCCTTCTGTTCACTCTTCACTAGCGCATGGAAAACTACATGTCAGAGTAAAAACGCAATATCTGGTTTTCGTAAATCCGGACTTTACCCTCTTTGGTTTGAGGCTGTTTCCACAGATGTATTTCTCATTTCCGATGCCTTGTTAGGCAATAAAAATAAAGAAAATGCATCACAAATAATTGATCAAAATCAGCCCAGTATCTCTGACATTGACTCATCAAATTTTGATAATAGTACAAAGCAAGATTTATCCGATAACGTTCGCAGCATTCCAGAGGCAGTTCCCTTCACTTCTCTCTTAGCTCCCATAGAAAAAAATAAAGACGTTGCCATTGACGTGTCAAATAGATTTAGGAAACCAATTTTTTCCACAAATCATATTGAGTCTCATCATGCGAGTCAACTTTCTAAATCAGAAAGACCAACATCATCAAGTGCCTGTACTGTGGAACGCAGTCGCAGGCGAACTGCTTTAACGGCTATTTTGCAAATGCAAGCCACTGCTGATACCTCGAATGCCCAGCAAGAACAATCCAAAGGATCTGAATGGTCAATTTGTGGTCAATGCGACGTGGCGTATGGTTTTGACAATGGAAAAGAATGGCTACAATGCAGTGAGTGTCTTAAATGGGAACACGCTGCATATGGAGGAAAATGCACTCCAAGTTTGTTTTTCTGCAAAGATTGTGTAAGTGTTGTTTTGAACTTCATCAAGTGACTTGTAAAGTTGTTTGTATAGTTTTATGTTCCCTACTGAAATATAGCAATTCAATTAAGTAATTATCATTTTTTATTGTAACGGAATACTTTCGGGCTAAAGGGGTAGGCTATAACAGTTGTGATAGGCTACATTACATTGATAGACTCTTACATTAAACCTACATGTATGACGCGGACTTTCTAATTCAGACGCAGATATCAGTGACACTATGATATATATACATAATATACTTGTGAACATAATGCCAAATCTCTATCAAAATGCACATGTTGACTTACTGAAATTACATAAAATTGATAAAGATTATTAGTTAAGGAATGAAGACCCATACCTAATATACGCCTAAAATTATATTCGTAAGTTATTCAACAATGATACGAAAGAAAGAAATCTATTTGATACGTTTTATGAAAATGTCCACTTTAGGCCAAGTAGTGTCCACTTAAGCAACAATGACTGTCCACTTTGCCCGAGAAGCATGTAATGTCTAAGATAGGGCATAGTCAAAGTGTCCACTAAAGCCGAGTTTGCCCTACTATATATTCATCGACATGTTTTATCAAGCTGTCAACAAAGTTGACTAATATTGTCGAAACACACATTTGAGATATGCTGAAATCATCGTCGACACCAATTTGAAAGTCATTCGATGCAAGATAGCGCAATGAAATCATCACCTGAGTATGTACAGAAATTGGCCGTCCATTGTTATGATGCTTTATCAAGTCAGGCCCGACAATCGAAGAGATGAGTTCAATTCCTGTTTTGTCAAACCTAAAACGCTTTTGAATTTCGAAATCCGAAACATCTCGTTGACAATCTTGTAACACTTTGGTTTGCGATTCTGGGTTATCGCCTGCAAGTAGGAAGCCATGTCGTTGAAATGACTGATTTACCTTGATGTAGCTGAAGGTAGCAATTTTCCTTCACATCTGATGGAAATTTCCTCGAGGTAATCTTATTTTTATATGTTATCCTCACCTAAGATATTTTGCCGTGAGCTGCTGGTAAATACCTTGAGGTAAAGTGTTATTTTTCTGGCTCTAAGAATGAATTGGTAAAAGTTGGTTTAACATGACAATTTGACAGTAAACACTGTTTACCATAATTACCCTCAGAAATAGCCACTGGAAATTAGATGTCAGCTTTTTGATCTTTCGACAGGATCCTTCATTAGATTCTGTCATTCAATTGTCGCTTTAAATTCTTTGCGAAGTAATTAAAAATACAGCAAATCATCGGTCTCAAAATCAGGTGACCTCTTGAACCATAGAGTAAGTATATTAGGTAGAGTGGTAACTCAGCATTTATTAAATCCCCAATGTGTATACACTTTCGATTTTATCAAATGAACTCGAGGGGATATAGCTGATAATTGTCATCAAATGTGAGATATGCAAATTTTTGCAGATTTGAAGAAATTGCCACGGAGTTGATTGATCATAATTGTAATGCAGAAGGAAATGATGCTATTTTACAGATCGTCCGTATCATGACAGCCTTGGAGAGGCAATGTTTGTTAAATTAGCAACTCGATGACCTGCTATTGCTTTCATGCTGAACCTCAAATGTATTATTTCCTTAAGCGTGATCACATCACAGGCAAGAGGCAACCTGCCACTGGCAGAGCAGAATCACTTAATGAAAGACAATGATTTCAATTAACTTTGAAATATGTAAATTGGTCCACATCACAATTCAGATTCAAGAAATGAAACATGAATTTAGTGCATCATAAAATCATGCCGGTGAAAATTGAATTAAAAACTTGAAGTTCCAGCGAAGAAAGCACAATAGATGCACATTTGTAAAACGAAAAAAGGAGACAATTTCCTTGTTACATTTTCTGCGAAGACTTTCTACAGATTTTCAAAGCGAAGAAAGTGGTTTGCATACCTATCACTTTCTTTCAATTGTTTGAACAGTGATTCTTAACGGGGGCGATAGTGCCCCTTGTGGGCGTTTTGGAATCCCAGGGGGCGTTTTGAAATTACGCCATTTTACCCAAATTCTCCTCGTATAATGTGAAACTGTGTCAATATTGAAAACAGCATTGTATTTCAAAAATACACTTGGCTATCCATCGCATCGCTGTAATGCTTTGTCAGCCGTTGGGGGAATCGATACACAGTCGAAGAATCACAACTGAATGTCGCTGCAGGGCACATTTTAACATATACCCTACGTAGCCCTTCTTAGTTGTCACGTTGCCCTGCCCTGAGATAAGGTACTACGTGACACGCAGAAGAGATGGCTTAATTCATTTATTAATTAAGTCCAAAGTTCGTTGTTGTATGACAGGAAGGTGATGGTGATGATGTAGACGAATGAATTGTTCTTCCCACAACACCACAAACCGATCGTTCACTGCCGACTTCTCTTCACTTCAGAGAAGCTTTGATGTCTATGCTTCTATGATGTCACATGCTACTGTTCTGAACCAATCAGAGAACAACAACCATAGAGGTAGAATATCTTCTCTGTTATATCTAGAGCGCTGACTGTGCATGACTCGCCGGCGAGAAGCTGTAACACTCATGGCGATGGGAATTCCCCAAAATTGTGGGGCAGAAAGATTGAGGGTCAGTCTATCTGCATCGTGTAAACGCGAGTGTTAGCCATGGTTGGCAGTTGTGCGGCTTACAATTGTACTAAAAGAGAAGGAAATTTAAACAGATTTCCTCTTACTAAACCAGCGCTTCTCCAAAAATGGATCAAAAATATTCGTCGTGTCGACTTTAAGCCCGGTAGACACTCGCGTATCTGCTCCGAACATTTTCGCAGCGAGGATTACAAGCAAGGACTTAAGCGGCGACAGTTAAAACCAGAGGCAGTGCCAACAATTTTTGACTTTCCATCCCACTTGAAGACAGTGAATAAAAAACGTGCATCGCCGAAAAAACGATCTGCTCCTACCAAGCAATCTTCACGTGTATCCCTCGTCGAAAAACAACGTCGCGTATCCCTCGATCATTCGTATTCTATACCCAAAGATCCGACGGACATTATAACAAGTCTGCGTGAAAGGAATAATTCTCTACATCGTCGAATTAGAACATTGCAACAGAATTGTCGACGGAAAAAATCAAGACTACAAAAATTAGATGACATTTTAAAAGGTATGTTGGATAAACGATACATTGAGCATGAAGTGTACAGAATCCTTAAAGAGTCGTTTTCCGACCTCACTAGCACCATTTTCAAGCATGAGTTTGAAAACCGGAAGAGAAATCCGCATGCCAGGCAGTATAGTGACCCAAAAGTGGTTAATTTTGCAATTACTTTACATTACTATTCTCCGAAAGCGTATGAATATGTTCGAAATGTTCTGTTTTTGCCTCACCCTTCTACACTTCGCGAATGGGCCAGCTCGATCAATTGTAATCCTGGTCATTTAGATAATGTTTACAAACATCTCAGTAACAGGGTTTTACAGCATCCACTTACAAGTGATTGCTCACTAATAATTGATGAGATGTCTCTTAAGCGAGAAACCGAGTGGGATTCCAGTTGTCGGCAGTTTAGCGGATTTGTTGATTATGGTGGTGGTCCGGTTGAGGGAGAAATAGCACAAAATGCCTTGGTGCTGATGTTAGTAGGCACTAGAATACATTGGAAAGTCCCTGTTGGATACGCATTTACAAAACATGTAAACGCGGAAAATTTGCGAACACTGGTCAAAGAGTGCATAATAAAAGCGTCAAACATCGGCTTGAGCGTTCTCAGCGTTGTGGCCGACGGCTCGTCTGTAAATTTGAGAGCTGCAGTTCTTCTAGGGTGCTCGTTTGACGTAAAGACAATGCGAACCTGGTTTCCTCATCCATACAGAACTTCTGACAAAATTTATTGGATTTGTGATGCATCCCACATGCTAAAGTTAATGCGAAATTTATTGGCCGAATACGAGATCCTTGCTCGTACAACTGGTGAATCAACTGAAAAAATACGTTGGTTTTACATTCAAGAACTACACAAATTGCAGATGAAGGATTCACTGATTTTAGCAAATAAACTTTCGGGACAGACTATGAGCTCGTCAGTGGCCCTTGATTTTTTGCGAGACGATATGAAATTGCCGCAATTCAAGGGCAGCGAAGGAACTTGCCATTTTATTCGAATAATTGATCGACTATTCGACACTTTGAATTCGAAGAATCCGTTCGCTAAGGGGTTCAAGTCACCATTGAGAAAACAAAATAAAATGCATTGGGACCCATTCCTTAGATACGCGAAAGACTATTTGCTGACTTTGAAGCGTAATGACGGTTGTTTCATCATCGATACGAGACGCAAAGTCCCAGTTGTCGGATTTTCAATCACCATTTCTTCGATTCTTGAATTATCGAATCATCTTTTGAGTTATCCGCATTATGCATGTGTCTTAACTTATAAATTTTTGCAAGATCACATTGAAATGCTTTTTAGCAAGATAAGACGTAGAGGAGGCTGGAACAATAATCCATCGCGTTCTCAATTCAGGTACGCACTTCGAACGCTTCTGATGACAAACTCAGTTAAGGCATCATTAAATGCAAATGCAGTGGCTCAAGACGATACTGCCGATATTCATCTACAGTTTGGAAGGAACAGCAACGGCGATAGCCGACAAGCTTTAACTGCGTTTGAGTCTGAGGAATCAGAAGAAGATTCAGACATGATATTATCTAAAATCGACTCGGTGTTCGATCTTAATGGAGCTGATTGGCGCAGAGACGTTCTGTATTATCGCTGGCTTCGTTTCACGAAAATTGAGCAAAATGATTACATGCCCTTCCTGCAACCTTGCATTATTCAGGCAAGAAACAGAGGAACCTCTTTCTGATGTCGACTCATTTTTGAAACGCAAAGACAACGGCGGACTCCTGACTCCCTCAAAAGGAGTTTTTGAAGTAGTCTTAGCTGCAGAAAAAGCTTTCCGTAGTTACGTCCCTGCAAGCGTGGCGGCCGAAGTGCTTCCGTCAATTAAATACTTAGACCTCAAGATCGAGCACTCTGTATTGAAATATATCAATCCATGTGAAACATTCATAAGTCTTGGAGAACACTTTGAAGATCATGAGATCGGAATTACGGAACCCCATCCTGTGACACTTATTCGTGCTGTAATAAACTGTTATTTGAAACTAAGACTGCATAAGTATGGTCGTCTATACAAAGAACGTCGCTTGTTGCTCAAAAAAAGCTCAATCCGCCAAAAATGCAATAAATTGGTTCTGTTCCGCGGCATGTAACAGTGGTGCTACTATCACACATGTTTTGGATACTGTTGTCACATCGGTAAGCTGCATTTCCTACATATTTGCTTGAGTCATTTAATTATGTTGAAATTCATTCATTAGGGATCTGATGAGTATCAAATAGCCTCAATTAACAGTTAATTATTCAAATACTCCCTGCCATTTTTCGAATGTATTTAAGAGGTTGAACATTCCTTAAATATTAATAAATGTTAAACTAATCGTAAACCTAAGATATTGAATGAGCCTGTCACTCAATTACAGGTGCGATTTCTATCTATCATTTTGATTGTCACTTTCAGTCAAAATTGTACTGTCCGACAAAACAGTCTATCTCTTGCCCCACATTTCGCGTGCGATAAAATCTTCATGCCGGTTACACTTCCCATAACGCCGTCCGCCCTCTAGATAATAGGGAAGATATATTCTACCTCTATGACAACAACGTGCTTGACAATGCGTTGACTAAAATGGACTTCTGGCCCTTGTCTCAAGTAGACATTCGATGCGTCTCGATTACAGAATTCTCCGCATTGTACGCACTCTCATGCACCGGATGGTTGTCGATCGCAGAGACGCAGACTGCGCCAGTGTCTGAAAATTGATATTCGTGTATTTTGTGATTATTTTATTGTCTTTAATTCCTTTCACAATGCCGAATCGTGAAAGACGATTACGAGAAAGAGAAAAAGAACTGGAGATGGAGGCAAGGAAAATTCGCAAATTAACATCCATGGGGATCAAGCTGTAAATACCTGCACCGATACCTTATCAAGCGTAGTAGTTACGCAGTAGTTGTATTGATGGCAGTGCATTATGTGCTTATGCCGGCCCATGGAGATAGATGCCGCCTCCCTAGGAGATGCATGGCGCCCTTAGTAGAAGTATAGATACCGTCTTCCTAGGATGTACATGATGCCCTTAGTAGAAGTATAGATACCGTCTTCCTGGAGATACCTGGCGCCCTTAGTAGAAATACAGATGCCGCCACAGAAGAAGTACATAATTATGTACATGTAGATGCCGCCCTAATAGAAGTAAAGATGTCGCCCTAGTAGAAATATAAATGTCGCCCTATAGGAGATGCATGCCGTCTTGCCAGTAAAATTCCTTGAAAACCAAAACTCATTTCCCGAACCATAAAAAAAAGTTTTCCCAACACCCACTCGCCAATTTTTTCTCGATTTATGAAACTTAGAATTTATCCTCAGTAAAATTCCTTGATAAAGTTGACGATCTCTTCATTCTATACTATCTTTGATTATAAACTTAAAAGGAAAAAAATTGAAATGCAATATCTAGATATTTCTTAGCTCAAACCCTTCTGAATTTTAAAATCGTCTTTACAGGAAGAAACGGGTAACTACAGAAGAAATCGACGGGGACGCTCCTCCAAATGCAATTACCACGTCCTGTGCCCCTCCAACAGCCACTGATGCTCCTGCCTCGACCATGTCCTGCGCTAAAGGAAAGTACGATTGGTTAGTTTTCAGTAAGAAAGGCAATAGATCATTTTGCAACTGCAAAATGTTTCATCAAGAACATGCTGTTGCAGTAAAGGCCTCCAAGAGCAAGAGAGTACCTTTTTCTGAACTTCCTGGTAAGGTATCAGGCATCAGGAGTTGAAGAACATGCAATCAGTCGCGCTCATACTGAATCAGTAAAAGCACATGGTAGGAAGGAGAATGCCAAAGTTGGAAAGGATCCATATCAAGTAATGTGGAAAGTGTACAACGAGGAGACATTGAGTACTTTAATTCATCTTGCTGTCGGGATGTACAATGATTCCCTCCTGATAACACCCAGTGCAAATTCTTTCCCATCAAGACTGCTAGCATTTCGTCATGCAGAGAAGGTCAATTCCTTGGAGGATGGAGATTAATTCGAAATATACAGACCATCTGTGCTATCACTTCAGTATTTGAATCCTGTCACATATAGGGAAATGCTTGGAGCTGCTGGCCGAATGGTGAGAGAGAAAATGCTCCATGTCCTCAAAGATGCGCAAGTTCTTTCTGTTCAAATTGACGTATTAAATGACAAATGGGGTCATGTGCATAAATTCGTCGTCACACTGCGAGCAGTTAATGATACAAGTATAAACAGTCATTTTCTCAGTGTTGTTGAGCCGGAACAGTCAGGTACTGATGGACTGCTGGAATCTATCCAAACAGGATTTCGACAGATTGGCTGGTCTCTAGAGTAAGCGTCAGCTAAGGTTCAATCAATCACAACGGATGGTGCATCAGAAAATGCCGGTCACAAAGAAGGACTCTGGGTTCTGCTGAGCAGAACGCAGAATAAAAAAAATGTTGGATGCTGGTGCTCTGCACATCGAAGCGATTTGGCTTTCTCGGAAATGGAGAAGTTAGTGCCCGAATTAAAGAAAGTAATGAAAGACTGGTCCGTCTTATCAGCTTACTTCCGAAGATCAGGAATGATAACGAAAGATGCTCGTGCAATCGCAAAGATCAGTCTTCCTTTTCTACAATTTCCAGCGCACTTTGAAGTACGCTAAGCTCAACACTTATTTCATCTTGTTGAGGTGATACTTACAAATCTACCGGTTGTGATGGAATTTTTCAAGCGGAAAATAGAAACGGAGAGAAACAGAGTAGAGAGGTCGGAAGCCGAGGGATGGGATACCATACCAAGTGGAGTGATGACAGCCAAATTCACTTCTCGTCATTCATGGCTGATATTCTCAGCGTCTTCTAAAAGCTTCAAAAGGACTTTCAAAGAGACGATATCATATTGTCAGAGGTCGCGGCAGGACGTCAAGTTGCACTATTGAAACTGCAAAGGATGGAGAACAATCCACTTTAAGGTGGAAAAGAGCAAGAAGTCTTTTCGGCAAAGAAATGCGATAAGAAGTCAGCTCTTGGGTTGAATGATGATGCACAGGCAAGTCGAAGACGTGCTGTCAACAAATACGTTTCTGTTCATCGCAACATCAACGCAGTGAGAACAGAAGTACTGGAAAACGCACATTTTGTTTAGACAATAGGCTTGCGAATTCCGAGTTGGAGTGCGAAGTGGAGAAATTGATCAATTTTAAAGATGTAGAATCAATGTTCACTCACTCCAAGAAACTTTCACAAATGTTCGACAGTACGATGGTCACCGAAACCCATCTGGGACAAGATTCTTATGAGGCAGAACTATATGTGCCATTAAACCTCAAAGACATCGGGATGAATCAGCATTGCTGAATGCCAGGTTTAGCTTACCTATGCAAAGTGATTCTGAGTGTGACTCCACATAGTATGCGAGCTGAGAGAGCTGTTTCATGCATGAACAACTTCAAAACTTCTGATAGGGCCTCAACTTCTTTGGAGACTTTAAGTGATCGCATGTCAATATGTTTCAGTAATACACCAACTGCTGGATTTAATCCTCGACCATGTGTTTATGAATTTTGAACATGAAAGACCGTCGACGGAAACTGCCCGATTTTGACACATAAAAAACAATACTTAATGAATGCTTTTTTCTGAAACAATTGTGCCAGTCTTTGCTTGTAGGAATGCATTCTGAGGTGATATCTTATATTTTCGTTTTCATGTTATGATAGATTATAAATAGAAGAGTTCATTACAAAAGATCATTTCATATTCCTCAGCCTCACTAAAATATATTTTTCATATTATGACAGCTCATAAATAGAAGAAGTACGGTACACTAAAAAGAGTTCAGATTCATATATTCCTGACTAAAATCTATTTTTCCAAAAAGAAGGACATTGTATGTATACTGGCATGTATGCAAGCTACCTCGTCTAACTTGCTATATACGGTAGTAGGCCTACTGTGCAACAAGGTCGGTAATGTAGTACTCATGTATTGAATGAAATACAAGCTTATATTGTGAAGCTAAAGAGAACATAAAGCTATCTTCTTAAGAAAAAATGCAGCAAAAAAATAGATGATGTCAATACTGATATGAAACAATGACCGTACCTATCTGAATAGGCCATGCTGTACCGACATGATGAATTAACCATTTCTGGCTTAGAATATGGGCCTACATGTAGTTCGTGGCCTAGTGAAATCATCAAAATGGAGTTATCAAATATTTCGCATAGCAACTGCTTCTCTTCGCATTTAAGATTGTTATTTCCACCTTCTCTTCGCCTTTAGAGTCTGATTATAGGCCTACTTTAGAGACCTTCTTATCAGGAAAGCAGGCTATACTGCATGTTGGTACGTTTAAGACCCCTGTTTTGAGTATTTTCCTATGGATATTCTTAGGTATGCCCTTTCCAAAGAGCTTGTCACGTAGCCCTAATTCCTTAAAATATCCCCTGCGCCGTTCTACGATTATGTGCGAAAATTAATACAAAATGTCTACATGCCCGATCAAAATGCAGCAATCGATGAAATTCTTCTTCTTTTCAAAGGACGTGTTTTCTTTCGTGCATACATACCTTCGAAATGCTCCGCTATGGGATAAAAATTTACGCTGTGATTGACCATGGATATATTTGGGACTTATTCGTCAACACTACTGCTTCGAATTTGGAACTGCCTTCTGATTTTCAAATCAATCATTATTCACTGGGATTCAGTGGCAAAGTTGCTATCCGTTTGACGCATGCACTTTTATGACCTGAATTATCGAGTGTTTTGCGACAACTTCTTCATTTCGGATAAGCTTGCCCAATTTCTCCAGGACAATTATTATTCCACAAACACATTTATGTGGAACTGTACGATTTAATCGTCTTCCTTCTGAAGTAAAAGAGAACTTTCCGACAGACAGTAATTCCGTCAAACACTTTCGAAAGGAGCACATGTTGATAAGTTGCTTCTCAGAGGAAAAACAATCTGGAAAGGAGAACATTGCGATATTGGACATGATGGCTGAACTAAGAGAAGTGGAGAAGATTGTCAGAACAAAGAAGGATCGATAAACAAAGTCACACGACCTTCGTCTCTTGAGTCCTACAACTTGTACATGGGAGCTGTCGACCAAGCGGATGCACAGATACATTATTATGATATTACCCGAAAGTCTCTGAGCTGCACTAGACGGAATGACTTACTTAATCTTACTAAGGAAATCTTACAAGTTCTGACCAGAAAGTACCAGTCGTGGTCTTATTATGAAATCTGATCAGATCTGATAAGATCTTATTTGTGATTTTTAGAAATCTTTTGAGTGGAAAAAGTCTTATATTTTGCATTTTGTCTACATATATTCAGTGCACTGATGTTCCAGCAAGATCATTTAACAACTAAAACCATTGATATCGTCTGATCTTCGCACTGAAATCGGACTTCAAGTTTGAAGTTTCAGTTCACTTTTTTTAATTTCAATTATCAGCTGGTAAGATCTGAAAAGATCTTATTTTGCAAAATATAAGACTTAGTAAGTCTGGTACTTTCTGGTCAGGAAATGTAAGATCTTTAATAAAATAAGTTCTGATCAGACTTTGCAAGAATCTGATCAGACTTAATAAGACTTAGAAAGTCATTTCGTCTAGTGTGGGCTCGTAAAGTTGGAATTCACCTGTTGCATCGATTGGTATTGAATGCTTTCAATTTATACAAGCAATCAAGCGACAATCTTACTTTCTTGTCATTCACCTTGACTTAAGCGAGACACCTTTTTGATTCCAATGGGATTGGCCGGAAGGCTGAACCAAAAGGGGAAAAACTCGCATCTTGAAAGAAATCACCGAAAACTACGTTCCCAGGAAGATACCGTCATCAGAAAAGAAGACAAACCCATCTCTCCGATGCCGTGCTTGCACCTCGAAAGGGATTCGAAAAGAAACCCTTGTTTGCCTATTCTTGCTTCAACATTCATCACAACTACAAGTGACATTGCGTTACTTCGTGTTTTAAACATGTAAAAGTTAAAAATGTTTATGTTTGTGACGCATTCTCTCTCCCTTCAATTATCTGCTGCGTCATCACTTTTACCTAACGCAACGAAGGCCAAGTGAAGTTTCCTCTACATACTCCCGCGCGCGGAGCCTTGCCCATGCCGCAACGGAAGACACTGTGATGACATTGATTGTTCCCCTCTCAACTGACTTTAACCGTTTAGTGTCCAACGTTCCACTTGTGGAACATTTTTTAAATTGTGATTTTGATGCATAAGGGATGTCATAATCGATGATCATGAAATGTGTTTTAGTCAAGCACGATCAACTGACTTTAAAAGCGCCAGCCAAGAGCGCTCGTCGCCCAATATCTTGCGTATCGTGAGACGAGAACCGGCGTATTTCTCTTAGCGTGGCTGATTGAGCGGCAACGCCGACAAGCCGAGACGCACCAACACGCCTAGCGCACGAACTGGCTCTGGAGGACCAGCGCGCTCTCATTCTCTCTCCCGTTGACTTAGTCAAGCCTGCTGCTGTCAAGTACCGAACTGTGTCGCTGCTATACGAACTGTGAACGCCTAACTTGCCCTTTTAAGGGCTGCTTTGTGTTATTGCTTGTACCACTGGACCCTGTCATCGGGGAACGTATGTTTTTGTCCTTCAATAAAAGTATAAGTCATAACATAATTGGGGGCTCAGCCGGGATAGGATCGATAGTCCTGAGCGTGGTGGTGTTTGAGTAAGCGCAAGTTTTCAGTCATATTGTTTCTGAGTTAGAGTTATTATTAAATACTATTAGTATTTTCAGTTTATATCATTCGTCAGTTTCGTCAAGAGTGTAACTTAAGAAATTACTCTCGCTTCTAAGTGTTAATATATTTTTACTAACATCATTAAAAATGGATTCCGTTGAAGAGTTAATCAAACAAATTCAAGAAAATCCTAATGTCGATCAGCTTAGATCTTGTACTAAGGCTCGATTAATTGAAGTTAGTAAACATTTTGACATTGAAGTAACCGTATCGATGCGCAAAGACATGATTATTAACGCTATAATGACTCATTTCAATATTGGCGAAACAAATTCAGAAAACAGTAGCACTACTAACGATTCCGATCAAAGCAAAAATGAAAGGCATATTCTTGAACTTGAAAAAATTCGTATTGAGCAAGAGTTTAAATTGAAACTTGAGGAAATGAAAATGCAGCAGCAACTAACATTGGAAAAACTGAGGCTCGAGCACGCATACACTTCTAAAAATTCTGATGTAGATTTGGCTACCCAAATTCGATTGGTTCCTAAATTTAACGAAAATGACGTTGAAATATTTTTCCAAAATTTTGAACGTGTAGCTATTGCTTCAAAATGGCCAAAAGAAAAATGGCCCTTATTGCTACAGACAGCTCTCACTGGAAAGGCTCAAAAAGTCTACGTTGCGTTGTCAGATTTCAGCGCTAAGGATTATGATGTCGTAAAATTAGAGATACTACAAGCTTACGAAAAGGTTCCTGAAAATTCAGAAACAAAAGAAAAGATGTAGGAAGTAGTTATCTCGATTTCGCAAAAGAGCAAGAAATTCTTTTTGATAAATGGTGCTCTTCAGCAAATGTTCAAACATTTGATTCTTTAAGACAGATTATCCTTATAGAGCAGTTCAAAAATTGTACTGGAACCAACATCAGAGCGTATCTCAATGAGAGAAATTTAACTAGTATGCAAGATGCCGCAAGAGCGGCAGATCAGTATGATTTGACTTACAAATTGGCAGACCAGAAGCCCCAGAAAATTTTCAATAAAGGGGAACACGAAATTACTACATCACCACCTGTTGTGAGTGATATAAAGAAACTGACAGGAAAAGCAATAGAATGCAAATATTGCAAAAAGAGAGGTCACCGTGTGACTGATTGTTGGGTTCTCAAACGTAAGGAAAAAAGATCTTCCAGTAAACAAGTTGCAATTACAATAACTGATCATAATAAAAGTACTCCTGAATTTCAGAAATCGAAAGATGCTAAGGAATTACAAGTGTCAAAAAATAGAGAGGAGTTATTAATTGAGCAAGGTGAAAAAGCCTTTACCACGTTTGGTTCCATAGGTATTGACACAAATAGTCAAATTCCCATAAAGATATGGCGAGACTCAGCCTGCTATCAGTCATTACTTGTTGAAGGAGTTGTTCCTGTGTCCGATAATACTTTCCTTCAGTCAACAGTTCCCATAAAAGGTGTTACGGGGCGCGTTTCAGTGCCTCTGCACAAACTGCACATGAAATCTGATCTTATCAATGGACCGATAAAAGTCGGCGTTATCAATGAGTTACCTATTCAGGGAATTCATTTGTTACTCGGTAATGATCTCATGGGAGCTAGTGTGTTTACGCCAATTATGACAGACAGACCTGTAGATGTTACAGTAAATGACGATAATTTATTCCCAGCTTGCGCTGTCACTAGATCTAAGGTAAAAGAAATGGTAAACAATAATGACCAAATTGATCTCAGTGAAACGTTTTTATTTGACACCGATGTCAAAGGAACTAAAAAGTGTCCAGTTCTTGAAAATGATTCCGTAAACCTAAAACTAGATCGCGAGACTCTAGTCAAGGATCAAAAGTCCGATAACAGTTTACAAAAGTTATTCAATCTATCTGAAACTGCAGACACAGAGAAAGTTCCAAGTTATTATCTAAAAGATGACGTTTTGGTGCGCAAGTGGCGTCCTATTGATGCACCTGCTGATGAGGACTGGAAAGTAATTAATCAAATTGTCGTACCTACTCCATATCGCAAAGAAATTATCAGTTTGGCACATGATCATCCCATGGCTGGACATTTAGGTGTCAGAAAAACAAGATTTCGCATAATGAAACACTTCTTTTGGCCAGGGATTATGTCAGACGTTTCTAATTATTGCAAAAGTTGCGATACCTGTCAAATTGTTGGCAAACCCAACTCAAAACCCGATAAAGCACCTCTCCAACCCATTCCGGCCTTTGATGAGCCGTTTAGTCGCGTTATTATTGACTGTAGGGCCTCTGCCAAAATGTAAACGCGGTTTTCAATACTTGCTAACTATTATGTGCTCTGTGACACGCTTCTCAGAAGCTATTCCACTGAGAAACATTACTGCTAGGACAGTGATAGACGCTTTGATCAAATTTTTCTCATTATATGGTTTACCAAGAACCGTACAAAGCGATCAAGGAAGTAATTTTACTTCGAAAGTCATTAAGCAAGTTTTACATGAGCTTAATATAACTCATTCTGTTTCTAGTGCGTATCACCCTCAGTCTCAAGGAGCTCTCGAACGATTTCACCAAACCCTAAAGAATATGCTAAGAACATATTGCCATGAAAATGACCGAAATTGGAGTCAGGGTGTTCCTTTAGTGCTTTTTGCTGCTCGAGAGACTGTCCAGGAATCTTTAGGATTCAGTCCTTTTGATTTAGTATTTGGTCACGAAGTTCGTGGTCCATTGAAAATGCTTAAAGAAACATGGCTAAAAACTGACCATGCTGAATCAAGCAGTTTACTTGAATACGTTTCCGATTTTAGGAAACGACTTCACGAAGTCCGAGACTTAGCGCGTAAAAATCTTGCTGAATCACAAAAGAAAATGAAATTCAGATACGACAAAAGTTCTTCCGAAAGACGTTTTTCTCCGGGAGACAAAGTACTGGTTTATTTGCCAATTCAAGGAGACCCATTAAAAGCGCGATATTATGGCCCTTGCCTTATAAAACAGAAAATGAGCAATCTCGATTACGTCGTAGAAACTCCCGATCGCAAAAAGAAATCTCGTGTCTGTCACATCAATATGTTAAAAAAGTATCACGAAAGAGATTTGGAAAGTGAACCAAAACCAGTACAAGTCATTGCCAAAAGCGAGATAACTGATATACCTCAATATGACAAAGAGGATTTTACTGACATAATTCCTCCACTGAAATTAGATAATTCTATCATTCTGAGCGACTTAGATAATTATCTTTCCCATCTTGAAGATAATAAAAAATGTGATATCATTTCATTGATAGAAAAATACAAAGACTTATTTAGTAACAGCCCTAAAGTCACTAATCTGATAATGCATGATGTCGAGACTAACAACGCGAAACCTATACGACAGCATCCTTACAGAGTAAATTTCGAGAAAATGAAATTAATGAAACAAGAGATCCAGTATATGATTGAAAACGATATCATTGAGCCGAGTACAAGTGAGTGGTCTTCACCCTGTATACTTGTGCCCAAGAGTGATGGTTCGAGTCGCTACTGTACCGACTACCGTAAACTAAATGCTCTGACTGTACCTGATAACTTCCCTATGGCTAGAATAGACGACTGTATTGACATGATCGGTAATGCTCAATATATTTCAAAACTTGATTTAATGAAAGGTTTTTGGCAAGTACCGTTAACCGATAGAGCCAAGCGTTGTTCAGCCTTTGCCACTCCTGATGGTCTTTGGCAATACCGAGTAATGGCCTTTGGAATGCGAAATTCAGCTGCTACTTTCCAACGTCTTGTTAGCCAAATTATTAACGGCTTAGAAGGTTGTGCTGCTTACCTTGATGATTTAGTCATTTTCAGTTCCTCATGGGACAATCATGTTAATCAAATCGAAAATTTGATGATTAGACTAAATTCCGCCAACCTTACTATCAACTTGAAAAAGTGTGAGTTTGGAAAAGCACTAGTTCAATACCTCGGTCACGAAGTAGGATATGGTTCAGTTAAACCTATTGAATCAAAAGTTGAGTCAATCTGTAACTTCACTCGTCCTACTACTAAACGAGAGTTAAGGCGTTTCTTAGGCATGGCTGGATTCTACAGACGTTTTTGTAGAAATTTTTCTCAAGTTGCTTCGCCACTTACTAACCTAACCAGTGCTAAGGTTGAATTTCTATGGACTGACGAATGCGAAAAATCATTTCAGAATATTAAGATGTTATTAACGTCTCCTCCTGTATTAAAGTCTCCTGATATGAAAAAACCGTTTATCCTTACTGTAGATGCAAGTGATTTAGGAGTTGGAGCCATCTTATCACAGAATCATAACGAGGTTGATCACCCAGTGTCTTACTTTTCAAAAAAAATTGATAGGCACCAAAAACGTTATTCAACTATAGAAAAGGAAGCATATGGCTTGATCTAAGCGCTAAAACACTTTTCTGTATACTTGAGTACTACTGCGTTTCGGACTGTCGTTCTTACCGATCATAACCCAATTGTGTTTATGGACAAAATGAAGGATAGGAATATGCGGATCCTCAGATGGAGTCTCAGTATTCAAGACTTTGACCTCGACATTAAGCACATACGAGGACGAGACAATGTGGTTGCCGACTGCCTTTCTCGCGCATGTCTTTAAAGGTAGGCATGGACTCAAGCTGCTGCTACCTCATAACCAACAAACAACCTACGATCCCTTCAAGCCTTTCGATGTCCTACCAATCAATTCCAAATCTGCTATCCCTTCAAGCAATCCGATACCCTCAAGTTTGAAAACCCAGCCTCTACGAGCCGTTGCTGCAGTGAAGTTTTGTGACTGATCACTGATTTGACTCTGAATAAAAATTCACGCTGAATTTTTATTCATTTAGAGCGTTGGAGGTGTGACGCATTCTCTCTCCCTTCAATTATCTGCTGCGTCATCACTTTTACCTAACGCAACGAAGGCCAAGTGAAGTTTCCTCTGCATACTCCCGCGCGCGGAGCCTTGCCCATGCCGCAACGAAAGACACTGTGATGACATTGATTGTTCCCCTCTCAACTGACTTTAACCGTTTAGTGTCCAACGTTCCACTTGTGGAACATTTTTTAAATTGTGATTTTGATGCATAAGGGATGTCATAATCGATGATCATGAAATGTGTTTTAGTCAAGCACGATCAATTCTATAGTTTTTTCAAGTCGAAGCGAGAAAAAAAAACTGGGAGTGGTATTTCTGGTCTATCAATTTTTTCAAAATTTTGATTTTTTTGTGCTTTTTGTGATCCCATTTTCAACCCGCATTTTGTATTTGAAAACCTGCAGTTCAATGCACCCAAGTCGGTATACATAAAGACGACACTCCTAATTTACTAATTCATAGGTCGGCATATCCTTTTCATCATTTGTCTTGTCTCAGCAATGCAATTAGTACGTACGTTCCACTTGTGGAACGTTGGCTACTTCAGGTTAGATGAAACCTACATGTTTTTCGAGAGGAATCATCTCGGATGCTAACCAAATGTACCATAGCGATGAAGTAACATGACAAATATCAGACGAGGCCGCAGGCCGAGGCTGATATTTAGGTCATGTCGCTGAAGACTCCTACAGCCCACCTTCATTAGCTGATGCTCATCCTGAATTGATTGGCAAGACACCATTGGAATATTTTCTACTTTTTTTCACGGAGGAATTGTTACAGGAAGTGGCTCAACTTATCAATGGGTATTCACTTCAAAAAGGTAATCAGCCTATCTGTGTTATTATACGTACATTAAATCGTATCATTATACATGTACATGGTTATCTTATTGATAGAAGGCCTACATGTAACCTATGCAAATGTAAATAGCGGGGACCAGTCCACACCTACTACACCCATCCACTTTTTTCTGTTTCGAATTTCGATTCTACATATTGTGAAAGGTTAAGGTCTGAATGCATTACATGTATGTTCTTTCGTAAATATTTTAAGTAGACAGTCACGTGCTTCTCATGCAAAAGCCTACGATATGTACATAGGCCTATTCACGCATTACACGTGCTACACGTAGCTAGCAGCTGCATGATGTGTGCCTTTTCATTTTGTTCTGTACTAAAAAACGAAAGAATATATAAATGATTGATAAAAAGGACTGGTTGCGATCGACTGCTGATTAGCTGGGGTATAAGGTGAAATTATGAGCTAGTTGTGTATGTATGTTATGTACACGTACATGTAAATCAGGTAAATCTAATGCAAATGTACATGTATGTATGTACAATCAAACAAAATATCCCAAAGACTAAATTTGAACATTTCAAACTTCAAGACTATTCGTCTGCTAGTTATTTGTGGTCAATAGAATCTAAAAATGTAAATAAACGAAATTGACGCGAATTCATAAAAAATATTCAACATTACGCATCTTGTATTACATATAGGCCTACTTATCAGTTGAAGTGCACTATTCTCATGTCTAAAATGCGACGTTTTTTAATCGAATATTCTATCCTGGGTCTAAATTTTGTAAGAGCATTTGATCTTTCAACAGGTTCTCCGCTCAATGTATCTGAGGATGAGCTCTTGCGCTTTTTGGGAATTTTGATTTTGAGTGGATACCATATTCTACCCTTCGAAAATGCGTATTTGACGACTGCATCAGACTTGCGCTTTGATCTAGTCAGTCAAGTCATGTCCAGAGACCGCTTCAAGAAAATCAAGACCAACATTCATTTTATTGATAATAATCGTCTAACACCAGGAGATAAGTATTAGAAAATCAGACCCCTCTATGATCATTTGAACCAGCAATTTTCTCAATTTGGAGTTTTTGCTGAACATTTGAGTATTGACGAATCCATGGTACCTTACTATGGACATCATTCTGGAAGCATGTTTATAAAGGGGAAGCCAATACGCTTTGGCTACAAGATATAGTCACTCTGTACTCCCGACGGCTATCCGTTTCGTCTTCTTTTGTATAGTGGAAAATCTGAGAAATCCCCAGATCCTATGGGGTCACGCGTAGTTGCGGAATTACTGGATGTGGTGGAAGCAGCAGAGCATCATGCAGTGTATTTTGAGAATTTTTTCACCAGCCATAAATTACTCTCTGACTTATCTTCGAAAGGCATTAGAGCCACTGGCACCATAAGAGAGAATCGCATGAACAGATGTCCCCTTGGCAAACAAATGATGAACAAAAAAGAAAAGGGCACCTTTGATTTTCGTTCTGATGGAACAGTATTCGTATGCCAATGGAAGGATAATGCTGTTGTGAATATTGCAAGCAATTTCGAAGTAACCACTCCAACTACTAAGGTGAAGCGATGGAGCACGAAAGAGAAACGTAGGAAAGACGTTGCGCAGTCAAGGTTGGTTCGCTCATACAACCAGTATATGGGAGGTGCCAATGTTATGGACCGTCTCTTGGGCTCCTACCGCCCAAGCCTTCGTAAGAGAAAGTGGTACTGGAACCATTTCAGTAACGCTTTGAACGTGGCGGTCGTCGCAAGTTGGAGGATACATCAGTGCTCAACGGATGACCACGCGATGACCCACGTGGAGTTCAGACGGCAGTTGGTCATCGCTCTGCTGAAATATGATGCGATTGGACAGCGCAGACGCCTAGGAGGTCCCACGGCACCAGCCTCAAGCTCCATTCGCTATGATGGTGTCAACCATTTCATCGAGTCAACGACACAAGGAAGGTGCAACTTGTGCCAGAAGAACACAAAAAAGAAATGCTCGAAATGCGATAAGAGACTACACGAAAATTGCTTCGCTTATTTCCACACACAGTAGTTCGCATTTTGCAGTTTTACAAAGACAAACGCCTGATTGTTTTTTTGAATAAAGCATTCTGCAAATATTGATCTATAATATATTGGAACCTGGAAAGTGTGCATTCTATGTGGGGAAATATTATATGGGCGATAATTTGTATTTACGAGAAAAGAAAATAAACCATTGAAAAAAAATCATCAGCATGGTAAAAAATATGTAGATTCACACACCCTTAAGTGTCCAACGTTCCACTTGTGGAACATTGCTATATCTCGAAAAGTACACACTGAACTTTTGATTATTAACCATATTAGTCTTATTTAGACCCCATTGGCAGCGTTTTGTCACTTGCCATCAACATTTGACCATGCCTTCTTATGTCCGACTCTAAACGATTAAAGCCGCCAGCCAAGAGCGCTCGTCGCCCAATATCTTGCGTATCGTGAGACGAGAACCGGCGTATTTCTCTTAGCGTGGCTGATTGAGCGGCAACGCCGACAAGCCGAGACGCACCAACACGCCTAGCGCACGAACTGGCTCTGGAGGACCAGCGCGCTCTCATTCTCTCTCCCGTTGACTTAGTCAAGCCTGCTGCTGTCAAGTACCGAACTGTGTCGCTGCTATACGAACTGTGAACGCCTAACTTGCCCTTTTAAGGGCTGCTTTGTGTTATTGCTTGTACCACTGGACCCTGTCATCGGGGAACGTATGTTTTTGTCCTTTAATAAAAGTATAAGTCATAACAATGTTTGAATGTTTAAACGATAAAAGTTCATCTTTGATATGATAAAAAACTTTCCCATTGATAAGAGTTCTTTCATAATATTTTTTTGCATATTTGAAGAGAATCATAGCCTTACATAGAAAATAGAAAAACAGGCGACTGTAGTCGCAGAATTTGTGCTTGCGAAAAACCCGTATACGCAGAATGGGGAGCTTCAAATGCCAGTGCTGAGTATAACGTTTAAACGACGGAAACTTCCGTCTTCTATGATTTGGGGAATTTTTACCAGCCATAGGACGGAAGTATCCGCGTAGCATCGGTAGCCTTATCATTTTCAGATTTCAAAATAAAACATGCTTGCATTTTTAATGAAATTCGATTCAAACTCACTGTGTTCAGATTACAAGAAAAAAACCCCATGTTGAATAATTTTTCTCAATATCTATTGCACGATAAATGTTAGCGATTCGATCCGATAAGCGACCCAAACTAAAAGCAAAACATGTTAAAGACAGTGTCATGAAATTTTAACTGATGTACTGTACATGTAGTAGTATATTTTGTTCAATTGATCAAGATGTTAATTCATAGCATGATAAAGATGGAGGACTCTGCCGTAGAACATGGAATAACTTGCAATATATTCTCATGTCTGATCCGGCTTCGATGATCTCTTCCCTGATCGGGTCTGGTTTCACAGACTCCAAATGGCCGATTCACATGATAAGAGTATTTTTACTATAGATATACTTTTCTGAAGTGGTTTAAAAAGTTGCGTGCTTCTCATGTGAGGAGCCACGGTGCAGTATGGTTCAAAATGCTTCGAGGCAATTATTTTCCGTCATTAAACGGTATTTCTGGAATCAGAGACGGAAACATTACAATGGAAAATCATGAAAAGAACTCTTACTATATTCACAGAAACCCAATGCGGGAATTAAATGGGACTTCGTGCTCAAGCAATAATGCCGACTAATTTTACAGAAAACCAAATTATCAATGCATGCATGAGAGATCATGATGTTTCAATTTCACTGAAGTTGCATCAGGTTGCTACATTGACTCTTGTAGCTATGTAAGAATAAACTTGATGTTGAAAGATACTTTCTGAGTGATTGCAACGACCCAACCTCGAATAGAACCCGACTTCGAATACAACCCACCTTCGACTTGAAACCGGCCTCGAATACAATCCACCCTATAAAGGACCCGACTTCGAATACAAACCGCCCCGAATGGAATCCGGGGATAGATCCATCCTTCTACAATCTGCAAACCGCTTGCAGATGAACAGTAAGTTTTGAATTTTCAGATTATCTCCAATGCCTTGCTTTCATTGATTTCCGCTGATTGTCTTGCAGATGGTGTGGAGATGGTTTTTTATTCGAAGTGGGAATTCATCGTCACATCAGCGGACAACCGAATTCAGTACACCGGAAAGTACAACTAGTCAAAACCATACGTAAAACTGGGGAGGATTCCAGTCCTTCCTGGAATGGTTCCTGTCAACAAACTGATTGGAATATCGGATTTTGAAGGTTTCGAATTTCGGACTCGGAGAAAAAGTTGTAGGAGAGTCTACGACCGAACCCGGCGAAGAAGCGGTGAGGGAGAGTGACGACCAGCTGAAGAAGCCGTTGGTCGACAAAACGGGACATGAGTTCTCATACGCCGCTGCAGGAAGTCCGTAATACAAGGACTACTCTCCGCAGGACGACGTTTCATTGTCGGTGGAGACAGGAGGATTGTTCTCGTAATTGAGAAATGAACATTAACTCCTTTATCCGTCAATACAGAAGGCTGATCTTCTGAATGCTCTTGTTTTTCCTGCAATGATTCGTTGCACTTCAGCACGATAGAACTTGAAATTTGCGTTTCCCAAATTAGCCCGGGCATGACTACCAGCTTATATAAGGAGTTGTGTTGATGCTAACTAGGCCTGCTTTACTAGGAAACAAACATCATGGACTTGACACAATGGGCACTGAATATTCCGACTCGCCCCCAAAGAGACCCCCTCGACCCCAACCTCGACTATCTATTCTCAAAGTTCCATTGTTACCGTTTTTACCGCCGGCGGAACCGCTCCCAAATTGGGGACCGGTTTCTCAGCGCACGGCTTATGGTGGAATTCGACCATTTGTCAAGATCTCACATTCGGTAGGGTGCCCCTTTACATATGCAACAGAAGAAACCAATGTTCTTATGGCCTCTATACAACAACTCCTGGAGCAGAAGATTATCAGCCAATGCAAGCGAGGAACCTTCTTGTCGTATTCCTTTCACAATTCCTAAGCCGGATGGTACCATCGTTTCCTTGTTGACTACTCTCATCTGAAGAAACACTCACCAGTAAAATCAATGCACCCTCCTGCCTTTGCATTGATACTGAAACATGTGATTATTCCTCCAGCAGCAGTAGCTATCCGCACAGCCTTCTTTTTGCTAGCATTACACGCAAAAGCCTGTCATGTTACGACCTTTCAGTTCGACTTTCAATTCTATTGCTTCAATCGGCTCCCAATGGGTTCGGCAAGCAACCCTGTTGAATTACAAAGACCTTTGGAAGAAGTACTGGCACCCATACGACCGTTCGCGATGACGACCTGGGTCCACGTGGATGTTATAATCATCATCGCACGTCCGTGATCAATTCATCGACTTCGATGCCGTTTGCTACAAAGACTAGCTATCGCAAACTTTCGTGTCAAGACCAATTGCAACTCAAACCGTGTCGTCAAATCGATTATGTGCGGTTAACTATCGACATCGCCCGACAACGCTTCGGCCCAACCAACATACACATGGAACGACTGGCACAAATAACGCGACGAGTGGCCAATCATTCCCACGTCGCCACTCAAAACGAGACAAAACTCTACGGAACTTCATCGCTTACTTTCTCACAGCCTCAATACAGCTTTATTCCATCCTTCACGCGTCATGAACTCATCAATCAGACATTAACTTGGTTGGTAAACAAACACGCAGTGCATTTACCCTTCACACTGGTTTGTGGACGCCACACCGAAGCAATTGGCTGTAACGGATAGACGCAATTCATGGACATTCCCGCTGCAACGCTATCAGGCCCGAAATGATCTGTTGATAACTCAAGTGGCGCTACGAGCAGCTCCCGCAAGTGTCACCATTCTCACGGACAATATAGCCCCTTATTACTTGAACAGAAAATCGAACGCTTTGTTGAATGTAAAATTTGATGCCTTGTTGAAAAACCCACATATACATAACTGTTGTACCAAGAGTAATTTGGCGGATGTGCCTCGTAACCGTCCTCTCTCTACCATTATACCATCTTGTACATAAACTAAATGTTTCTTTCCTTGTAAACTCCCGTGTTGTGCTTCACTAGTTTTTAAAACAGCGCTAAGGACGTCGAGAGCCTTTCATCAAAACACTGTGTGGGTGTTCCCCCAATTCTGATTGGTCAATGGGGGACAATATAATACTTATAGCACCTCCTCTCGACGTCCTACGTGCTTCTTACTCTGTCTCATCCTGTATTCGCTTGTTTTACAAAACTAAGAATAAGGGAACTTGCAATATATTCTCATGTCTGATCCGGCTTCGATGATCTCTTCCCTGATCGGGTCTGGTTTCACAGACTCCAAATGGCCGATTCACATGATAAGAGTATTTTTACTATAGATATACTTTTCTGAAGTGGTTTAAAAAGTTGCGTGCTTCTCATGTGAGGAGCCACGGTGCAGTATGGTTCAAAATGCTTCGAGGCAATTATTTTCCGTCATTAAACGGTATTTCTGGAATCAGAGACGGAAACATTACAATGGAAAATCATGAAAAGAACTCTTACTATATTCACAGAAACCCAATGCGGGAATTAAATGGGACTTCGTGCTCAAGCAATAATGCCGACTAATTTTACAGAAAACCAAATTATCAATGCATGCATGAGAGATCATGATGTTTCAATTTCACTGAAGTTGCATCAGGTTGCTACATTGACTCTTGTAGCTATGTAAGAATAAACTTGATGTTGAAAGATACTTTCTGAGTGATTGCAACGACCCAACCTCGAATAGAACCCGACTTCGAATACAACCCACCTTCGACTTGAAACCGGCCTCGAATACAATCCACCCTATAAAGGACCCGACTTCGAATACAAACCGCCCCGAATGGAATCCGGGGATAGATCCATCCTTCTACAATCTGCAAACCGCTTGCAGATGAACAGTAAGTTTTGAATTTTCAGATTATCTCCAATGCCTTGCTTTCATTGATTTCCGCTGATTGTCTTGCAGATGGTGTGGAGATGGTTTTTTATTCGAAGTGGGAATTCATCGTCACATCAGCGGACAACCGAATTCAGTACACCGGAAAGTACAACTAGTCAAAACCATACGTAAAACTGGGGAGGATTCCAGTCCTTCCTGGAATGGTTCCTGTCAACAAACTGATTGGAATATCGGATTTTGAAGGTTTCGAATTTCGGACTCGGAGAAAAAGTTGTAGGAGAGTCTACGACCGAACCCGGCGAAGAAGCGGTGAGGGAGAGTGACGACCAGCTGAAGAAGCCGTTGGTCGACAAAACGGGACATGAGTTCTCATACGCCGCTGCAGGAAGTCCGTAATACAAGGACTACTCTCCGCAGGACGACGTTTCATTGTCGGTGGAGACAGGAGGATTGTTCTCGTAATTGAGAAATGAACATTAACTCCTTTATCCGTCAATACAGAAGGCTGATCTTCTGAATGCTCTTGTTTTTCCTGCAATGATTCGTTGCACTTCAGCACGATAGAACTTGAAATTTGCGTTTCCCAAATTAGCCCGGGCATGACTACCAGCTTATATAAGGAGTTGTGTTGATGCTAACTAGGCCTGCTTTACTAGGAAACAAACATCATGGACTTGACACAATGGGCACTGAATATTCCGACTCGCCCCCAAAGAGACCCCCTCGACCCCAACCTCGACTATCTATTCTCAAAGTTCCATTGTTACCGTTTTTACCGCCGGCGGAACCGCTCCCAAATTGGGGACCGGTTTCTCAGCGCACGGCTTATGGTGGAATTCGACCATTTGTCAAGATCTCACATTCGGTAGGGTGCCCCTTTACATATGCAACAGAAGAAACCAATGTTCTTATGGCCTCTATACAACAACTCCTGGAGCAGAAGATTATCAGCCAATGCAAGCGAGGAACCTTCTTGTCGTATTCCTTTCACAATTCCTAAGCCGGATGGTACCATCGTTTCCTTGTTGACTACTCTCATCTGAAGAAACACTCACCAGTAAAATCAATGCACCCTCCTGCCTTTGCATTGATACTGAAACATGTGATTATTCCTCCAGCAGCAGTAGCTATCCGCACAGCCTTCTTTTTGCTAGCATTACACGCAAAAGCCTGTCATGTTACGACCTTTCAGTTCGACTTTCAATTCTATTGCTTCAATCGGCTCCCAATGGGTTCGGCAAGCAACCCTGTTGAATTACAAAGACCTTTGGAAGAAGTACTGGCACCCATACGACCGTTCGCGATGACGACCTGGGTCCACGTGGATGTTATAATCATCATCGCACGTCCGTGATCAATTCATCGACTTCGATGCCGTTTGCTACAAAGACTAGCTATCGCAAACTTTCGTGTCAAGACCAATTGCAACTCAAACCGTGTCGTCAAATCGATTATGTGCGGTTAACTATCGACATCGCCCGACAAACGCTTCGGCCCAACCAACATACACATGGAACGACTGGCACAAATAACGCGACGAGTGGCCAATCATTCCCACGTCGCCACTCAAAACGAGACAAAACTCTACGGAACTTCATCGCTTACTTTCTCACAGCCTCAATACAGCTTTATTCCATCCTTCACGCGTCATGAACTCATCAATCAGACATTAACTTGGTTGGTAAACAAACACGCAGTGCATTTACCCTTCACACTGGTTTGTGGACGCCACACCGAAGCAATTGGCTGTAACGGATAGACGCAATTCATGGACATTCCCGCTGCAACGCTATCAGGCCCGAAATGATCTGTTGATAACTCAAGTGGCGCTACGAGCAGCTCCCGCAAGTGTCACCATTCTCACGGACAATATAGCCCCTTATTACTTGAACAGAAAATCGAACGCTTTGTTGAATGTAAAATTTGATGCCTTGTTGAAAAACCCACATATACATAACTGTTGTACCAAGAGTAATTTGGCGGATGTGCCTCGTAACCGTCCTCTCTCTACCATTATACCATCTTGTACATAAACTAAATGTTTCTTTCCTTGTAAACTCCCGTGTTGTGCTTCACTAGTTTTTAAAACAGCGCTAAGGACGTCGAGAGCCTTTCATCAAAACACTGTGTGGGTGTTCCCCCAATTCTGATTGGTCAATGGGGGACAATATAATACTTATAGCACCTCCTCTCGACGTCCTACGTGCTTCTTACTCTGTCTCATCCTGTATTCGCTTGTTTTACAAAACTAAGAATAAGGGAACTTGCAATATATTCTCATGTCTGATCCGGCTTCGATGATCTCTTCCCTGATCGGGTCTGGTTTCACAGACTCCAAATGGCCGATTCACATGATAAGAGTATTTTTACTATAGATATACTTTTCTGAAGTGGTTTAAAAAGTTGCGTGCTTCTCATGTGAGGAGCCACGGTGCAGTATGGTTCAAAATGCTTCGAGGCAATTATTTTCCGTCATTAAACGGTATTTCTGGAATCAGAGACGGAAACATTACAATGGAAAATCATGAAAAGAACTCTTACTATATTCACAGAAACCCAATGCGGGAATTAAATGGGACTTCGTGCTCAAGCAATAATGCCGACTAATTTTACAGAAAACCAAATTATCAATGCATGCATGAGAGATCATGATGTTTCAATTTCACTGAAGTTGCATCAGGTTGCTACATTGACTCTTGTAGCTATGTAAGAATAAACTTGATGTTGAAAGATACTTTCTGAGTGATTGCAACGACCCAACCTCGAATAGAACCCGACTTCGAATACAACCCACCTTCGACTTGAAACCGGCCTCGAATACAATCCACCCTATAAAGGACCCGACTTCGAATACAAACCGCCCCGAATGGAATCCGGGGATAGATCCATCCTTCTACAATCTGCAAACCGCTTGCAGATGAACAGTAAGTTTTGAATTTTCAGATTATCTCCAATGCCTTGCTTTCATTGATTTCCGCTGATTGTCTTGCAGATGGTGTGGAGATGGTTTTTTATTCGAAGTGGGAATTCATCGTCACATCAGCGGACAACCGAATTCAGTACACCGGAAAGTACAACTAGTCAAAACCATACGTAAAACTGGGGAGGATTCCAGTCCTTCCTGGAATGGTTCCTGTCAACAAACTGATTGGAATATCGGATTTTGAAGGTTTCGAATTTCGGACTCGGAGAAAAAGTTGTAGGAGAGTCTACGACCGAACCCGGCGAAGAAGCGGTGAGGGAGAGTGACGACCAGCTGAAGAAGCCGTTGGTCGACAAAACGGGACATGAGTTCTCATACGCCGCTGCAGGAAGTCCGTAATACAAGGACTACTCTCCGCAGGACGACGTTTCATTGTCGGTGGAGACAGGAGGATTGTTCTCGTAATTGAGAAATGAACATTAACTCCTTTATCCGTCAATACAGAAGGCTGATCTTCTGAATGCTCTTGTTTTTCCTGCAATGATTCGTTGCACTTCAGCACGATAGAACTTGAAATTTGCGTTTCCCAAATTAGCCCGGGCATGACTACCAGCTTATATAAGGAGTTGTGTTGATGCTAACTAGGCCTGCTTTACTAGGAAACAAACATCATGGACTTGACACAATGGGCACTGAATATTCCGACTCGCCCCCAAAGAGACCCCCTCGACCCCAACCTCGACTATCTATTCTCAAAGTTCCATTGTTACCGTTTTTACCGCCGGCGGAACCGCTCCCAAATTGGGGACCGGTTTCTCAGCGCACGGCTTATGGTGGAATTCGACCATTTGTCAAGATCTCACATTCGGTAGGGTGCCCCTTTACATATGCAACAGAAGAAACCAATGTTCTTATGGCCTCTATACAACAACTCCTGGAGCAGAAGATTATCAGCCAATGCAAGCGAGGAACCTTCTTGTCGTATTCCTTTCACAATTCCTAAGCCGGATGGTACCATCGTTTCCTTGTTGACTACTCTCATCTGAAGAAACACTCACCAGTAAAATCAATGCACCCTCCTGCCTTTGCATTGATACTGAAACATGTGATTATTCCTCCAGCAGCAGTAGCTATCCGCACAGCCTTCTTTTTGCTAGCATTACACGCAAAAGCCTGTCATGTTACGACCTTTCAGTTCGACTTTCAATTCTATTGCTTCAATCGGCTCCCAATGGGTTCGGCAAGCAACCCTGTTGAATTACAAAGACCTTTGGAAGAAGTACTGGCACCCATACGACCGTTCGCGATGACGACCTGGGTCCACGTGGATGTTATAATCATCATCGCACGTCCGTGATCAATTCATCGACTTCGATGCCGTTTGCTACAAAGACTAGCTATCGCAAACTTTCGTGTCAAGACCAATTGCAACTCAAACCGTGTCGTCAAATCGATTATGTGCGGTTAACTATCGACATCGCCCGACAACGCTTCGGCCCAACCAACATACACATGGAACGACTGGCACAAATAACGCGACGAGTGGCCAATCATTCCCACGTCGCCACTCAAAACGAGACAAAACTCTACGGAACTTCATCGCTTACTTTCTCACAGCCTCAATACAGCTTTATTCCATCCTTCACGCGTCATGAACTCATCAATCAGACATTAACTTGGTTGGTAAACAAACACGCAGTGCATTTACCCTTCACACTGGTTTGTGGACGCCACACCGAAGCAATTGGCTGTAACGGATAGACGCAATTCATGGACATTCCCGCTGCAACGCTATCAGGCCCGAAATGATCTGTTGATAACTCAAGTGGCGCTACGAGCAGCTCCCGCAAGTGTCACCATTCTCACGGACAATATAGCCCCTTATTACTTGAACAGAAAATCGAACGCTTTGTTGAATGTAAAATTTGATGCCTTGTTGAAAAACCCACATATACATAACTGTTGTACCAAGAGTAATTTGGCGGATGTGCCTCGTAACCGTCCTCTCTCTACCATTATACCATCTTGTACATAAACTAAATGTTTCTTTCCTTGTAAACTCCCGTGTTGTGCTTCACTAGTTTTTAAAACAGCGCTAAGGACGTCGAGAGCCTTTCATCAAAACACTGTGTGGGTGTTCCCCCAATTCTGATTGGTCAATGGGGGACAATATAATACTTATAGCACCTCCTCTCGACGTCCTACGTGCTTCTTACTCTGTCTCATCCTGTATTCGCTTGTTTTACAAAACTAAGAATAAGGGAACTTGCAATATATTCTCATGTCTGATCCGGCTTCGATGATCTCTTCCCTGATCGGGTCTGGTTTCACAGACTCCAAATGGCCGATTCACATGATAAGAGTATTTTTACTATAGATATACTTTTCTGAAGTGGTTTAAAAAGTTGCGTGCTTCTCATGTGAGGAGCCACGGTGCAGTATGGTTCAAAATGCTTCGAGGCAATTATTTTCCGTCATTAAACGGTATTTCTGGAATCAGAGACGGAAACATTACAATGGAAAATCATGAAAAGAACTCTTACTATATTCACAGAAACCCAATGCGGGAATTAAATGGGACTTCGTGCTCAAGCAATAATGCTGACTAATTTTACAGAAAACCAAATTATCAATGCATGCATGAGAGATCATGATGTTTCAATTTCACTGAAGTTGCATCAGGTTGCTACATTGACTCTTGTAGCTATGTAAGAATAAACTTGATGTTGAAAGATACTTTCTGAGTGATTGCAACGACCCAACCTCGAATAGAACCCGACTTCGAATACAACCCACCTTCGACTTGAAACCGGCCTCGAATACAATCCACCCTATAAAGGACCCGACTTCGAATACAAACCGCCCCGAATGGAATCCGGGGATAGATCCATCCTTCTACAATCTGCAAACCGCTTGCAGATGAACAGTAAGTTTTGAATTTTCAGATTATCTCCAATGCCTTGCTTTCATTGATTTCCGCTGATTGTCTTGCAGATGGTGTGGAGATGGTTTTTTATTCGAAGTGGGAATTCATCGTCATATCAGCGGACAACCGAATTCAGTACACCGGAAAGTACAACTAGTCAAAACCATACGTAAAACTGGGGAGGATTCCAGTCCTTCCTGGAATGGTTCCTGTCAACAAACTGATTGGAATATCGGATTTTGAAGGTTTCGAATTTCGGACTCGGAGAAAAAGTTGTAGGAGAGTCTACGACCGAACCCGGCGAAGAAGCGGTGAGGGAGAGTGACGACCAGCTGAAGAAGCCGTTGGTCGACAAAACGGGACATGAGTTCTCATACGCCGCTGCAGGAAGTCCGTAATACAAGGACTACTCTCCGCAGGACGACGTTTCATTGTCGGTGGAGACAGGAGGATTGTTCTCGTAATTGAGAAATGAACATTAACTCCTTTATCCGTCAATACAGAAGGCTGATCTTCTGAATGCTCTTGTTTTTCCTGCAATGATTCGTTGCACTTCAGCACGATAGAACTTGAAATTTGCGTTTCCCAAATTAGCCCGGGCATGACTACCAGCTTATATAAGGAGTTGTGTTGATGCTAACTAGGCCTGCTTTACTAGGAAACGAACATCATGGACTTGACACAATGGGCACTGAATATTCCGACTCGCCCCCAAAGAGACCCCCTCGACCCCAACCTCGACTATCTATTCTCAAAGTTCCATTGTTACCGTTTTTACCGCCGGCGGAACCGCTCCCAAATTGGGGACCGGTTTCTCAGCGCACGGCTTATGGTGGAATTCGACCATTTGTCAAGATCTCACATTCGGTAGGGTGCCCCTTTACATATGCAACAGAAGAAACCAATGTTCTTATGGCCTCTATACAACAACTCCTGGAGCAGAAGATTATCAGCCAATGCAAGCGAGGAACCTTCTTGTCGTATTCCTTTCACAATTCCTAAGCCGGATGGTACCATCGTTTCCTAGTTGACTACTCTCATCTGAAGAAACACTCACCAGTAAAATCAATGCACCCTCCTGCCTTTGCATTGATACTGAAACATGTGATTATTCCTCCAGCAGCAGTAGCTATCCGCACAGCCTTCTTTTTGCTAGCATTACACGCAAAAGCCTGTCATGTTACGACCTTTCAGTTCGACTTTCAATTCTATTGCTTCAATCGGCTCCCAATGGGTTCGGCAAGCAACCCTGTTGAATTACAAAGACCTTTGGAAGAAGTACTGGCACCCATACGACCGTTCGCGATGACGACCTGGGTCCACGTGGATGTTATAATCATCATCGCACGTCCGTGATCAATTCATCGACTTCGATGCCGTTTGCTACAAAGACTAGCTATCGCAAACTTTCGTGTCAAGACCAATTGCAACTCAAACCGTGTCGTCAAATCGATTATGTGCGGTTAACTATCGACATCGCCCGACAACGCTTCGGCCCAACCAACATACACATGGAACGACTGGCACAAATAACGCGACGAGTGGCCAATCATTCCCACGTCGCCACTCAAAACGAGACAAAACTCTACGGAACTTCATCGCTTACTTTCTCACAGCCTCAATACAGCTTTATTCCATCCTTCACGCGTCATGAACTCATCAATCAGACATTAACTTGGTTGGTAAACAAACACGCAGTGCATTTACCCTTCACACTGGTTTGTGGACGCCACACCGAAGCAATTGGCTGTAACGGATAGACGCAATTCATGGACATTCCCGCTGCAACGCTATCAGGCCCGAAATGATCTGTTGATAACTCAAGTGGCGCTACGAGCAGCTCCCGCAAGTGTCACCATTCTCACGGACAATATAGCCCCTTATTACTTGAACAGAAAATCGAACGCTTTGTTGAATGTAAAATTTGATGCCTTGTTGAAAAACCCACATATACATAACTGTTGTACCAAGAGTAATTTGGCGGATGTGCCTCGTAACCGTCCTCTCTCTACCATTATACCATCTTGTACATAAACTAAATGTTTCTTTCCTTGTAAACTCCCGTGTTGTGCTTCACTAGTTTTTAAAACAGCGCTAAGGACGTCGAGAGCCTTTCATCAAAACACTGTGTGGGTGTTCCCCCAATTCTGATTGGTCAATGGGGAACTATATAATACTTATAGCACCTCCTCTCGACGTCCTACGTGCTTCTTACTCTGTCTCATCCTGTATTCGCTTGTTTTACAAAACTAAGAATAAGGGAAAAAAGGTTTTCTTCTTCGTTTCCTGATAAGGTGGCATCCGATGTTTCAGCAATTGATTCCACCCCAAGTTCTACGTCTGCATCCGCTTCTCTCTTGGTAGAATTCATCATAGAGACTCCTTCAGGCACACTGAAAGCTGCAGAAGAACTTCGTAATTTTCAAGAATTGAGTCATCAAACACCTAGTCTATCGCCAGGTGAGGAAAACATCAAAGCCAATTTCCCAAAATGGTGAAATTGGCCTGCTGTGTTTTTGCTGTCCAGCCGACTAGTCCCCCCAGCGAACGCGTATTTTCGAAATGTGGATCTCTCTTCGAAGAAAGGCTGTCACTTTGTCGTGACAATGCTTCTAAAATAATATTCCTCAATCAAAATGATGATTTTAAGTGACACTTTTTATGCCTTTTTGCATTTTAAAGTTTCGGTATATGTTTTCAAAATGGTAGAAAACAATACGTCTTTTATTTCATTACTAAACTGATGGATAGGCATTCTGTGGGCACAATAACTTTGCAGAAAAATACATTGCAAGATTATTCAAATACATACCGGTACATAGTGAATGAAAACTATCAAATAATAATCATCAAATTATAAATATCAAATGAATGGAAAATTATCAAATAATCGAATATAGCGCACAGAGCCATGAATTTTACTTTTACCTAGAAAACGTCCCTTTGCAAATTGACACGATTAATCGATTAAAGCGATTAATCGACTTTTTTGAAATCTTAATCGTTGCCAGCCCTGCTCTCAGTGTCCGAACTCATTCATATTTACAATGCCACAGTCCTTTCAACGCTAAAGTACAATGCTGCCCTCCTCGTTGGACTAAACCAGTTTAATGCAGAGAAATTGGAAAAGATTCGGCGACGCTCTCATAAAATCATTTGCGGACGGAATTGTAATTGTGATCGCTTTACACTCTTAGCCCTAAGAAGGGAAGCATTTGCCCATATAATTTTCAGAAAAATGCTAGAACCTGAAAATCTATTACATAAAATCATGCCTCCAAACTTTCAGGATTCCGACTCTCTCTCGCTGTCTCTATCCCCTTTTCAAGAACCAAACAATGTCAATTGTCTTTTATTCCCAGATGTTCTAATTTGCATAACCTAGCAGCAATGTGCCAACTAATGTATTTTCTTAGAGCCACTGTGCATGTCTTCCGCATACATTTTAGCTTTGTATATTTCATCTGTGTATTCTGCAATTCATGATTTCCATTTCATATGAATAAAACGCATATTGCAATACTAGTATTGTCTCGTTCATAACGTGTAAACAATGTAGGATATCATTTCATTGCTCATCACCGTCGAAGCCTTAACCCTAGTTCTGCTGAGGGTGGAGATTTTGACCACCTCAATTATTTTGATGGCAGTTATTAAATGTGATTACGCATACGACACCACTCCTTTACACTTGTTTTGACGATGTTTCAGATCAGTAGGATCCTTAATTTTGTTAATTGATTCTATCTGCATTGACAAAATCACACACACTTACATACACAATAGTGCAGACATGATCAACTGACAATTTGCCTACGCAATATCACCTTAGATTCTTAGTGCACCGTGATAAATCAATGACAGCGAGGGATTATATCGTTGTTCTGATCGATAGGGCTATATGACCTGGTTATGGGGTAAACTCGGCAATTATGAACACTCGGCTAATATGGACGAAGTTAACTTCAATCATGTATCATGAAGGAACTACTGATAGCTATGGATTGTCTCTTACTCTGTGATCTGAAGCTGAACTTGTTGTTTGACATGACGTCATTGAAAACTTTTGAATCTTCGTTTAGTGATTCAAAATACCATGGATATGTGAACGATTGATGTTCTATTGAATTCATCAATAAGAAATCGGAGAAAAAAGCTTAATTTGGCGTCGAGATTTGAAAGCAAAGGTGAGTAGATTTCTAGTTGAACTTTATATCAAAATGTAGCTTTAGTCATCAGGTTTTCACTGCTTGCTTGTAATTGCTGTTGCCATCACAGTTTTTTTTTAGTAATTTCGACAGTTTTATTACAAGTAATTTGAACACTTGATAAAGGTAATATGGACAGATTACTCGTTGAATATGAGCACAGGGTCAGTGTAATATGAACAATAGCCAAAACTTCAATTTTTTAAAGATCCAATTGTAATAGACTGTACAAGCACATGTGCAAACTGGTTATCAACAAGAAGATGAAGTATTTACAGATTCCAGACAAAGATTACAATATGTTCAGTCGACAAAAGTTGGCAAATGCTTTAATATAGGAAAACAAATTATATAACACCCACATCAATGTGTAGATAAATGAGTGGTCAACGGTCGTCTATTAAGTACCGTAAAACTGGCAAATGTCAGCCACCAGGGGTAATGTCAGCCACTTATCAAAAAAGTGCAAAAAACTCTTTTCATTCACAGTTACCTAAAAACTGATGCTCACACTCTTTGTTGATTTTATTTTTGACATTTCAGAACAATTGGATTAGTTACAGTTGGCTTCGGAGCTTGTAATTCGTAAAATGAAAAAAATCGTAAATATCGTTGGTGGCTGACATTACCCATTGTTGCTAATTCGACTGTGCTGCCAGCGATGAAGCGATGAATCAGATATCTATGTCGCACACAGTCGAGTGTCTTATCGATTTGCGTCCTCACCTGCACCTGCGCTCCTGCACCTCTCGACGATCAACGAATTTGATTCCGTATTAAGTAAATGAATTTTCTTTCGTGTGACATTCGAATGTGTGATTGCTGTTAGTGATGGCCACGAGAAAACCGTCAAGAGCTACATGGATGACGATATGCAGTTAGCTGTCAGCGCTGTTCGTGAAAACCGAATGTCACAAAGAAAAGCTGCCGATGCATATCAAGGCATCAGAGAAGAATGAGATAGTTGCGGGACCTGGCAGACCCACAGAACTTTCGCAAACTGAAGAACAAGTCATCGCTCGAACAATTCAGACTATTACCAAGTGGGGATTCGGTCTGACTAAACAACTTCTTCAAGACCTCGTCTGTCGATATCTAGCATCCAAAGGTCGTGAAGTTGAGCGATTCACAAATGATCGACCAGGAAGTGACTGGGTGAACTCTTTCATGACCAGACACAATCTGGTTCTTCGTCAGGGATGCAATATCAAACGCAGCAGGTCATCACTTCGACCAGAAACGGTGAACGCTTTCTTCGATGAACTGTTGCAATGTGGATTATCAGAAGCTTCTCCTTCTCATGTCTTCAACTACGACGAACCGCACTGTCAGATAATCCTGGTTCTCAAAAAGTGATTGCAAAGCGGGGAACACGTCGCATCGAAATCGTTCAGGAACATTCAAAGACCAACATCTCCCTGATGTTTTGCGGTTCCGCTGACGGAAAGCTTCTTCCGCCCTACGTCATCTACAAATCGCAAAGTGTTTACGAGACTTGGAGGCAAGGTGCACCACGTGGAACTGTGTTCAACTGTTCGAAAAGTGTATGGTTTGATAAAGACTCTTTCGCAGCCTGGTTTCGTGACACTCTAATCCCTGCAGTTAGGGATCTTCACGGAGAAAAGTTCGTGATCGGTGATAATTTAGCAGCGCATTTCTGTGTTGAAGTGATCGAAATGGCTGCTGCATACAACATCAAATTCATCGCTCTTCCACCTAACTCTACCCACCTTCTGCAACCTCGACGTCGCTGTGTTTAGAATTGTGAAAGCCAAGTGGAGGATCATCCTACAGAACTTCCGTCGGGAGTCCAGGGCAACTGGGCCTATTCCGAAGCAGTCGTTCGGAGTCATGTCGTTCCAGTTGTGGAGGATGGTGGAGAGTCCCTCCAAGCAGAATCTGATACGTGGATTCAGAGCGTGTGGCTTGTCCCCCATTAATCGAGACGCTCCACTGAGCCGCCTGACCCACGGCGAAGAAGCCATCAGACGTGACCTGGATTCCAGCCTTATTGGGATGCTGCGAGAAATGCGCGGTCAAACTTCCAATCAACGAAGAACCCGTGGGGCAAAGGTGACGGCCGACCGATTCTCCCGTCTCACAGTGTCGCCTCAACGTCAAATGTGGATTCAACGCATGCGGACGGGGATGAAGACAGCTCAACTTGCAGTGAGGATGACGAATGTGGATTGTGTAAAATTTCGTTTGCCGGATATAATTGACCAGACTGGGTCCAATGCACGTCTTGCAGAATATGGACCTGCGGAGCCTGTAATAATGAAACGAGTGATGTATTTTTTGTGTGCTCTAACTGCAATTGGCTGTTGTTGACTTTGTATTGCGTGTTGAATTGTTGTTTTAGTTACTAACAGTTCGTTTTGCTAAAATTTCTGTTGGTGGCTGAGGTTACCCATTTTTCGTTTTTTGAAGTACCCGTATCTAAGTTGTTCTTAAATACACGTATTTCATTGTTCAAGCTATTTTTCATTTTGATTGTCTTCAGAAAGCCATCAGTATTTAGTCGAATCTTTGGTATTGCAACTTCTCTTATATTACAACCTGTCTTATATTCACAAATTTTATGAGTCCCGATGTAATGGATTTTATGGATGTGTCTGCTATCATGTTAATATACTGCCACAGAACTCGCGAGGAAACTTACATACTTCATTCTCGCGTGAAAGCATATTGCTGAATGTGTAGTATGAATGAATTTATTTTTATAGTAATTGATATATAATGCCATTTTCATTGTTACCTTTCTTATTGCAAAGCCAGTCGTGTTAGTAATTTGATTGTCGTATGCTGTCGGCCGTTCGTCTCTATTCCAATATTCAGGACATTTCATGAACTCTACATAATTTGTTATATCGTTTCAATTTAAATTTGATGAAATGTTGCGTTTTTATGAATTATCGAAATACAACACTATCGTAACGAGAATCCTAAGGTCTTTTTCCTCTCGGGCAGGAATCAACGAATTGAAATCAACATTTTGGCGCCCAACGTGGGGCCTGAGAGGAATTAGTAATGGGTATCGAAGCGGAGAAACATCGACGACGTGCATACCGTGCAATTGTAACGAGAAAGGTGAATGAACTTACGACAGAGTTAAACGCTTCTGCTTCTAAACCAACTGCGAAATGCTAATATAAATTTGGAGCAGTGTAACGAAACTGTGATAAACTTTATCTTGACTGATGGTAGCGAGGACGATATGATGTTTGAAACGGAAAATATACAAGAATATCGAGACAGTGTCACTAAAGTCGAAGTGTTAGCGGAAAGAATTCTACGAAGCGAAAACGACAGAAACTCTTCAACAAATGCTACCGTTCCATGTGTTCTACAACCTACGAACAATACGAGACTTCCTAAGTTAAATTTACCTGTATTCTCTGGAGACGTACTACAATGGCAGTCCTTCTACGACGCGTTTTGTGCTGCAATCGACTCAAGGAAAATTGCATCGGTGGAAAAAATTCAATTATTTACGCGGGCAACTGCGAGGTGAGGCGAGCAGTGCGATCGAAGGATTATCCCTAACGAACGAAAACTACGACGAAGCAATCGACATATTACAAGCAAGATTTGGCCGTAAACATACAATCATCAGAGCTCACGTAAAGTGTTTACTGGCACTCGATAAACTACCAAGGTGTCAGCATCAGACTTTGAGAAAATTCATCAACGACGTTGAGATCCACATTCGGGGTCTCAAAACCCTCGGAGTAACCGCCGATAGTTACGGCTGCATACTGATGCAAATTATTCTCTCGAAACTTCCAAACAACGTGTGTTTAGAGTGGGCGAGGCGTGAAAACTCTGATGAATCAACGATGGACGAATTTATCGCGTTCCTTAGACGAGAAATACAATCTTATGAACTTTGTAGTGACAACAAGCATCACTCATCGAAAGCTCTAGAGCCACGCATGGAAACAGCTGCGTCTTTGAATTCAACGGTTCGTGAACGTACGTGTTCCTTTTGTAATGACGATCATTTCGTAACGAGCTGTGAGAAGTTGAGATCTATGTCAGAGGAACAACGACTGAACGAGGTTAGACAAAGGCGACTTTGTTATAACTGTCTGCGGGAACACAACGTTAAAAACTGCAAGAGTAATTCAAGATGCAAAAAATCTTGTGGTCGTAAACACCACACACTTCTACATTGATCAAGCTCGATTGCTGCAGTAGAGTCAACGCAAGCGAATGCAACGTCATCTAATCGTGGTGAAGTGCTTCTACAGACTGCACTTGCGGAACTGCATGGTGAGAGCGAACGGCGTGTGATGCGAGTTTTGTTTGACGGGGGGAGCGAACTTAGCTATGTTCGAAGGAGAGTGTTGTCAAGATCTGGAGTGCATGTGATTAATCGTAGAGAGCTTAACTTGTTTAGCTTTGGGGAGAGAGAACACGGGTTTAGAACCTATGACGAAGTTGAGTTGAATCTGTGTCGCATAGATCATCCTGAAAGGTCAGTAAGGATTCACGCTTTAGTAGTTGATGAGCTTTGTGCCCCGATCGTCAGCAGAGTAACCAAACAGGACTTGCATCAGTTTGATCACTTGAGGCATCTTGTTCTCGCAGATGTTTTTGACGGCAAAGATAAAACAGTAGACTTAGTTTTAGGCGCTGATTATTTGTACGATGTCTTATTAGGTGAAAACGTGAGTCACGATCAGGGACCTACAGCCAGCAATTCCGTATTTGGGTGGGTCTTACACGGACCTATTGGAGCTTCATACGAAACAAATTCCCGTCATGTTACCAATTTGTGTACTTCCGGTCAAGTTATAATAGATCAAGACATGGTCTTGCGCTCATTTTGGGAATCAGAAACTATTGGTATCAAACCAATCGTTGATAACGATCCTGGAAAAAATGCTTTGTCTAGATTTGAAACCCTAATAACGATTCGGGAAGACAAGCGTTACGAGGTTGGTTGGCGGGTGGATAGGAAGGATATCGTAATGGGCGACGCGAGGGACGTAGCCGAGAAAAGATTATCGGGTCTAGTGAAACGATTACAACGCCAGCCAGAACTAATGGATCGTTACGATCAGATTATTAAAACGTATCTGGAAGCGGGAATAGCTGAAAGGGTGTTATCCGATTGTTCAACGGCAACCAACATTCGTTACTTACCACACCATTGTGTCGTAAGGCCTGAAAAGGAAACCTCAAAGGTTCGCATTGTTTTCGATGCCGCATGCAGAGATAGAAACGGGATAGCGTTGAATGATTTACTACACGTGGGACCTAATCTTAATCCGGAACTGATAGCAGTGCTTCTACGATTTCGAGCAAAGGCGGTTTGTGTAACGGCAGATATCAAGCAGGCATTCTTGCAAATTAGCCTGATGAGTGAAGATAGAGATTCAACACGAGAGTGACGACCAGCTGAAGAAGCCGTTGGTCGACAAAACGGGACATGAGTTCTCATACGCCGCTGCAGGAAGTCCGTAATACAAGGACTACTCTCCGCAGGACGACGTTTCATTGTCGATATTTCTTAACTATCTGAATTATTTTTTAATTGATAGTTAAATTGCAGATGCTATATATTTCGCAGAGCCGTTCTTATCTATCAATCAGAAATAAATGAGCATGTATATACAACAGGTAATAACTCTGGTGCTTTAGAGTAAATTTATTTACGCAATTTGTCTTCGCATCTTCTCATGAAAAGTTGCAAGATGAAAAGAAAGTCAGAAATGGAACCGTAGAAGGTAGCTTAAGGCCTGAAAATGAGGAAGGTGATTTCATCCTTAAGTAGTAGGCTAGCAATAACATGAAGGAATTTTAATCTACACCTTTTTTCTACACCTACAGCTTTTTAATCTTAAGTTCAGAAATTTTAATGTCATATTCAGAACATTTAACCCATATTAACCCATGTCAGTTATAACTCAAACTGACAATACTTTGCTTACGTGAATGAGACATTACAACCAATTTTCTTCACTCAAAAAGACCAATCACTCAAAAAGTAGCATTTAGAACACTGGCATCACACAAGAAGCAGTTTTTACTATGACTTGGATGTTAGCAAGTTGTACTTACAAAAATAGATCACACTTGGGGTTAGTTGAAACATTGTTCCAACAAACCCCATGTCATGTTCCAATGAGCCCCGTGTAGATTTATATTACTTTAAGGCTTGTTTTTGCAATGACACCGGCATATTGTCACCAGGGCTGTGGAGCCGATGCGTTATCTCATCGGCTCCGGCTCCACGACACTGATGTGAAAGGCTCCGGCTCGGCTCCGGCTCCCGCTCCGACTTCAAATTCAGGTTCTATCTATGCTGGTTATCCTGGATCCGTTGAACGGGTTTTTTGGATAACGGTGTGGCCTCTAGAGGCTTGCTACAATCATCAAATTAGTTTTCATTAACAAGCAACGACTTAGTTAATAATAAAAATGATAATTGACTATCTCTGAAAGATAAAATAAAGTTATAGCCAGGATTGGTTAAATTAGATAAAGATCTCCCGCACTGGCTAAATATAAATTGGCCTAGCCTGCAACCAGTCTACTACGAGGCTACATTAAATAAGACCACATGAGTGATGATGATATACCTAATTAGCCGTCACAGGGGCCGAATAGTAGTATAAGCTTTTTAACAAAGCTTGAATATGAAACTGGATAGCGTATGCCTCTGTTTATAGAGCCTGTATCTACTCGAACATGGAAAGGGTATAGGCTATATAGCCAAATATACCGTATCAATAAAGATATCAATTGCTTTATTGAATATTAATGTGTATATAGGCTAGCTTAGGTTGTTATTGCTATTTGTTGTTGCCGTTATCCAATAGTCTGTTGGTCCATGAATAATATGATCGGTGGGTAGCCCACGACTCATCATCTGTAGAAATTGTAATTCAGATAGTCTCATTGCAGTGTAGGCTAGAAATGTACAATTGAAAATTATACTTAAAAAATTAAAAATATCTAATTTAGGACGAGTTTTGTAATTCTATGCAGCATACTTAATAAGTTAAGGCTTAACTTACATTATGTTAATTTCGTATTTTTCATTATGGCGTAAAGTTGCACTAAATAATTCATCAATGATTCATGTATATTATTATATTCAATTTATGTATAACACATTACCACTATTCCTCTGATGATGGTTAGGCTGATGAAACTGAACTCGGAGTATCACACAGTATGCTGCAGGGTGCTATGCATAATAAAAATTTGACTGCGAGCACCGAGCAGAAATCCCATCTACTTTGCTAGCTTTCGAATGCGCGTGCGGTTTAATGTCACAGACAATAGAAAAGGGAGGTCAAAAGGCGCCTTTATTGAGAGCGTCTCAAGTCTTTTTTTATTGTTTACATATAAGTCAGCATGATATCAGCATAAAGTGTTGACAGACGGAAAAAATAGTAATGAAAATTTTTGAAATCCACAGGTCTATGACATTTGGGGAAATATTATTACACGATACGGCTCTTGTGCAGTCCTCCCCCCCCATTTTTTCTCTGGTCAAAAGATGTAGCACCATTGGATGTCCGTTTCAGCATCACCGGTTTGAGTGAAGCATTCCGTGCTGTTGTAAAAATCTACGTGGGTAATTGCGATGTCATGGTCGCAAACTTCGTCAGCAAGTCAACATTGTAATTTGCCTTCGGGTTTTTCGCATTGAAATATACCCTTTGAATTTTGAAGTCAAAGGAAATTCATTGTGAATGAGATACCTTTAAAATAATAGCGCCTTTAAAAGGGCAATACTAGAAGTGGCTGGGTCGCTTATTGCTATAGCCATGTGAGGACTTGTAGTCAGGTCATTCGTGTGAGTGTGAAGAGTTATCCCTCCAATCAAAATTGATCAAATTGAATAATCGATTGTTTTGAAAAATGTAGGTGGGGGGACTGCACAAGAGCCTACAATACAATCTAAGGAAATTGGCATTGTCACAGATGCCAGTAGCTTCTGCCAGTAGCCATACCGATAGATGATAGCCTACATAGTAACCGTATTAGATTTAAGACATTGCGCAAGAAATGTAGCTATATTATCTTTGCTGACTGAACTGGCAATGTGTACATAAATGACTGGCGACTTGTCTCTAGGGAATCTACAATCATCTAGTTAGCATGCATATAACAAGTCTGCAAATTAATGGATTTTGGAGAATACGTTGTCAATATGGAAATTAGTCTTACGAAACATGCAATAAAAAAATATTACACATGTGTGTAATATCCCTCCTTAAGGCTCCGGCTCCGGCTCGGCTCCGGCTCCACAGCCCTGATTGTCACAATGTATTTTATAAATCCCTAAAAACGGAAGTCTTAGAAGTAAACAAATATATTTATAGAGTTGTGCTACTGCGATATAATCATATTGCAGCAAAGAAAAAAGTTAGAAAAAATAAAATCAGTCCATGTCTAAAGATAGATTAAGATTAATTTCCGCTTTCTCGAACCTTACAGAAGTTCTCATCAGTAAGCAAAAGTATGTCCGAGTGGGACTCGAACCGCACATCATTCAACGGTAAAATCATCAATTACTGTTACCTTAGCCACTAGGCCACGGAATCTTTGCTAGATAGCTGCACTACCTACCTGGTTCTTTTTATTAGACTACTATAGGTCATCACATAAAAAATTGCGTTTTTTATATGGTTCATTTAATTGGATTCTATGATATTATTCTTTATCATTTTATTCTTTTGTAAACAAGTTTGTGTCATATCTGTAAACCGTTCATTGTCTCTACTATATTGCATGGATATCTATATAGTAAGGGGATGAGACACTACTCAAAATCAATTTAGCTCTATACCAACTCGGTGTTACTTGAATCAAAGAACTTTGTAAGTTACAATACGGCAACGGCAATAATACAGTTCAGATGTTGAACTGCAATAAACCTAAGTCAAATTCATTTCATTTTGAAATGAAAACAATTTATCGTGTAGAAGACGACTGCTTCGTATCAGTAAAGAAATCAGCCATAGCTATAACTTATTGATTTTCCCACGAGTCAAAAAAACGACGTTTGAATGAGCACATGGATTTCTTTTTCATTTGCGACTATTCTCATCTACGGCGTGTTCGGAATCCTTCCTATACAGATATCCATGTATATTGTCTCTGGTTTGTTCCATGTTTGTTCCATCATCGCCACTTTTCACATGAATCATAGATATCATGTGCACAATCATCATTATCTTTAACATGGATTCACTTTGAAATCAATTTTAATTTTGATTCCGAAAACCAGCATTCATTTTGACTGCCGCAATGGAGATCAACAGTCGTGACATCAACCTAATCGTCGAGACTTTAAGAAGAAATAACTCTAAAGGCACAAAAATACACGAGATCATAACAACTGCTTGGGGTGATAAGCGGATATCAGTTAGACGTGTACAACAAGTTATGACTGAGTTTGGAGAAGGTCGCATTCAATTTGATAGAATTGATGGAAGTGGGCGTCCAAAGTCTCAGAAAAGAATCGATCTTACTCAGATGGTTGCTGATGAGGTGACCGTGAATAGGAGAATTACGTGCTACGAGCTTGCTGATAAATTGGATACAAATCATAGAATGATTTACGACATCCTGACAGAAGACCTGCATATGCGATCAATCCAAGATAAGTGGGTGCCACATAATTTATCCGAGGCAAACAAAGAGGCTCGTGTATCGTGCTGCACTGAGCTTATTGAGAAATTTACAAGGCGCAATATCCATCGCAATCTTGTAGTTGCAGACGAGAAATGGTTTTTCTGTAGGCCAGTTGGTTGTCCTCAAACCAGAAGGTCTTGGTGTTCAGCTGATGGTGATGTTGATAGAGATCAAATTCCTAAACGTTTAACCGTCGACAGAAAGTTCATGGCAATTGTTGCTGTGAATTTTGATGGATTATCGTTTTCTACAGTACTTGAAAGGAATCAGTCTGTAGATTCCGAATTGTATACTAATTTTCTGATTGACACAGTTAATTCTTTCACTAACCATGATTTAAGAAATGAAAGAAGAGAGGTGTCATGGGAGAATATGGTTTTGATGCATGATAACGCTCGACCACATGTATCACGCCACACTCAAAACTTTTTTGGCAGACAAGAATGTTCAGCTACTGTATCAAGCTCCATATTCACCTGACTTAAATATATGTGATCGCATGATATTTCCTGCTGTGGAAATGAAGAGAAGTGATTTGGAGTTAATGACAAAGGAATCTTTAGAACCCTACTTAAATGAAACTTTGACTTTTACTCCACAAGTAATGAGAAGAGCAGCATTGAAATTGATTGACCACTGCAGAAATGTGATTGCTTCAAACGGCAATTATTTGTGAGTTACTTACTGTCTTACTGACCCCCCCATTTATAATAATGCCATAATAATGTTTTCAATTGCCATTAAAAAATCAATTATAAAAACGCAGTTTTTTATGTGATGACCAATACTTACTGTCTATACAGTATACTGTAGAAGTCAATTTATTTTTCAGGACTCGTGTTAAAGTTGGTGGTGACATGCAACATTATAAAAGAAGATCTGACAGAGGCAAGACTTCGAAAGTAGATATGGAAAAAGCGATGGAGGAGGTGTTTTTAAATAAGAAACCCTGTCGATCGGTTGCAAGTGACTTTGATATTCTTCATGTTACTCTGAGATGTTATTGTATAAGATAGAGAGAAAAAATCCAGAAAGATAATGAGAAAATTTCCCTGGAAAGATGTGGCTATTTCAACAACAGATTTGTCTTCAGTGCTGCACACGAGAAAGCTCTCGCTGATTACATATTGAAAGCTTCATCACTGTAATACGGGTTATCTGTTAAAGAGGTAAGGAGTTTAGCCTATGAATATGCAGTAAAACTCGATCTTGATGTACCACCTTCGTGGCAAGGAAACAAGGAAGCTGGAAAGGATTGGATGTCTGGATTTCTTAGTCGACACAAAGATATTACAATCAGAGCAGCTGAATCTACTTCCTTGGGTCGAGCTGCATGCTTCAACAGACATAACGTGCGCTTATTTTTTGAAAATTACAGCACTGTTGTTGAGAGGGACAATTTCCCTCCAGACCGCATTTGGAATGTGGATGAAACCGGGTGCACGACAGTGCACAAACCGAACAAAGTTATCGCTAAGACTGGTTCGAAGCAAGTTGGAGCTATTGCATCCGGTGAGCGAGGTCAACTAGTGACAATATGCTGTGCTGTGAATGCAATTGGAAATACAGTACCGCCGATGTTTGTGTTTCCTCGGGTCAACTACAAAGACCATTTCATCCGAGGTTCTCCAACTGGATCCATTGGGGTAGCCCATCCAAGCGGCTGGATGACCAAAGACAATTTTCTGTTATTTTTAAAGCATTTCGTCAAATATGTCCATCCAAGTGCTGAAAAAAGAGTTCTTCTACTGCTTGACAATCATGAGAGTCATGTGAGCATCGAGGTTGTAAATTTTGCCAAAGAAAATGGAATTGTGACAAGGGCGTTTATGGCCCATTCAAATCATATTATAATAGCGCATGCAGTTCTTGGATGATAGAGCACATAGGCAAAGCGATGACCATTTATGATGTACCTGAAATGGCTGGAAAGGCGTTCACACGGGCAATGACTCCCAGTAACATTCAGTCGGGATTCCGCGCAGAAGGGCGGGAATTGAGATACCGAGATACTTCGTGAGATACGTGGATGACACTTTGGGAGTGATTAAGAATGAAGAGAGTTTGGCGGAGCTGGTAAACTCCTTGAATAGGAGAACACAAAAAGTGAAATTCACAAGCGAAGTGGATGAAAGAGGAAAATTGCCTTTTTTGGATGTACTGGTGGAGAACAGGGAAGGCCAGCTGAGGACATCTGTGTATAGGAAAGCTACGCACACCGATGTGTACATTCATGAAAGATCGGAGCACAGCAATGGGGTTAAGGCAGGTGTGATAAAAGGAATGGTGAGAAGGGCAGTGGAGGTGTGCAGTGACGGAGAGAGTTTGACGAAGGAAATAAATCATATTGAGAAGGTGTTTGGGTTCAACGGGTATGACAGACGGTTCGTCAGAAGGTCTATTCGCAGCAGGAACTGCGTCGGTAGCGAGGCCGGAGAAAGGGACTTAGAGGAGGAGAAGAAAAAGAAGAAGTGCTACATTCCTTATGTGAGAGGCTTAAGCGAGCGAGTCAGGAAAGTGATGAAGAGATTTGAATATCGGGTAGTGGATCGGAGCGGGAGAAAATTAGGGGGTTTATTGAGGAAGGATGAGGAGCAGGACGCGAAGGAGGTTGTTTATTGTTTAAAGTGTGGGATCTGCGACGCTAAGTATGTGGGGGAGACAAAACGCGGCATGGAACAAAGAATGAAAGAACACAAGAAGAAAGTGAGGGAGGCAGAAGTGCAGTCATCGGAGGTGGCCAGACACGTGTGGGAGCTTGGTCATCGGATGCAGTGGGATAGGGCAGAGGTGATAGCGAGAGAGAGAGAGAGACAGGGAAGAGACGAGTGAATGAGGCGATTTGGACGCACAGATTAGGGGGCTACAACAGGTGCCATGACATCGGCCAAGCATGGAATGAATTGATCAAATGACTCATTGATGTATTATGTATTCCCATTTCTAAATTAAATGCTACGACATGAATAAATCATACGCCTGATGATGTCCGAGCGATTCGGTCGAAAGGCGCCTCGCGTACTGTTATAGTTTTGACTTTTGCGGTGGTACTGTCCAGGATTCGTTATAATTTACAATGACCACGCTGAATGAGTATAAAAATTCATAGCTAATAGTTTATTAGCATTAAATGGACCTTCATCTCAAGAGGATAAACGTGTCTAAATTTTGCAGGATCAATTTCAAATTATAATAGCAATACATTCTTTTATCCTTGGCTATCGATAAAAATGAAAACAATCAGAATCATAAAAGAAATCGCTTAGTGAATTGAAAAAGTGAATCCAACACAACGGAATTGACAATTGATATGTCTAAAAAGTTATCTATTATCAGTGTTGTCAACTGACTTTTCAAGAAACTCAGTTAAAACTAGGTTAACCAAGTTTACCAGAAATTAACCAAGTTAAGTTAAACTCGGTATACTGAGTTTTTCAAAAAAAACTCGGTTATAACTCAGTAAAATAATTCGCTAAAACTCAGTTAACTCAGTTACATAAAAATCCATGTAAAACTGTCAGTATATGCATAGGCCGTCTGAATTTGATTCTGAAAAATTGCAAAAAATTTCCTCTTAACGAAAAAAAGGATCATCTTCTTAGGATGACGATGACAAACGTAAAAACATCAATCACATGCTAATGTATCGTTATATCACACTTAAAAGTGACAAATTATTTCACAATTCTTGGGTTGAATAATAAGGTTGACTGCTGTAGTACAATATATTCTGGACTTTGAACTTTGATGATATCTGTTACCTTCGCGAATCTAACGAATCTTTACTTGGTACCCTTTATATTCATATTACATTGATTCAAACATTTGCTTAGCACTTACCCTAAATTTTCATTGCTCTTGAACATTGTTTTAACAAACCCTACCTGTAAGAATAAAATGGGGGGGACATAATAATTTTCTCAAAATTCCTTTCTCAAAGGCACTTCTATGAATGCAAGCTCTTGGTAAAATAAAGATTGATTAATCTGATTCTTACACTGCGACTCGTCTATATGTGTCTGTATCTCTGAAACGTGGGTACGAAAGGAATTAGGCTTACACAATCTTTCCGGATAAGGACTATCAGTATAAAAGATATGTTACTGATTTCTTCGATTCTCAGGGAATTAGAGGGCGGTGGTGTCGGCATCTAAAACTTTCGCAGTGTTACCGGTCTATTTACTGGTTCTTTGTAGCCTGATCGTGTGGAAGGTAACCTTGCTGTCTTCGAGGATCGGAACGTACTGTATAATTTCTATGTAAAAACAAAGCTTTTGACTACCGTTTGTGCAACAAAGACTCTTTTTATAGCGTACTTTTCTCACGTGGTGGTTATCAACAAAAGCTCATCTCAACACTAGGGAGACTTCAATCTCCAAATATTCAGTGGGATTCTCCAACCGTTCTTCAATCCGTTCATTAATTCTCACGTGGTATCTCCATAAACTTTCCAAATCAAAACTTCATACTTTCAATTTCGATCCATGGAAACGGCTCTGATCATGCTGTATTTCTCCATGGAACGGAAGTTAGTGCTACACTTTGATACTGCCTTGGAAATCTGATCATGGATTACTTCTTATAAAATCTTGCTATGAGAACTTATGTATGATCTAAAATATTCGCACTGATGGCTTTTTAGGCTGAACAATACAATTCAGAAAAATAATACTTATGCAAACTGGAAAAATACATTTTGTGATGACTTATTGAAACGTTGGCACGTATTTTGCAAATGGAGCCATGCAATTGAGGAAAAGATAAGTCAAAAAAAGAGAAATGACATCTCCGTGAAAAAACGAAAATTACAATCAAAAAATACTAGAACACCGTGAGAATTAGAAGCTCTAGGTTGAGTTGCCTCTCTCGATACAAAAAAAAATTGTTCTATACGATCCCAAATCGAGAAAACCATTAAAACCTTATTCGTAATAGAAATAAGAATTGTCTAAAAATGCTAAATCAATCCCAAAGCGTTTTGGGCAGATTTCCGGCCAGACTTTTAGAACGATAAAGACTTCACGGACCTTAATAGTTTTCTCCACGGTGAATGTATATTTTTTTTTTTTAAATTTTCTCTCACGATCGAGAAGCATACAATGCCATTTCTGATTCAACAATCAACTGCAGAATTATTCAATAAATAAACAATCGGAAGATCTTGAGTTATAATGATTCATCTTCAATTATTATTTCATTCTATTCAATGAAGTACTGCAATTTATTCGTACCTTGAAAGACGGTATTTTCAAACAGATAAAAGACGGTACTTTGCTATTTCTAGCATCTAAGGGAAATCTTCTCTGAGCTATACAACTAGATCTCATGGTGAGTTATCAATGAATGGGATCATTACCTCAGTCATGGAACCTCAGTACCTGTAAGACCATTTATACAAGGGGAAAAATGTGATTTACACAATCAGACTAATGGAAAGTTGTCAAGCTGTGGTTATGCACTTAATGGAAAGGCTTATCGTGATGAGATGAATAGATCTTCGATCTTCCTCTGCTTTTTCCCAACCGTGCACCATGGGGCTTTATCGGCTAACATCAATTTTTTCTTGCTATGTCATAAAGTTTTGACTTTGTCACTATTGGACTGGATGCTGGTAAATTGAATTCCGTCATTTATCTGATTATAAGTCGAGGAATTGTTTTTATGCTCATGAATGATTGATATTAAACTTATTGGATATTGGAATTCGTGGCAACTTTTGAATGGAACACATCAATTATCTTACAGTTATCACTAGTCGGTTTTAAAAATGGAAATTTGATGGACCCAGTTCAGTTCTTTAGTGGTGTTATCCAAGGTTCCTTGTTTATTAATGACATTGAACAGTGCATTGAACGATGACATCATGAAGATAAAATACGCGGAGATGATGAAATGGCCGTCGGTATCATTCCGTTCTAATAAGATCTCTTCCGTACTTGTTTGCGACTAAACTAAAGTCTGCGACCTACACTACAAAAAGCTATCAACTCCGTAGAATGTTGGTCTTATCTCAATGTCAATATCTCACAACGTCACCAAGTTTTAATTCTTCTTTTTTGGCTATAACAATGATTTATTACAAGTTTCGATTACGGAAGGTTATTGTAAAAAAGTCATTGTTCAGATTTGGGTATCATAGTTAAACGAACCATTCTCGTCGTTTCAAATAGAAAATTATATTGTAACCCTTGGAACAGAATAAAAACTAATATCGAAAAGACACAAGCATCAGATCCAGCTTCTATGTATATTTATCTTCGATATGTTCGAAATATGGCAGAATACTTTGGTCACCCTACAAAAATCACAAAATGAAATTGTACATCGCGAGTCAAAGACGTTTTAACGTTTACTTGTTTCTCAATCTATCCTTCGGGGATCTGGATACCAACAAACGCTTAAGAACTTTACTTCTTTACTCTCATCGGTCGCTCGTATATAATATAATCTTTCTTTCTTTCTTTTCAAACATCTTAACAAGCTGACATCCATCATATACGTCATCATTTGTTCTCCCAGAGCTCAGCGAGGTAACCCTAGAAAGCTAGCATGCCATGCCTAAACGTTCATTATAATTTTTTTTTTTGTGTTGATTGCATACATTGAATACATAACTGCCTGAACATTTTATCCGCAGGAACATTGGAAACATTGAACAGTTTAAAAAAGAGTATAGAATTTTTTTGTGTAGTATAAAACATTGGTGATCTTTCTTACGACAATCTTCTTCCAACTTCCACCTCACTCCGATTGTATTCCTTCGTTCATTTCCACAATAGCATTTTCTGATTCACTTTTCATGTATTTGTCAACCTAAAGTAATTGAGTTTTGACTTGTAATTGATTTTTGCATGAATCGACAAATATATATATTATTATTATTATTATAATATGTTATAAGCGCTCCAGTCAATAACTTTTTCATGAAAGTTTGGGCGTATTCACAGGCAGTTGTAGTCTAAGCATAAAAGCAAAATGATAAGATACGCAATAGGTAGATGAAAAGAGAAAAGTAAAGATGGAAACTTAGAAAATGAAAGCATTATCTTGCAAGGTTTAAGAACGTAACAAAAGAGCTGATCTAAATTCGCACAAAAATATATGACTAGAATGACTGCTACTTATAAAAGTAACCAATGTGTAGACTTTCTACGGAAGGATGAGTCTGTATGTTTATACAAAAAAGATCTGTTTTAGCAGGCATAAGCCTGCTACAGCCTATATACCTAAACTAAACTGTATAGCTTCAAAGTTGCGGTACATGATTTTGTCTATAATTGAGATCTAAACTTCATTACTTGTTGTACCTAAGTTACAGCATCTTCCAGTATACGCAAAATTATCTTGATAATATCTAAAAGGGACATTCAGTAATTAATTGGTCAGCTTATCTCAACTTTGGTCTCGCGCATTTTTTACTCATCCCTGTCCAACCCAAGGCACGAAGCCATGCTAGAAGCTAGGGATAGGACAGCGCGGCCGTTAGCCAACTGAGCTATCCCACCACCCAGTATGAACAATACACAAGCTAAAATAATCCTACGGAATGCACCAATGTAAATGAAGATGCTTTAAAAAATAAATTAGACATAAAATAATTCGACAAAACCATTTTCTATTCTTCTTCTGTTTCCTACCATAGCAGTTCCTAAAATCCGTATTCATACATCCAAGTGATTACATTTGCATCACTGCTATAACAGTTTATCAGAGAAGCGGTTTTTCTTTATATTTAGACTACGAAGCAAGCATAATATCATATAGAAAAACAATACAAAATATCACGCATTAGTATTACTTTGAACTGTGACATAAATCATCAATTACGCTTCCATGATAATGTGATCGAAACAAGAGCACATTTATCACAACAAATACCTTCAAAAACAAAAGCCGGATAGAACAAATAAGGGAAGTTCAGAAGAAAGTTTTATTGTCGCAACATGACAGATGCCTCCAATAATTCCAACTTAAATGCACCTCTTCGAGCTTCGGAAGATGCCACAGACACATCCTCATATTCATTGCATTACTTTTGTTGTAGGCCTATGTGCAAAAATATATTTAATTCATGTCTAGAAATTTTTTTAAAAAACATTTTATGCGGTAGGTAAATTGTGACAAGCTTCACAAAATTAAGTTTATGTAACCTAAATATTTATAACCAGCGAACTCATTTCGCCTTGTTCGAATATTACCTTGTTGCTGTTTTCTTGAATTGTTAGAATACTCGCGTTCAATAATGAAGTCGTCGTTTCTAAAACGTTTGAAGCACAAAAAAGCATTCTTTGCTTTATCCCGCGTGAATCCGTCATCTTGATGACGTACTCTTCCGTACAATTCATCAAAAATCTTTCGAAGTTTATGAAGTTGAAGAGAAACTCCAGGAGACTGATGTCGCAGAACACTTTTATAAAATGTGACTAAGGAAAGGAAGGCATGTAAACGTATATCTTATCGACTTTTCGTCTTATAATTCCTCATGAAGTTAAAGCTTTCAACCGTAATGTGTTGTAGAACGGGAACATTGTTTATTTATTTTGCTTGTTCCTCCCTTTGATTTGGCCACTGACCAACAGGCTGTAGGTTTCAATGTTCATCACTTGGTCAGAGGTTCTCTCTGTTTCGCGATAACGCACAGGTTTGAGGGAAAATCTGCTTCTCCAAAAGTGACCCTTCTTCCGTATAGCCGCGATGAGGGAAATTTCACAGTTTCCCATCCCGGCCACTACTATAAAGGAATCCATGATCAGAGAGTAGTGATGAGCCCAGAAGCAATCAGACCTCTAAATAAACAAAGGCATCAAATGGCATCAAAGAGGAAAGGTGGACGAAAGTTAGGGAGAACCAAGATTCTTTCAGATTCACCAACATCAACGCCCACAAAAGAGAAACCAAAAAAGGCAAAAGTTGTATTAGTGAATGATGAATGCAGCAATTTATCCGAAGAATCTGTGGATGTTTCATTATTACAGATAATTGAACCAGGCGTGGGCAGCTTTGTGCTGGTGAAGTTCACTTCGAGAAAGTTTGCTGCGCATTCCATTGGTGTTATTGTAGAACATAAGTCACAGGAAATAATCTCGAAATTCATGAAGCGTTCGAGTATATCATCGTGGACTGATAAGCCAACATTCTGTTGGCCGGAGAATCCAGAACTGAGTTGCCATTTTCGACGAGACATTGTGATGGTGTCACCACCACCCCAGCAGTGCTCTGGCAACTCTCGCTGTCAGAACAGATGGCTGTTTTCAGTCGATCTAACTGAATATGATCCGAAATGAGTAACGGTGACCGTCAAAATGTTAGTCCTTTCCATGATTTGTGATTGCGCGTGAATTCAGTTGAATAGGGCCTACTAGCAAAACGTAATCGCAGAAAGGATAACTCTCGCTGTACAACCGATTGTAGTTTTAAATACATTGTATACCTGAACGAAGTGGTTGACCGCGAAAATTTGATATGGATCGTAATACACAAAGCAGCAACGACTTTTTAAAACTACTATCGGTTGGGACTACAATGCTGCTAAAGGGAAACTTTGAATTGTTCAAATGTCATCTAAAACTTGTATATTGCATCCTTATGCTGTGTCATGAGTTCATTGAATATCATTGAACATTTCTGTGATTTTCTTCGAAAATTCTTGACGTGTATTTTATTGGTTGTATGGTTCGTTCATCTTTCTTAAATATGAGTATTGTTTTACGTAATTGTCCTTGTTTTATGTTTCGGTCAGCTTTCTGCTTGGGAATGTAGTATCACAATCGAAAAACTCAGGAAACCGAAATGTGTATTGTTAATAGTAATAATAATAGGAAATCTATTCTGTAATTACGGTAATTGTGAGATATATACAGAAAATTGTAAAAATTGTGGGGAATGCATAGTATATCTTGCGAAAATTGTGAGAAATATGTTAAATACACATGGAAATTGAAAGAAAAATACGTATATGACTTGTGAGCTGATTGCAAGAAATACGTCAAAAATGCAAGAAATATAGTGTATTTCTTACAAGATTAGCGCAAGATTGTCTACTAGTGATATGCATACAAAGTCAAAATACCGGCACTTGATTTTTCGGAGGGCAAGAATGTCAAGATGGTGGTGGATTTAGGCTGGATTGTACATGATCCTGATCAGAGAAGAATATCTAGCTTGTCAAAGGCACTTATCAATCACTTATCAAGGCACTTATCAATCAAAATTGCTGTAATTCAGTAATTGGGCTTCGTTTATATTGTAATATGATAAAAATATGTTCCGTTCATAGTTACCTGATTTACTGTTCATATTACACTCATGAAATATATTCCGTCCATATTACCCTGATTAGGTGTTCATATTATACTTGTGTACTGTTCATAATACCCGAGTGTGATTTCATGCGGAGATAGGAAGAAATAAAACTGTCCATAATTGCCGCAGTAGTCAGCATTTACACACGATTCGTCATGGCAGTGAGACAACCACGGCAAGCAAAATAACAAGCAAAGGCTGCGCTTTTTACGAAAAGTGGAGTCAATTCCTGTGATCAAATTGTGAAGCGATGCACAACACGTCTCCTATGCAGGTAGCCTATGGTCCATTTTCAAAATATGCTCGATATTGCTGCTTGGTTGTCTGCACCATATTCAAAATGACGAACCCAAGTTGGTGCAAATATCATCAACGTTCGGACCGGCGATATACAGGGTGTTCACGTTGATCCCGCCGATTTTCTGATGGAATATTTTCATGCAATCTGTCGATTGTGTGAGCCCATTTCTATGTGAAATGAGGTCAGGAAGATTCAAAATATTGTACTATTGATCTGAGATATCTGCTACCGAAATGTTAGTTCAGTTTTTCACGCACTTGATTCTTGAATGACCATGGAGTACAAAGACTTAACAACTGCTGAAATAGCGACTGCAGTTTCCTTTTCTGTTGCATTTAATTGTGAAGAGGCTCGTCGTTTGCTTTTGAGAAATTCGATAAAGCAACACCACCTGCTAGGACCTTGAGAAACTGGAAACTACGATTTACGGAACCGTTGTCCGTTCTTCTCCACGATCTCACGCTGGTGATCAATCGAACCGGCGATTCTCAGAAGAAAAGAAGAACAAAGTATTGGAGTTATTCGAGAATGAACCATGTGCCTCACAACGCCAGGACTCTCTAGAATGTGGCGTATCTTTAGGAAGTGTCAACAACACGACGGACTTCGACCGTGGAAGTTTATCACAGTTCAAGAACTCGAAATGCACGACAGGCCTAAGAGACGTGAATTCTGTCGGACGGTTATTGAACGTCAACGACTAGATCGCCATCTGTGCAGAGGATTTATTGCATCATCTGACGCTGATTAGTCAATAGAGACTTTGACCCATTGGTTAGCAATTGGCTGAGTGTAATGTGGATCGAGGAATTGTATAGAAGATAGACTTCCCATGAATGTTGGTTTCACTTCCGTAATACACGCCTCACCTGGAAGACGTAGCTTTTATTGACGGCGTTACAATGGTGTCAGAAACGGACTAATTAATCACTCTTTTGCCACTAAATTGACAGGAGCGCCCGCATCTTCGGTGAGTTGTCACGCGTATCCTTGGTTTTCCTGAGGAGAGTTCACTATCACAGTTTAGTGCAGTTTAGTCCAGTGTGTAACATATTAATTTACTTATGTCGGGAAAAACTGATTGTGTGCCCCTTGACAGCGCTGAAAACTGTCATAGCTGGTTGATTGCGTTTGAGGCCCATTGCCGGACCAAAGACATAGTAGATAAATTAGAAACATCCGGCACCTCACCCGTCACCGATAGATTTCTTGAGAGATGTGGCTCCAAACCTCTATTAAAATTAGTCTCTATGATACCAGGCCAGAACATAGAAACACCATTATTTCAGGACATCAAAAAAAGTAATCCTAGATTATGTCGAACCTAGAAAGCGCTTGCTGCTAGCTGACCGCACAAACTTCTTACAAATCTCGCAAGGTCATGATGAGACTGAAGTAGATTTTTTATCCCGGCTAAATGAGTCGGCATAGCATTGTTATTGGGACCAATTGAAATCTAGTAACCCAAGTGATGAGATAAAAAAATGCGCTTTATCGCAGGACTTAGAGACAGTCAACTAAAATTACAAATTCTGGAAAAATTACAAGTAAACCCAACCTACAAAATTTCGGACATAATCGATTTTTGTCAAATGTCAGCACAACTTGCCAAATTTGCTCACAACAAAGCGAGTGACGAAACACAGGAGCTGGCCGGTTGACAGTTTTTTCATGCGGAAGCAATATGCAAAAAACACCTGCAACTGTATGCTCGTCAATACATAGGCCGAGACAGTGCCCCGCTTATGAATGCACATGTCATAAGTGTTATAACGAATCCTGGACAGACCACCGCAAAAGTCAAAACTATAACAGTACGCGAGGCGCCTTTCGACCGAATCGCTCGGACATCATCAGGCGTATGATTTATTCATGTCGTAGCATTTAATTTAGAAATGGGAATACATAATACATCAATGAGTCATTTGATCAATTCATTCCATGCTTGGCCGATGTCATGGCACCTGTTGTAGCCCCCTAATCTGTGCGTCCAAATCGCCTCATTCACTCGTCTCTTCCCTGTCTCTCTCTCTCTCTCTCTCTCTCGCTCGCTATCACCTCTGCCCTATCCCACTGCATCCGATGACCAAGCTCCCACACGTGTCTGGCCACCTCCGATGACTGCACTTCTGCCTCCCTCACTTTCTTCTTTTGTTCTTTCATTCTTTGTTCCATGCCGCGTTTTGTCTCCCCCACATACTTAGCGTCGCAGATCCCACACTTTAAACAATAAACAACCTCCTTCGCGTCCTGCTCCTCATCCTTCCTCAATAAACCCCCTAATTTTCTCCCGCTCCGATCCACTACCCGATATTCAAACCTCTTCATCACTTTCCTGACTCGCTCGCTTAAGCCTCTCACATAAGGAATGTAGCACTTCTTCATTTCTTCTCCTCCTCTAAGTCCCTTTCTCCGGTCTCCCTACCGACGCATTTACCGATGTTCTCCTGAACATCGCCGAGTTCAAAGTTAATCGAAGAAGTTGAATGATGCTCTCCACCCTCCATCTGCTCCTTTCACCAAGCTTTATGTCCGTAACCTTTGGGGAGGGTTGACACTGGTGCCGCAATGTCCCTCATGTCGAGAACAATGTGGCAGGAGTTAAGGTCTCCCGAGTTGACAAGCACAAGTCTAGTGCCCACTAATTATGATCACTCACGGATGCGAATACTAGGACATCTCAACACTACCGTTTTGCGAGATGAAATAACTCACAACGTAAACTTCCAAGTAGTTGACACAGATCGTGACTTCGGGTTGATCGGACGGGATCTGATAGATAATAATCACTCACATATTCAGACATTCTCCTTACAGGATTTGCTTTAGCGAGGAAGCCACCTTCCACATCAACGGCTCTGTGAATCGTCACAACAGCTTCATATACTCGCACGGTAATCACGGTCATCAGTAACATCAGTATTATAGTATTCTCACTCTGAGCATAGATCTCCCTTGAGGTGTGTGAAGTGGAAAGAAAACTATCAACCTTCTCTCTCAATTCAATGACTCTGATTCGAAGTTAGAATAGGAGTATCTATAACTGCTTTTATGCCTATATTGATAGCTATGTTCCCATTTGAAGCTTTCTACTAACAGAGCATCGGTAATCCTTCACCTACAATTGACTTATTGAGCATCGACTTCCGTTCCGTTTTGTAAATTGCTAAATTTATAATATCTCACTTTCGCGCTCGCTATCTCAATTAAATCTAAATGGATCTGATTTGAAATTAGAATACGATTGTTTTATAACACGCTCTGCTCTGCTAATGCTTCAGCTAAAACAACTTAAGAAATAACACTATTACATGATATGATAACACCTGTTTGTTTCTATTGGTTATAAGCTATTTAATTTCGCTTTTATGATTTCTAGGAAAGTGAATCTGAGGACAAATCGCCAAAACCTGATAATCCAATTGATGAGCCTACTCAATGTCAAGCTGACCACGAATCGCTAAAGGAATCTGACAATGACACAGACATACTGATGCAGGTAAGTTCTGAGACTTGAGAAGAAATAATACAACAGATCACCTTCTGCGAAACATGGTACATCAGTAGCATCAGTATTATAGTATTCTCACTCTGAGCATAGATCTCCCTTGAGGTGTGTGAAGTGGAAAGAAAACTATCAACCTTCTCTCTCAATTCAATGACTCTGATTCGAGGTTATAATCGCAGTACCTAATTCTAACAGCTTTTATGCCCGTATTGAAATATATGTTCCAAGCTCTCTACTAACAGAGCATTGGTGATTCTTCACCTTAGTTGACTTGGTAAGCATCGACTTCCGTTCCGCTTTGTAAATTGCGAAATTTATTCTCTCTCTCAGTTAAGTGACTTTGATCTGAAATTAGGATACGATTGTTGGGAATTAGAATACGATAGCACTTGTAGTACCTATGCTAAATGTTGTTATATGAGATGATGTCTCATCGCTACAGATGGCTATTGCTATTTAATTTTGCTTTTATCATTTCCAGGAAAGTGACTCTGAAGACCCATTGTCAAATATGTATGAACATTTTCGACTTGAAGCTGACCCTGATGATTTCTTTGCTTTTGAAGCAGACGAAAATGATCCTGATTATATTCCGGAAACTGACTTAGAGGTAGGTTTTGTTAAATATATAATATTCACAACCTTACTATAGGCCTAATAAAGAAAGAGTGCAAAAAATTGCCAATAATTAGAAAGAAAAACAATACAAAGTTGGGATGAGCGCGACCGGTTCCGTCTTCTCTTTGGATCTCTCTAGGGATTTGTTACATCTATTCAAACGTCTTCTGAGTACATGCCTAAGTCGTAGACACATATTATATCTTTTGCTACATAGACATGTAAAAGACATGATATCGATAAAATTGTTGTCTGTCGTCAATTTGACCTATTTTCAGTGCGCTTCCAATTCTTTTGATTATTCACAAATTGATTTTCATCGAAGTTTTCTCTCCAGTTATTGCAAATACAATATTTTGTTTGAAGAAAAATGTTTGAGTTATTGTACATGTAATATTGTTTGTTCAATGAACACCAGCTCTTATTTCTATAGTTGTTGTTGCAAGAATTTCTCTTATTTGAATTTCATTTGATAGGCGAGTGGCTGACAATTTTTGATTTATTCAATATTAGATTAAAGGTTCGTTTACAAATTCCGATTAGTTGACAAAAAATGTCTTAATATTTTCAATTTAATTAATCTATTTAATATTCATTCATGGCTGATATGAAATTTCACTATTAATTATTTTCTTTTATAATTTCCAGGAAAAAGCACCCGATGAACGACCTGAGGGGATGTCGTCTGAGATTTGTAACTTATACCCGCAAGCCGATTTCGTTTTGAGACACAATGACGTACTTGGAGAAGTAAGTTGTGAGGTTGAAAATGAGGTGTAAGAATATATACCTGAATACAGATATTGACACCGATCTAACCAGAAAGAATTCAATTATGGAATGAATTATTAATGGAGCCTCAATGAATTACTTACTCTTTCGATTTAATGCTCATGATGTGAAAAACACGCCCTCTCTAGCAATGTATTCATTTTACACCCTAAGCATCATTCAGCTGCTTTAAATCAAATATAGTAACAATTCAGACATAGATCTACCATCATGATTTTACTATCATAAAAGATGATATGAAAATTACAACCTATTGCAGTAACTTGATCGGCAGACAACAATATCATCTATATGATTACCGAATAATGAATCCTGGGATCCCGTACGATAAATCCAGAGATCTGAAATCTCGCAAATAAAGCCTAATATCGATCCCGGGATACTGAGGTTAAAACCCTAATCTATACCTTTATAAGGTCGAATTATTTCAAATGGGAATTAAGGAGTTTTATTATAGTATGGGCATTTCTTTATATTAATATTGGTAAGCTATTAATCAAGCTATCAAACTCTTTCTTAGCCTTTCGAGTTTTGCAGTGTGGATACAATACGTTCATATCACGAGTATGTTGGCTTCCTGCTGTTTGCGTAACTTTCATTAATCTTTTCAGATAAGTGATTGTTCAAGCTGCTCTGAAGACTCGAGCGAAGATGAGGCGCCTTGTCGAAATGTCAATGGGAGAATTTTTGTTTCGGGAACTAACAACATCCCCAAACAACGATTTGACAAACACGATGTGTGCATATATTGTCAGAAGCACGTTTTGAGTACTAGTTTGAGGGACCATTTAACTAGAAGGCATCATTCAGAAAATTTTGTTCAAGAGCTAATGCAGTTGTCAACGGGGGACAGAAGGAAAAGAAATTTATTGCAGTTAATCAGAAACAAGGGAAATTTTGAATATAATAAGAAAATACTTCAAGTTGGTGGAACATTGATTGTCTCACAGCGACCGACAGGATCGAGAGAAATCACGCATGATATTGACATGTATGTTGCATGTACACATTGTTATGGTTTCTATTATCGGCGAGAAATAAACCGACACAGATGCCCTGCACTAGAGACTACCCATGATGTGCGTAAATTACGACCTTCGCATATTTTGGCAAAAACGTCAACTGATGTCGACTTAGTCACATTCTTCAATCGCATGCATTCTGATAATATAACGAAAACTGCTGTCAGTGATGATACCATCAAGGATTTCATTGTTCAACAACTTGACGAGACAGGTGTAAAATCGTTCAATACAATCGCAAACAAGATTAGACTTTTATCAGAATTCATAATTGAAGCTCGCAAAATTACTGGTAATGACTTAACCCTAGCAGATTTGATGAATTCTGAAAACATGGACATTGTCAAGGATGCAGTAAAAAGTATGTTCAAATACAATGTTTCTAGCAAAGGGAAAGATTTGAAAGTTACCATGGACCGTCCATCTAGTGCCATCAGGCTGAAACAAGTTCTAGACAAGGTTATAATACTGCTTCATGTGACGGCGCTCAAAACAAGCAACTGGGACTCCCGTAAGAAATTTGAATACCTACCGCTGTTGTTAGATCATTATCTAAACCCAATTCGCATAAATGCTCGAAAGAACATGAAGTGTACTTCATCCGGATTACCACAACCTTTACCTGCAAGTGAAACCATTACGAAACTAGTAAAATATCTCGACCAACAATTGGCAACATTATCGAAAACCGACAAAAATCGACGCAAATTATCAGAAACAGTGCTATCAAGAATCCTAATCTTCAACAAACGCAGATCAGGAGAAGTAGCAAAAATATCGATCAAACAGTGGAACTCCAGAAATATGTGGAAAAAGGATATATTGAAAGATGCGCAGAGTTTGGATGCGATGGAGGAGATCGTGGTAAAAAATTATGATTTACTCTATGTACACGGAAAAGGTAACCGTTATGTCCCGGTGATTGTTCCTCCTGTTGTCACTGACGCAATGAAATGGCTAGCTGAAACATCGAATAATCAGTACATCTTTTGCAATCAAGTATACTGTCTGTCAAAAGTCTTTGCACCCCTAAGATATTTGAAGTTTCAAGCTAATTAAGTGGCAGTTTATTCTTAGCGAATGTCTCCAGTTTAATGTCTTATAATGCTTCACTTAGATAAAAACAATTTGGGTCATGACACGGAGTTAATTAGCTGTGAACACCATTCAGTGACAAGCGGTCGTAAGAATAAAAGTGCGGACAAGCGTCAACAAACGTAGTCAGCAATCATGGCGACGCGTGAATTGAGCGAAGAAAAGCGGTGGCGTATTGTCACACTCAGTATTGATGCTAAGTGGTCTTACAATCGAATCGCCAGTCATTTCAATGTTCCAAAATCAACCGTTAGGTATCAAATTAAACGGTATAGGGAGACACATTCAGTGAAAGACAGAAACAGATCCGGCAGACCTTCAGTTCTTGCTGAAGACTCCTGTTCTTTCATTACTTCCACAGCTGACGCAAATCCGTTTGTAAGCATTCCAGAATTACAGAGACTTCTTCGTGAGAGGAATGTTCGAGTGTCCCAGTCATCAATAAGTAGACGCCTACATGATGCTTGTCTTCACAGCTTTCGTCCTTTCAGATTTCTTCCACTTAGCGATAGTCATAAGCTTGCACGTTTGCAATGGGCACGACAGCATCGCTCATGGTCGGCACTTCAAGAATGGCGTCAAGTAATTTTCACTGATGAAAGTGTTTTCTGTCTCCGTCGTACTGATGGTCGCTTGAGGGTTTGGAGAAAGAGAAATACTCGGTACGCAAACTTCGCTGCAGTACAGACCCAAGAGCGGCGAGGTTTTGGTGGTGGTTCAGTAATGGTCTGGGCAGCTATCGCCTGGAACGGCAAATCTGATCTTGTGATGCCAAACGGTTCTGTGAACGGTGAAAAGTACCGTGAGATTTTGACCACCGTTGGTATTCCTTTTGGACTCAGTGTTATAGGTCCAGGGTTCCTTCTACAGGACGATAATGCTCGACCCCATCGCTGCCGTCTTCTTGAGACACTCCACCTCGAGAATCATGACTACACTCACATGGAGTGGCCGAGTCGCAGTCCCGACCTCAATCCTATTGAACATGTGTGGGACGCAGGGTTGGTCGGCAAAAAAACCCACCCGGGGTTTTATCGGGTTATATCCGGGCGGGTTTTTTCAAGGTTTTTTACCGGGTTTTTCGGGTTTAATCGGGTTTTTTCGGGTTTTTCGGGTTTAATCTAGTTATTTCGATTTTCTTGAAATTAAGAGGTAATCTCTTATTTTAAAATTATCATTTTATTGAAAAATCAAACTACATTGCACACATCAGTGTAATGTAAACCATGATTAAAATACAATATCATGAGAAAATATTGGTGAGTACTTAGTATAGGTTACTGTATTTTAGCCGTACCAAGTATTCAGATAATTACAGGCTATCTAAATAAGGAATCATATGAAGTTATTCTCTCACCTACATTTACGAATAGTATACTTTACACAAGATTGGCTGTTATCTAAAATTTATAAGTTTTTTCTATTATTGTATTATCAGAGAGAAAACACATGTGTAGAGGTCTATAAATTGAACTTTATATAAAAAATATGGTCAAAACGGGAAGATCTAATGAGTCATCTGAACATCGATCACCAAATATCTGTTTGTCATACCGGTATTCCAAAAGTAAGAAAATATAGGCCTAGACAAAAATATAGGCCCAACTGTTATCAGTGTTACTGATACTAAAGCTAAATAATACGCAGATCGTTTCGTCGAACTTTCATATCATAATTTCGATTCATTTTATTTATTTATTTTTTGATAACCTGAGGATGGTCGTTTGGTGTGGTCGAAAGACCTCGTCCTAATATGTGAAATCGAGGACGCACGCTCTTTCTTATGGTCCGAAGTGTCCGTCGCAGACTTGCAGCCTGCTGCGGTATCAGTAATGACGCGCGCGTACCACGCACGCGCCACCCCGAACTCCCCATCATTTCCGAGTGTCTTTTGTATGCTATAATAACATTAATGACCAGACTTGTGGGCAGTGGCTTTAAATCATTGTTTGCCAATATCGATCTTATCTTACGCACTTTCGACTGCACCAGCCACCCAAAGACATGCGACCAGCAGCGTCAACCATTATGCGTGTGCTCTCCCGAATTCCCCATCATCTCACGAATGCATCACTACAGTCCGCTGTTGACAAATCCAGGCTGGCTGATGTCCGGCGAGTCAGGAATGGACAATGGGCATCATATCAGCATAGGCGTTAAATTTCTTGCGCAATGAAAACATCGGACATTGACATATTATTCGGTTTTCCTTTTCAATATTTGGTGTTGTAGTAAGAAACATGTAGATTACGGAATTGTATACATTCCATACGATGATTTTTGAGAAGAGGCAGAGTCAATAAATCAGAAAAATTAATTGGCATTACTGTATTTTAATTAGAAGCATCGAAAAAATGACATAATATGGAAAAATCCATTTCACCCGATTTCGCCCGATTTCACCCGCCCGATTTCGCCCGCCGGGCGGGTGAAATCGGGTTTTTTTCTGACCGGGTGGGTTTTGACCAACCCTGGTGGGACGAGCTTGGTAGGCGAATCTCAAAGCGACAAATTCGAAATATTGCTGATCTGAAATCTGCTCTGAAAGATGAATGGTGCAGTATTCCTCAGAACTCCATTCGTCGTATCATTCGTTCGATGCGTTCACGCTGCGACAGTGTGATCGCAGCTCAAGGCGGTGCCACTAGGTACTGATGACATTATACAGAGTTTGTTGTATAAAATGTATATAATTGTAAATATGTTCAGTATCAGTATGCTTGTATGTTACGTTTCATTTCTATTAAAATGGAAATTGGTAGCATTTCGCAGTTTTTTATTCTCTTATTACATTTTTTGGGAAGAAATTATAGGCGATCCACACATATTGCAGTAACTAAAGTTGGACGAATCTGTCCACATTCACGACTTCTACCTCTGAAAGCTATTATATACACGTAATAAAGTATGAAAACATTGAAAACGCTATTTTTGTGAGGGGTGCAAAGACTTTTGACGGGCAGTATAGATGGTCACATCCGTGGTCGACGCCCTCCGAAATGCAGTAAAGGAAGCTGGCATCCAAAGTCAGGATGTCACCTCTACAAAATTCAGAAAGTTATCGGCAACCACACTTCAGGTGAGTCGCATGATCAGCATGTCCATATCACAACTAGCAAATTTAGTCTTATATTCTATTATATGCTGAATCGATGACCATACTGCTGTTTGAATAGATATAGACCATACTGCTAATTCACCTTAATACATGTAGATAGCCTACTTGATAATAGTGGGTAAATTATGCTGAATGTTCTCCTGTCTTGTAAAATAACAGTTTTACAATATTTGTAATAATTAGATTTGAAAGATCAGAATACAGAATATAATATTTTACAAGAAAAACCTTGTCTTGATTATCTTGTCTACTACAATGAACATGGGATGCTTTCTCGACAAAATTGAGTTTCTGGATGCCATACCGGTATCGTTTTGATATGCATTCCGGATTGCCACTCTGTTGCCTCTATTTTTCAGTTTCTAGTTTAATTCGTAATGTATCATTCATCATGTATCTATAGGTATTTATCACTTACTGTTGGCCTACCCTTAAACCATCATGTGTGGTGAATGGTGATGTCTATGATTTGCCGGATATATAGTTGTAATTTTCCACCGAATGTTTGATTTCTATATTATACACATTTCTCCATTCGAGAACTCTCTACTAGTATAGAAAAAGTGTTCACCAAGAATCTAGCAAAAAGGTAAAACAATACTTTTACCCGTAGATTACCATATCAATTTAAGTTAATGATACAATGAGAAGATAATTAATTCTCAAAAGCGTTCCTGTGATTCTTCTGTTATGTCATGTTGATAAGATAAGAGTATTATGGTTTGATTGCTCAGACTATGAAACAGAGTTAAATGCTGGGCGGGTTGGCCCTCAGACCATGGGATGTCCCGCGGGTCGGTATTGTTCCTGAGCCCGGGACCTTGCCGGTCGACGTTTTTAATGCTACAAATAATGAGAATGCTGATTTTTTTATCATTCACAGTAATCTACAAAATACCAATAGTGAAGAAGATAATTATAGTGACCGCATAGTGATGCAATTCGCAGTGATTCATGTTTGTGACATGATGATGTACTTTTAATTATTTTTCTCCGTTGCTTTGTTGCAGCCTTAAATGATCAATGACTCATTTTATATGTGACCCATTATCTCTGATGTTGTTCATTAAGTTAAATTATACATTTTTACTTTTGTAGACTGACTTAGTGTAATCATGTTTATTTTTTCATACAATTCATAATTTATATAGCTAGTATGCACTAGGCTAGTTTTTACAACAGTCCCATTAGCAGACTTGTTGCCTTAAGAACGACTGCGACAACGAGAGTTTCCATCGCTATCATTTTCATCATTATTGATTATTTAGTATGTTTAATCAAACATAAAAATGTAAATCCTTTAACCCATTAGCCGGCACTGTCATATCTATAGGACACCTATTTGCTAACCTGGACGGTTATTTGCTAACCTGGAAAGTGCACATGTCCACAAAACAAACATTTCATACTATTAAATGGCATGTACGCACATTAAACGTCACGTGCAAAATTACTCATATTTGCGGACTGGATATTAAATATGAGGGCTTTTACAAGCCGCAACTAAATGACGTAAGACGTGGGCCGAGCTGTGATGGACACCGAACTACTATACTGCGGACTGGACCGTGAAATCTCAGCCCGCACCCAACTCTGCTGTAAAATAGCCATCCTGCTTTCTGAAGAAGCGTTCTCTATTATAGAGTCAATTTGTTTACACGCTATCCGGCCTGTTACAACCCTTCACAGTTTGAATTTTGAGATCAAAAATCCATTCTTGATGATGGGTGCTGTCAAGGACACTGGGACTTGTTCACAAAATATGATACCTACAGCATAGGCCAAGTTGATAACTTTGCCTCGATTGAGATAGTTTTCATGTGTCATTTGCCTCAATGCGGTCTTACCCAATGCTTGTTTGGGATATAGGCTACTATCAATACTTGTTAGAGTAGGATGTGTACAATAACTTCCATTTAAGCATTTAACATCTCGACTTTCTATGTTTTATTTATTGTTCTTTGATCAGTGATAGTATACAAATTTTTCAGTTGAAGAACTTCTCCGAGGCAGAATTCAGAATCCTCTGCGAGCACTATGGTCATACTATACCTGTCCATAAAAGGTGGTATAGGCTCAGGGATAGCACAACCGAACTCGTGAAAGTATCTCAAATGTTAATTGAATCAGAAAATAGAGATTTCGGAGAAGCGGTGAACAAAACAGAATCAAGAATACATGAGTCTGAGCTTGATATCCATCAAAGTGGAATAATCACGAATAATGAAGAGGAAGTGATCGATGATTCTGCAGCACAAGTAACCATAAGTAAAAGCGGTTCATCAAATTCGCGTGAATCTTCGTCTGAGAGAGCTGGTTGCAAATCCGTGAAAAAATCGGCAAAAAGAAATAACAGTACATGTAAATTTCACTTGAAGATATATTTTCCATACGTATTGGGACAGTAATTCAAAAGTCAGGAAATTGTGACGTTCATTGTAAGTCTTTGTTTGATCCAACTAAATTTTGATCCCTGGTCTACCGGCTTCCTCAAAGCCATTGCGTCGAGATGATAAGGTTATTATAACGTTATAATAGGAAGTCGAACAAAAATTATTTCATAAGTTTAAAATCAGATTCCACAAATGACGGTGCATTTATTCAGAAATTCTGTGAGCGTAGTCTAGATATAGCATATCCCTGTAAAACTTGCTATATTTCTTTACCATGTTTTATTAGACCAAAGTGTGAAAATTAGGGATTGTTAAATGATATGTTTAATTTATCATGTTTTTACATTTATTACAGGCAATCGTTGGAGAGAAGAACAAACCGCATATCTTCGAACTCGGTGCGCTCAATGGATCAATACCAAAAAGACCATGAATAAATCCGAGCTGAGATGATGAAAGATCAAATGCCAATCCTTTTCGAAGAAAGAACTTGGAAAGATATAAAGAATAAAGTACGTACTACCTAATTTGTATGATATAGTCTTATGAACAAAAGTGAAACCTTCCCAGCATTTTCAAATAATTGAGCCCGCCCTATATGAGATCTGATTTTATGATCTATATTTGCTTGGGTAATGCTTTCAGATAGCAGAAAAATAGACCAAATTGTGCATCATCATGCATCGTACATGCATTAAGCTCACATAATTCTCGTCAAAGAAACTCTTATCCAATGTTATCTGTCGGAATTTACGTCATGTATTGCATTAGTTATGCACGTAGGTAACGTTTCATGTTTATCTGTATGAATTAATGTTTTCTCATTTCAGGTGAGAAACGAGACTATCACTTTTTGGAGGAATAGGTGTCAGTGATACTGGAGATAGTGGAATAAACCTGGAGACTGAACCTTGGAATGATTTTGGTGACTGAAGACATAATGGAGTAAACACGGGAGATTTCTTGTTTTTATACTCTGGAGATTTTCATCAATACAAATCATCTGCATTTCATTCGATGCAGGCTTTTCATCAATTAATCATATATGATTGTACGCGGTCTACTGATGATAATGTTTATATTTTATTCATACTTTCGTAGAGTATATCGATGAGGCCGATAAAACTGAAATAAATCTTGAAACAAAGCTTGGGATTTTCATCACCACATCCAAAAACTGCAGGTTCTTATGTAGGCCCCAATTAATGGATTTTGCACAATAAACGTAGAGAATCAGATAAGGACTCAATGTTCACCCGAATTTCGAGTGATTTCATAACACGAAATGACATCTTAATTGTTAGATGACAAAATGCGAATTCGTTGAATATCACAATTCATTGATGATCACAAATTTTTATGGCTAAACTGCCACTTAATTCTCTTTGGTTTCTTAGTAGAGGTATGTCCACTCATAATCTTCACCTGAAACTCGACGCATCTACGGTCATTTAGTCTAGGGCCAGCTGTAGTTTTGTAACGACAAATATGCTGACAAAACATCATTTAGACCTGACTTATTCAACTTGCTGTTATCAAGAGCTTATTGTAAAACGACAATTAACCGAAACGTCGTAAAGAGGTATGTTCATTATGTACGATCATCATGAATATTTTTAACTAACAAAGTATTCATAAATTATGTTATTCAGCAACAGCTATAGGCTTCCAAGCAATCTTCAATTTCATTCATTTCAGGCACTCGATTATTTACGCAATGCGTAGGTGTAGCTCACACTAGCGCAGATAATCTAACTGGAACTGGACCTAAAATGTTCGCCAATTTTAGAAAAAATCAAATTATTCAACCTGTAACTAAAATGATAAATTACCATATTGTCTAAATTTCAGTAACCGCATAAATTATCTTAGTTTTTTGGAGGAGTTACTGAGGAGAGCTTGCAATTCACCTATACAACCCCAAAATCCAACATGAAGACCTACATGTATATATGTCATATAGCCTAACTTTTGAGCATTCGATTTATCTACAATGTATGGATTAAACTGTACGACCATTCTAAATAAATTTGTTACAAGCGCAAATATTTCGTCTATTGTTTAGAAATATGAAATACATTCAGAAATGAAGTTTTTTGAAGCAAAAGCAATAATTAATGTGATATTTTCCTCAGTGCGGACATCTACGCACAGTATGTGAAAAAATCCATTTATTCTAACAGATATATTCCGTCATAATTTCGCGAAAGAATTTCTGAGCTGTACAGTAGGACGGTTTTTTATTGGTAATGGTGACTGAGTGTAAACGTAAATTTACAAAAGTAACTTTATATAGCTCAATAACAGCGCACAAAAATTCTAAGCATAGATTTTCTTATCTCAGAAATGTAGCAAGTGTGAACTTTTTCAAATACGCGCCATCATAGCAGCATAGACGTACGGATATTGAAAATGTATATAATATCTAAAATGCAGTGTGTAAATGTGAATTTGATTGATATAATTTGATAAAAAATGCGGTATGATATTCTTCGGTATTTATTTAGATGAAACATCTTAATTATACCATTATTGCATTGGAGCATTAATCTCCTGTTTTAGGAAAATTGAGCATCAACGTACGCTTCATACGTCCCTGTGTGTGTGTGTGAGAGAGAGATCGTATGTTTGTTTTTCAAAATAGAAATCTGAAATTTACAAATCAAAATAAATACAAACACGTGTAAAAGTAGGCACAGTGAACTCTATGGGCCTTGAAAATATGTAGACCTTCTACATCAGTTAATTGTAAACGATTTAATTCCTTTACCTCATGCTTACTACTCAATAGGGGCAGACTCATGCCCAGTCTGCTATCGACCGACTGTCCTGCTGCGTTTCTGACCTAGGGGACTCGTTGATGGCCTCCAGACTTCGGCTTAATCCAGAGAAGACAATCGTTATCTGGTTGGGATCCAGGCAGCAAGTTGCAAAGACCGACGCTGCTAAGACTTTAGTTCATGTTTTTGTATCATCTCGTGTTGATTACTGCAGTTTACTTTTCTACAATATCTCGGATGTTCTTCTACGTCGTCTCCAAGCGGTGCAGAACGCAGCAGCCCGCCTGATCACGGGAACTCGGCGACGATCATATCACTCCGGTCCTCCGTGAGCTTCATTGGCTCCCAGTACGGCAAAGGATAAAGTATCGGTTAGCAGTCCATGTTTTCAAAGCCCTACACGGCATGTCTCCGGACTATATTGCAGATGAGTGCACCCTAAACAAGCATCCTGGGGATCGCAAATTAAGGTCATATGATGTGTTGACATGTGCCGTACGTAGATCACATACGCGACTTGTGATCGAGCCTTCGCGTGTGCTGGACCTAAACTATGGAACAGCCTCCCTATCCATCTCAGGGACAGTGACCTACAGCTGAATACCTTTCGTCGGTCACTGAAAACTTTTCTATTCAGCGCCTAGTGACTTTTACTGTTTTTGTGCGCTCTATAAATGCTCTTATAAATAAATAAATGAACATAATACAAAAAATCTGTGTGCATGAAATGTACATGAATTGTACACGATTTTTTTGTTCGATAAAACGCGGCAACCCTGGAAATATCCGACACTGCAAAAGCTTGTGTTTGCTCTTTTGTCTTTAGGGCATGGGAACGCTGAAACCGAGCGATCGTTCTCTCAAATTTCCGACATCCTCACCAAACACCGTTCAGCATTGTCTGTTCTGACTTTAAACGCTTTATTGACCGTTAAAAGCGAACTGCACGTAAGACGTCTATCATGCACGCCCACTTTGCCTCCGTCATGGCAGAAAGCTTGTTCGACTGCACGAAATAAGTACTTCGACCGATTGGAAAAAGAACACGAAAAAAGGCAAATTGTGGATAAACACGAAGAAACCAAAAATGCCTTCTCACATTTTATTGAACAACAACAAAAAGAAAACCAGAGGATGAACGAAGCCCTCAGACAGAAAAAGCAGGCCTGTGAAGCGGAGACTGGAGCAATTATTGACAAAAAAAGAGCTTTAGACATGATCAAACAAGGACAACGTCCGCTGGAAAAAGCGGAGAACGTTGCCATCAAAGCATCTAAAGATAAAGATGCAGCAAATGAGAAAGTTGAAAAATTACAATCAAAAATTATCCAGGCGTCGATAAAAAAGCGGTCAAACGTTCCTCCGCATTGCCGAGCAATGATCCTACGTGTAGGACGAAGCGAATTTGTTGAACTTTGTGATTTTTTCAAAAGACTCTCTTATCGTTGAATTGCTGTGAATGAAGCCGATTTGGCTGAGACGTATCTCCTGTCTCGTACGTATACGTGTATACTGTACATATAATTGTAAACTGTAATTTCTGATCTTCAAAAATGAAATATCAGTGGTGGATGTGGATGGCTATAAGGGGTGAAGGGAGGCCATCGCAAAAAAAATGTACATGTACTAAGTACTCTTTTTTACTCTTTTTTTGGTGTGAATGTACTCTATTTTTCTGGTGGGACACCGTGGCAGGCCTGCTCCCTACTCCTAAGACGAAATTTGACGACATTATTGATCGGATGAACGATTATTTCAAAGTGAATTCTTCAATTCTTATTCGACGCCGTGAATTTCTTCGTGCTGTACAAGGATTTGGTGAGAGTGTTGTAGAGTACGCTTGTAGATTGAGACGTTTAGCTGGTAGATGTGATTTTACTTCTGATAAAGAAAGTCTTTTGAGAGATGTTTTTGTGATAGGTCTGTTAGATTCTAGGCTTGTGGAACGTTTTTTAGCTGATGATCCGATTAGTCTTACATTTGATACAGTTGTGAGAAAAGCTGAAGCGTGGGAAACAGCTAGATCCGACAGTTCTAAAGTAGACACTTCTGATAACAGAAGTCAGGTTTGCCAAGTTTCGCAAAAACACAATTGCAGTTCACTATCTCAGTCTCACACCTCTAATCAACAGAAACAGTCCTTGAAGAAGAAAAATATGACTTTTACGTCGAAATCAAATGCAAAAAGAATGTGTTATCGCTGTGGCTCAGCGGAACATATGGCGAATTCTCCTGATTGTCCAGCAATATCTGCTAAATGCACAACATGTCTGAAAATTGGTCATTATGCCCGAGTATGTAAGTCAAAAGTACCAGACAAATAGCCATAAGTCCGAGAAAATTTCCCTTGTAACGTCAGAGGAAAATTTTAGTATATTTCTGTTGACAATACTGATTCTGCGGAACGACTTTGCCGTACCGTAACGGTAAATGATGTTATAACTGAAGCAGTGGTAGATACAGGTGCTGTGGTTAATCTTTCGAGTTTTGATTTGTTTCAAAAGATGCAGTCAACTCTGAAAAAAGCTGATCTTGCTTTTAACGGTATGGGGAGGCGCGTCCTTGAATTGCATAGGCAAGTGCACAGAAGCAGTTAGTTACAAGTCCAAATCGATTAACGCTGAATTTTACGTATGTTCGGAAGCAGGTCCAGTGCTCATGAGTTACCGGTTATGCAAGCAACTAGGAATTATCGATTGCAAAAATGATACAATGGTAATGAATACGTCGCATGACCAGGTTAGGTCCACCCCTAAACTTATTGATCCTTTCAAGATTCATTTGAAAGAATCTGCAGTTCCTAAATCTTTCCCGGCTCGCCGTTTGCCGATCGCATTGCATGAACCAGTGAAATCAAAATTGGAGGAAATGGTTAACGACGGTACCATTGAAACCGTTTCTGATCCAAGCGAGTGGTGTTCATCAAACAGTTGAAGGTAGGTTGCACTGTCGCATACCTGTTGACTGCTTTCTTTATCAAATCACGCATGTAGACTAATTTTTAATGCCATTTAATGCCTAAAGGAACTCAAATGACACTATTTTTCCATGACCAAGGCACACTCTGCCAAGATAAAGCTATTAAAGTACCGAATGTGCTGCTGTACATTTCCGTATCTTGTTGTAATTTCTAGGCCTATAGAGTAGTTCTAATACAAGTCACATCATTAAATTCAAATAAGACTGTTTCTCTATTGCAGTAGTAGGTATATTTAAAGATTGACACACCAGTAAATGATAGTTTTGATTTTACAACTTCTCCTTTTCAGAATATATGGACAAAATTGAAAATAAAATTGAATTGAATTGATATTGTCCATATATTCTCAAAAGAAAATAAAGGCAAAGCAGGATATGGCCGATGAACGAAGAGAACGCTTTTGAACTGGAGGAGGCCCGGCATGCACATCTGAAAGCAGCAGCACTGTAGCTCTTGTAAGTGGAGTGTGCCAAAGCCAGATGCCGCTGAATGGAATTATGGACAATGATCATATGGACTCAAGTAGTAAGTTAAATTGTTGTCAACAGTGAATCTGCATCAACCCAGTGGTGGGCAAGCAATGGTAACATAGGACAGATTTTCCTTCTCATGTAAAGTTTGCAATTTGTGAAATACGCAGAACTAACCAATGACCTTGAAATCACACATGTGGCATTGCCGCGACAACGTCGATGTTACGCGTGCGGTTGCCTGACTTCGAGTATATGCCGCGCCTACTAATCGAGGGCATCTACTTCATGAAGAAAAAATTTGCATATTTTTACAAATAAGATTGCACATGTACATGTATGCCCATTTATATTCGATGCCCTATCATATCAAATATGCAATAATTGCATGGTTTCATGTCTTTTCCTCTTTTCAGAATCAGATGAAGAAGTGAAAGTCAAAGAAGACAATTCCTCGAAGAAAGAGAAAAAAGTAGTCAAAACCTACGCTCACGCTTATGCCAAAGAATATCACGACATGCGCATACAGATGCTAAAGGAGGAGCATAAGAAGCGAATACAAATATTGGATTTCGAACTCGAATTGAAGGAGACAGAGATGAAAATCAAACTGAAAGAGCACGAGAAAGCATTGAGAAATCTCGATGGTTTATATGAACATTATAGAACAGAATAAAAAAATGTTTTAATATATCTTTTGTAGATAGTTGGCAGAGTTGACAATTCCGGTACCGGTATCTTCTACATTTTTATGCGGATTTGTTTGCATTGAACAATAATACATGTATATGTGATCATATCGCTTTTTCTTTATTTATTAAAACCGAATATCTGTAGCAAAGTAAGCATTTGATCTGTAGTACATGGTAAGAATCGAAAGAATTACGATAATTGAGCAGTTCCCGTACATTCACACGGATGTTTAAGTGATATAGGTTGCCTTGCATAGAAATTTTTGTTCATTTATTAAATAGCACACATCTCATATATTATACTGCACCAATTCTCTGATTACCAAAGCATTTTTAAATAACATAAGCTTATTGATTACACGAATACATTCCATAGATTATGTGGCAAAATGTATAATTATTGTCATAGATGAAGAAGAGAAAACATTCTCATCAAATGGAATGAGATTTATTCGAACAGAAACACCAGCTTGCTTTACGCGAAGAACGAGTCAATAATATGTTGACGTGAACTGTTCTCTGAAGAGTACGCATCAGAGTCCAGAAAGATAGACTGTTCATCCACCTCTTCCACGTCCACGAACTCATCCACCGGGACTGAGTGCTGCTGAATGGCGATATTGTGCAATATTCCAGTTGCTACTATGATGCTACAGCACCTCCTCGGGGAAAATCGCAATGTATTTTGAAGGCAGCGGAACCTGGCCTTCCACAACCCAAAGGCTCGTTCAATCGTGTTCCGTGTCCTGATGTGAGCGACATTGTAGCGTCCTTCGGGAGCAGTGGTGGGACGCAATATTGGTGTTAAGATCTCTGTGGCACACGGGTATCCATTATCCCCCAACAAATGACCCTGAAATTCGTGATCAAGGAACCGACTACAGATCGATGAATTCCGCCATATTCGAGAATCGTGAGTCGACCCTTTCCAGCGTACAACAATGTCAGTGAATTGTAAATCTGGTGAGCAAACACATTGTACATTCACTGACATAAAACCCTTCCGACAACGGAATTCTTCATAATCAGTCGCTGATGGTTTCTTTATTTTCACATGAGATCCATCGATTGCGCCAATAACACCTGTATATAATTAACCAATATAACCAATATATAAACAACATTATACCACACTATGTTTGCATGTTTATATTTGCATTTTGAAATATATATAACAAAAATATTTTGTAAAAATGTTGTATGAATACAAAACATCAATGCATTAAATTTTGGCATTAGGACGTTAGGTCCTACGCTTGTACCATGACTGGACTCATTTAACCCCACACGCAGACCTTTTTCGGACCAAACAGACCAATATAGCATTAATAGTGTACTTACCGGGAAAACCTGCTATTGAGAAAAAATCCAGTTTAAGTTTTGCTTGCTCTGATGCTCCAGGAAATTTGATGTATTGTGGACAAAGTGCGTTGGTCATCCGGTACACAATTCGGCATACCGAGGCTTCACTAACCTCCGACAAATCTCTATTTTCTCTGTGACAAATTCCACAAGCGTAGAATTGCAGACTTATCAGAAGTTGTCTCATTAAAGGGACAGGCAGACCTCTATTATTAACTGGGGATGTCAGCTCTGGAGCCAACTGCTCAAATATGGCAACGCCTGCACCTTTTCCGAATCGGAAACGGTCGACAAAATCTTCGTCACTCCATTGCTTTAGAGGATCACTCACATCCCTTAAAATTCTCGGCGTTGGTGCATTGTCGGCGTCATCTTCCATTGTCAAATAGTCAAGATACTCCATAGCTTGGAATTGCACAAACAACCTGATGAAAAAGGTCTGGACTGAACTGTATTATTGCTATGTGCTGCTTAGATTTACAAACTGTCGCCGCTTGAAATTAAAAATTCAATGCATAAGACATGCCTTTGCTGTTTGCTTAGCTATACATTACAAAAAATCTATACATTAACTGCTTGCTTTTCTTCGTAAGCAAGCAGCCATCTCTGCAAGCGAATGCGAAGAAGACAGCTTCGGATAAGTAATCACCTACATAAGAGCTCTTATATGCAAGGAAAATTATAAGCAAATAGCTTATTTAAAGATTTTTGAGACCATAAGCTGATTGCTTGCATAAGAAATCAACTCTGCAACTGGCTGCATATCAATTAATCAGGCCATAGATTTACAGAGATATGCACCAAATATATCTATGAAATGAATATCTTTGGCATAGAAGTGTAGCTCATCAGCGACATTTAGCTGAAAGTGATGTTAAATAACTAATGCTAAACGATTTCAATTCATTCAATACTAAAATCTATGTCAATGAATTAACATAGAAAATGTTAAATTTTTAATTACATTGACTAGATAGGCCTATAGACATATTCAACAATAACTTCTCCCTTGTTGCAGCAATGTGTCATTATTATGTAAATTCTGTTACATGGCAAAATCTACATAATAATGATATTGTCCTAAGCTGTATTTCTATGGGAAAATACCGTGAAACAATGCAGAAAAAAGCGTGATCCATGTTATATCGGGCTCCGCAAAAAAAACTTCGCATTTGTACTGACCTGTTTTTCTGGTTGTCTGTCATGCCTTATTTGTTCTCCATTCTGTCCTAGAGGGCATAATTATAGCAATATTATAGCATGGATTACTATAACATAGCTTTTGTTGCTACCTAGCATAGCAAAGCAAGCTTTGTTTTACATGTATCTATTCAATTTCATTTTCATCACTAATCAAATTGGTCTCTACACCTCGATCTCATGGCTACAGCAGATTTCAAGCAGGATCATTTGTACTTTTTCATTGACACCTTGCAAGCAAATGGCTTTTCGTGTGCACAAATGCGTACGTTACTAGTTCAGCGTTGGGGAGAAGAAAATGTAAGCACTCGTCGGATACAACAAGTTGCCAGCGAATTTTCCGAAGGAAAAAGATATTCATTTAAGAGAAAATCAGGGTCTGGAAGACCACGTGCGAGCACTTCTACCGAAAACGTAGAACTAATTCGTGAGAAAATTGAAGAAAATAATCGCTTATCATGCAGTGATTTGAGCCGAATTACGGGAATTGACTGTGATGCTGTGAACCGAATTTTGATCAGAGATTTGCATAAGAAGTCTGTATGTTGCAAATGGATACCACATGAACTAACTCAACAAAATAAAGAAACAAGAATTGAGTGTTGCCAAACTATGATTGAAAGATATTCAAGAAGAAGATCCAGAGAAAATGTTATTGTTATAGACGAAAAGTGGGTATACTTCAAGGATATTCCAGCTAAAGAGAACAACCGAGCCTGGGTTGATAGTGCGGGAGATAGACCTGCTGTTGCGAGGAGGACAATTTCCGATCGCAAAGTGCTGATCATACTGGCATCAAATTACTCCAAATCAATGCATTACCTTGAGGTATTGCATGATGGAGCATCAATTAACTCTCAACGATACATTGATTTCTTAGAAAACATGGCATCTGAGTTTGAAAGTGTGTTGCCTAGGTGGGAGATGGTTGTTCAACACGACAACGCTCGGCCTCATGTTGCTCGTTGTGTCACTGAATGGTTTGAGGCCCGACATGTCTCTGCTGAAGCAGCCTCCATACTCAACAGACACAAACTTGATGGACAGATTCTTATTTAGAAATTATTAAGTGTTCAGAAGGGGACATGACTTTGAAAATTCACATGAAATTCACCACAATTTTCGTCAATACATGGATGCCATGATGAGCAGCAAGCTTCTTAAAGAACTTGAAAATTTACTTCTTCATTTGCAAAGAATCGTTGATGCAAATGGAAATTATGTTCAATAGTCACTTTGTCACTGTGTTGTATAGTTGCAACAATTACAATATCATGACTTGTCTTAAAGTACAATGTAATCTGTTTTCATATGAAAAGCGAATTTTTTTGCGGAGTCCTATAGATATAGAATAATATAATAAAATTATCATGATGTGTAGATAACTATGATTTGAATTTCAATAGTACACATGAAACAAAACTAAATCATTTTTATTGATACTGCTGTCTACGATGTTAAACCTTTCAAACGTACCAAGAGAAGAAATTTCTGGCCTTAGCACAGATGAGTTGGAGTGGGTGACGGAGGAGTCGGGAATAGCGAAGAGGACTATCTTAATAGCGAAGAGGAGGATGTTGCAGATGATGTCTTAAAAGAGCTAGACGAACTGGAAAAGAGTGGAATACTAGAATCTTCTCGCAAGCAAATGGAAAACACAGTTGAAAGATTCACTAAGTTTTTGTCATCAAAGAATTTGTCCAACAATCTGCAACGTATTCCAATAGGAATATTGAATAATTATTTATGATTATTCCATGCTGAACTAGGGTCCAAAAAAGGTCTATACTATGCACCAGCAACCCTGATTTGCATTCGAGCTGCTTTACATAGACACTTTCAATTCGTACGCAAAGATGTACATATCATTTCTGATCATCGTTTTGAAAAGTCAAACAGAATGCTTGCCACTATGGTACAAAAATTCAAAAAATCCAATCAACCAAAAGATCGTGATTCCTATCCTGCCATCGAAGACAAAGACTTTCAAAAGATAAAGAATTATTTTGACAGATCATCTGGAGAAGTGTTGCAACAGGAAGTAATTTTTAATCTTATTTATTATTTCGGCTTTCGTGGAAGAGAAACGTTGCCTCAACTTGACAGAAGAAGCTTCTCTTTTTGTAGAGATTCCGATGATCTGGAATATGTTTGCCTAAACCACGAATTACTTTCAAAAAATGCAAAAGCTTCTTTGACTCAATCAGAATTTCAGGATATGAAAAAAGCCCGCGTGTACGCATATACCGAAGAGGACGATGGATGTTGTCCAGTACAAGGACTCAACCTGTATTAGAGTAAGATAAGTTCTATTGAGGGAATTTACTTATTCCCAAAACCTTGCAAAAATTATTCACAGGGACTCGCAAATAGATGTTGGTTCACCAGCAAACAAACAACTGGTATTAACACTTTCTAAAAGATACACTAATCACTGTATCCGTGTGACTCATATAACGGTGCTCAAAGCTAGTGGATTTTCAAATTCTGAGATAGCTTCAAATACAGGTCACAAAGACCCTGGAAGCATTGAACGATATAATAGAAAAAGAGAAGACTCCGATTTTTCCTCTATGTCTAAGGCTTTTTCCGTGGCAACATCCAAGCGATCAGTGGTGATCAAAAGAGTGGGAAAGTACGGGAAGGTGAGAATGGAAGGAGAGGTATGTACATCGCAAATGCTGACGTATCAAGGTGAAGATCAAGTTTCCCAGGCTCCTCAGATAAATATTCAATTCAGTGGGAACTTTAACAATTGCACTTTACAATTGATAAATGATTTTTTAACCATGTTCTTAAAATCACATGTACATGTATATGCATTCATTAGTTTCTGCATGACGTAGGCATACATGTACAGGTACACATTACATGCAATGAGCAATTGTTATAAGCATCATTGATATCCTTTTTTTGCTATGCTTGACAAAAAGGTTATTTGAGTCATAGATATATTCATGTAAATAATATTCAATGAGAAAATATCGTGTTTTTTCAGCGCATTGATATGATAAGTTTTGGGGAAACTATCATGGAAAAGCTTAGGACAATGTGATTTAAGAAAGGTTTTCCAGACATCGATAATCATTACACAGCTATGTTAAAATACGGCAATGCATGATATGAAGCAGATGACACCAACAATAGATATTTCATGGATATGGCAGCGAACAAATTGATTGGTCGAAATGGTTTAGCTTTGATTTATCACAAAGTAAGACAAGATAGGATATCATTAACAGTACGTGAACCTCAAATGGTCGAACAGAAGAAAAAAACAGTTAATAAGAAAATGTGACCAAGATGGGATTTGATGGTAACACGAACGTACATCAGCCGCCATCCCAAAATCTGTAAAGACAGCGAGAATGCATCTGATACGAAATGCTATTGTGGTACAATATTCACTTCTAGGAATACTTTTGCGGCATACAGAAGCCGTTCATGGCAGTGTCTATTCCATCAATCGAAAATTCAATAGTTGTGACGATTATCATAAGTGGCTGGATGATTTGGCGAAGAGCAGTGACTTCGTTACGAAGCAAAATGTATGTAAAAATGGATTTTGTTATGTAACAAAAGTTTGTAACATCAGAAATTGTGAGGCTTTCCTGCATATCAAAACGTCTGATAATACTTATAATGTGAAAGGTTACCTCAGACTAGGGCTGGGTTCGAATATTCGTTCGAACATCTTAAAATTCGAACAATTCGAATTCTAAAATCACTATTCGAATACCTATCAATATCATAAATATTCCCGAGTACATATTTATGCAAAGCCTAGAAAGCCTATTGAAAGCCTATTTGTGCATAGTCTCACATATTCGCTTCAATTCACATGTGGGTGTCGATAGAAATATTGTGATTGCTCCATTTAATGTAGACTAATTCTGATTCACTAACGAAGAAGAGGACAAAATACATAGCGCCCAGAATGTTTGATGAAATGGTTTATCAGAACGTGAGCAAGATGAATAAGTGCGACACACTTATTGTTTTCACTTCATACAGAGCAGCCTATCCACCAATATCTATGGCGATCGACCACTATACCAGAGCGAATAGCTTTCTGCGCTTGCAAAGGTTAACCAGCCAATGAGCATTGACATTCTCCCCAATCGAATTTCACGCCGTTAAAGATAAGTTGCAGAGACACAGGTTGACATCACAAAATATCCTGAGTCGTGTTACGGATAAATATCAGCCATATCAATTGTCTGGAAATATTTTACATTGAGTAAAGACAAAAAGAAAGCTACACTTAGCACAATTGAAAACGCACCACCTGTCAAATCCAGCTAATTCGAAGTAAATCGCTTCGATTGAATATGGAATGAAGGACGCACGCTAATTGACATAGATATCGGCACGACGGCGGTCTGGTGGTGGGATTGCGTCATTGTTCAGACTGAATTACTGAAGCAAGCATTATTATTACCGAATTACTTAGCAAGCATGTGTTCAAATTGAACTTCGATCATGAAGTATAAAATTAACGACGTATTATGGGAAATGACGGTTTTGTGAAAAATCTTAAGATGGTGCGTCAAATGTCTGATGCCGAAAGATGGACAAACAAAGATCATGTATTGTCATATTGCAATACTACATCGAATTTACGTTCTCATCTTGAAAAACGCCATTCTGAAATATGCATCAATCCTGGTAAGTCAAATTAACACTAGAGGCCAGAACAAACCATACATGAAACTCTTGTTCTTCAGATAAAATGGAATCCATCTCAAACCTTGATCAATTCGTGAGGAAAACCCCCAGGGATGCAATAGTTCAGAAGTACGATAGTACCTCGTCCCAACAAACGTGCATTGAAGACAAGTTGGTCACATTTGTATGTAAAATGAACCTATCAATATCGATCGTGGAAAACAAGTATACTTCAGGGAACTTGTAAATGCATTAAATCCGAAGTTCACGATTCCTTCACGAAAGAATCTTAAGTCCAAAATAGAAAATGTTTACACAGTCGAAGTTGATACAACAAAAAGTTAATTGCTGATAAAAACAACGTTCTGTCGGCAATTACTACAGACAATTGGACAAGTCAAGAGATGACTTCCTATACAGGTGGGCCTATATTCACCCTTAATATATATAATTATAAATTCTAAATTTATGTTTATTTTTCAGGTGTTACGTTATATTACGTGACATTGGACTGGCAATTGGTAGCCAGATGCATTGACGTGAAGTCAACTCCTGTCTCGCACACGGCTGATAATCTGCACAAAGCTCTGTCGGAAATATTGAATGATTGGAGTCTAAAAAGTGTAAAGATTTTCGCTGTCAAGGATGCAGGATCAAATGTAAAGAAAGCTGTCGACGACTTGATGGATTTCAAAGGCACGATCCGATGTTTCGATCATGTATTGCAACGTTCTGTACTTGTAAGACTGAAAGCGGAATAAGCAGACAACGTTATGAAACAAGCGAGGAGAATTGTACGGCACTTTCATTGCTCCAATCAACAAACGGATGAACTGAAAAACGAGGCTGCTGATTCTGCTGACTTTAAGTATCGAAAACTTATTCAAGAATGTCCAACGAGATGGGATCTTCTTTCGAGATGTTGGACCGTCTAATATTGATGAAAAAACCTGTTGTTAATGTACTGATGAGTGGCACTCGCGAAATTCAAGAATTGATACCGCATTCGAGGTTTTGGAGGAAGTTGCCGATTTGAGAGATCTTCTGGAAAAATTGAACTTAATTTCAGAAACCATGAGCTCAGAAACCAAACCAATGTGCTCTTCAATCTATCCTATTCTCATAAATCTTCTGACGAATGTTCTCACCGATTCTGATGATTCCGATATCATTACGTCGGTGAAGCGCGCAATAAAAGACGGTCTTGAAAAGCGATACACTGGTGATGAGATTCGTAAAACAATGGAGATAGTGACAACATTAGATCCTCGGTTCAAAGATCTTTCGTTCTTGAATATTGACTCAAGACGGAAAGCCTATAGAACTGCTAGGAAGGCAATCGAAGAAATGGTGAATGAGCAGTAATATGAAAGAGAGGATGTAACATGCACAGATCAAATGGAGGTCGAACCCGTCGCAAAAATACGACGCGAGGATTTAACTGTGATGGCTGTATATGGTGCCAGTGTTCATGCAAATTCAAAACCAGGGAAGGCAGCCCCTACATTTGAGCAGGGGTGGAGAAATTACATCGCCGAGGAATCGCTAAATGTGAAGTCTGATCCATTGTTATGGTGGAAAACGAAAACCGAACAATATCCACGTGTTGCACTTGCAGCCAAATTTTATTTAGTTGTGCATGCGACTAGTGTGGCTTGTGACGAGCGTTTTCGACAGCAGGGCTAATCGTGGAGTCGAAGCGGGCGTGTCTATCTCCAGAAATGGTTCGCAAGTTGCATTTTCTTAATAAAAACTTGTAGAATCTTGTTTTGAATCATGAACATTTGTTATATTCTTGTTGAACATTTTATATCAATTTTAGTTTTTAGTTATGATGATTTAACATATTTATTTAATAAATAAATTTTTCTTTGAAATTTTAAAAAAATCAATAACTTTGCTTCTGTCAGATTAAATTTAGCGGACAAAACAATATGGGCCATCAAATGTGCTATGTATAGACCATGAATAAAATTTCGAATAAAATTCGAATAATAGATATTTTTTCGAATCGAATATTCGAATATTAAATTCCTTCGAATACCCAACTCTACCTCAGACATTCCCACTCACAAAGCATAAGGAAAATGAGGATATCCGGAAAGGCGCGTCTTGGAGAAAATTGATAGCGGTCTAAGTGATTCACAGATCCTCCAGGATTTGAGGAAATCGTGTCCACATTCGGTTCTAATGAATTTCATACAACAACGCAGCAAATAACAGATTTAAGAGCAAACAATAGACCACCAAGTGACAGATTCGCAAAAAATGATCTAACCAGCATCTAGTCCGGGAGCTAGCGTGAAGTTATGCAGGGAACGAGGTAGTACATAAAACTTTCACATAGCATAGTACACCTCTAACCTACTGCAAAACTTCGCGTCAGCCGGATCAGATCACTTGCTTTTCAGAAATAGAGAGGATAACAAAATCCTATGCATTTCCAATGGTAAAATTGTGACATTTAAGGTGTTGACTCCATGTTTTCGAATTTTTGCTCCTAAAAGTTACACAAATTGGTATTTTGTTGAACTGGTTATTATAGAAATCATCTACAGATCATGATCTTTCAAATGAGTTATCATTCAGTGACAGAGGATGAAGTAAAGTGTACAAACAAACACTTTTCGTTAAAGTATATCAACAATTTTCCTGAAATTTCTATGTTAAAGTTTGTAGTTACACCAACGAAAAGTGTCTGTTTGTACACTTTACTTCATCCTCTGTCACTGAATGATAACTCATTTGAAAGATCATGATCTGTAGATGATTTCTATAATAACCAGTTCAACAAAATACCAATTTGTGTAACTTTTATGAGCAAAAATTCGAAACATGGAGTCAACACCTTAAATGTCACAATTTTACCATTGGAAATACATAGGATTTTGTTATCCTCTTTATTTCTTAAAAGCAAATGATCTGATCCGGCAGACGCGAAGTTTTGCAGTAGGTTAGAGGTGTACTATGTATGCTATGTGACAGTTTTATGTACTACCTCGTTCCCTGCACAACTTCACGCTAGCTCCCGGACTAATCGGTAAAGCAGTTTCACAGAGTTTGCAATCTGGAGAATCAAAGTTCATTCTCTATAAAAATTTCGGTCCACAAATGCATGGTTTTAAGAACTCAGACTTCTTCTTTGCCATCATGACTGACGAGCAGAAAGAACTATAAATTTGGCAGTGAAGTCATTTGTATGGACTCTGCTCACGACACCTCACAGCATGACGTCAAATTGGTAACTATGGTGGTTATTGGACCTCATTCACAAGGTCTCCCTGTAGCTTTCCTTGTTACCACAAGCGAAACTGTAGGCATTTTGACTAAGTTTTTTTGAGGCAGTGAGAAAGAGTGGGATCGATTAGAACGAGATTCTTCATGACTGATGATTAAAGTGCATATCATACTACATTCTGCAAAGTTTTCTCTGAACCGGATAATAAACTCTTACGTGAATGGCGTTTCCATCATAGATGAAATTTTCATTGAACTCCTACGTTGAAAATTTTCAAAGTGTCCTCCTATGGGCTTTGAGAGGTTGCGGTCCTTAATATGTTTCAACTTTTGGACAGGCAGAGAACTACAAAATTTTCTGTTCTATATTTTCATTCCTTTGATAGGATTATAATTTCCTTCAAATTACTGCATGAGCATTTATGATCATTTGTAGTAGGTGCTCGCCTTTCCCTCAGCATGAATGTACGATCTATTTCCGCGGCAGTTAAGACTTTATTTACCTACTTTTTGATGAATTTAGAAACTTTATACATTGAGCGTCAGATGACGATTAATTCGCATCTACTACTACATGTACATGAAAAGATTGATGTCACTGGATCACTAACATACTCATCTATGGCACCTTTTGAGGCATAGCTCAAATTGATAAAGAGATTGATAGAAGGCACGAGGAACCATTTCAAACAAATAGTTGATAAGTACATTCTGATGAAAAGTACCCATTGTTATATTCTTTCAAATTATAATGTTTCATCACCACTTTTGTAAACTGCATTCAAAATCGGCTCCCAATACATGACCATAGACCTTTCGATCCAGAAACAAGAGTTCTCTCCAAAGACAAGATACGCTTCCTCAACTCTCAACCCATTTTTCAAGTTTCAGTTGCTGAGTATTCGGATTTGTAAAGCCGGTAAATTTAGATAGAAGAAAAGAAGGAAATTTTTGATTGTAGGTGAAACTTTGTTTTGATTATCAAATTAAAATTATCTATTGATTTAGAGAAATTTTGTCATCATTGGTCAGTTCAGTTCATCTCAAAAATTTTTCTCAAAATTTTTGAGCACACAATTGAAAGAAGTAAAGAACTGTAGTTGTTCGGCAGATCAGCGCCAAAAATGTGTACCTTGTCGAATCGTGTGTCAGTGTGTGTCACATTTTATCTAATCTATCTATGTTTGTTGACTAGACATTTGCTTGACTTGATGATCTTCTTATCACCTTTTTCTATGATTTGTTTTATCACTATATGATATTTAATTTTTTTTTTTGCGTGCATGGACAATGCATTTCGGTCCCTGATGAAGTTATTTTCACAAATTGATAATGTTGTCTAATAGATGTGTCCATGAACAGCTAAGTTTACATGCAGGCCTATTCAGTCGTTTATGGAAAAGTCATTCGGTTGCTGATTTTCCTAAGTCTACGAATGACTAGTGATTTCATTCATAGTCATTGGCCTAATAGTTGGTCAGAATATTGTAGATAGAAGAAACTTTAACTTTCAATAAACACATTTGCAAGCATGAAGAAGCAAGATAAAGAAATTGCTATTGAAAGTATTATTTTTGAGCTTATACTTAACATCTGTCTGGCGATAAATTATGAAAATGTACCCTTCTTGTGAAATCATATTACGCGATCCAAACTGTAATAGAAGTAACTGTAGATTCTTACACGAAGTGTTGGTAAGATGGATAATATGAGAAAAAAAGTCCTAACATGGTGCTTTTTGAACAATGTACGTTTATGAATGAAGTGATGTACGAAATAGCGTTTGTTATATAAGGTCGTAATATAGTAAATATCTGCAAATCATTATTTTTACTTTGATTTTTCATGCAAACTATGCGTTGAATGTTTCAATTAAGGGTTAGTCAAGCAAAGCAACGCACTGATGTGGGATCATGCCCATAATTCAGAATACAATATACGTCTACTATGATGGCTTATATAATCTGCTTTACAGGATATCTGCATTACATGCTAGGAGACAAATAAAAGTGCTTTGCTGTTATATGATTTTATGGTTTGGATTTCTATGAATCACGCCTGTATATCGCCATTTCTGTTCCCATATGAACAATTATTTTGTTCTCTTTCAGGGCGACTATATTACTATTCAAAGGTGGCACTGAATGCCGAATAATGTCCGAAGGCACCTATCAAACCTGTCTAAATTCAATTGAAATATAATTTTCTCTCTCTCTAGTCACAATCTGCGCCACTGCTACAACTTCAAGCAAGATCCAACCGACGTTTTGACATGTGTTCCGAAATAGATGATGAGGCGCGGAAGGTTCGGATTCTTGGTGATGAAGCTCCTGTTGTGTCGCCTGGTGAGACTCTTGAGATCGAACCACCAATACGCCCGGATAGTGAAAGCCCAGCAGTCGCAGTGAAGATTCAACGGCGCCACAAGCCAACGTTGATAGAAAGAAGAAGACAGATGGACTCAATGGTAACAATCGTATTTTGAAATGCATACAAAAACAAAATGATACCATCATTGGACTTTTGAAGGCTCTTGTTGAGTGTCGGCACAGTCCGATGGAGGAGATGGAAAAAGACTATGTTGATTTTGAGAATAAGAGGTTTTCTGTTAGTGACATTCCCCATTCCAACCGCAACCAGTTTGCCATCAAAATCATGTAAGAAATTTTAGGACCGGATATTATAAATACAATTACAGAACCCCAAGGCCCTACTGAACTAACCCCTGAAATAGTGCAGAAGTTGAAAGATGCACTTTCAAACCATTTTTTATTCTTTGTTTTTATTAAGTTCGGAAGTCGGTTAATCAAGCTGCTCGAGATATTCGCAATCGTTCAAAGAAATGCGAGCGCGAAAATAAGTAAAGTTGGTGTTTTTGTGATCATGTGATTTGTATATAAATGAGCAAATTGACATGGATACACTCATTTAAATGTGTCACTGTTGAATGACAAGGCGATGTCCGATAATTACATGTAATTCACGTATTGAGTATCAAGAGGTCAATCCTTTTTGCTAAAGTACCACCGCTCGGTGTCGGCGCTTATTTCTGTAGGGAGTAAGACCGAAAGATAGTCCTTTTCAGAGCGAGGTGGGTCAGAAACCTCATGACTATTACGAATCTGCGCGTCTGCTAATACAGGGAATGACGCGGTTAACCGGTTAGAAAACTCTTAACCGGTTAACCGCGGTTAAAAAAATGTTCAAAGAGGGTGTTAAATCAATATTTTATAGTAAGAATTAAGCATGTAACCGACGTCCAATAAGGGACGTAGCCAGAGGGGGAGCGGTGGGAGCGCCGCTCCCCCCTTTGAAAATCCTGCCTACGTCCCTGCGTCCAATCAGTGGTAAAACTTTTAAAACATCTGCTTTAGATCATCGGAAAGGTGAATGTATTATTAGAAACAAAATTTACGAGAAACCGTTGCTTAACACTGGCTATTCAGTGTGAGAGAAACCAAAACACGTGACTCACTTGTACTGAGGCTTTGAATTTCAACTCGTGGAAATCACTTTTGACATTTTGACGCACACCTTATCGTTCATAAAGTCATCACTAGCAGAGACTAATGAGGAACCAATCAGAGGACGGATTGCGTGCGATGGGAAGATTATTACAATAAGAACAACACGATCGCTAGAAAATCTTTTAATCGCCTTAACTTTCGGCGTAATCAGGGTGGCGAACGACCTGGAAAAACTGGAAAAGTCAGGGAATTTCATTGTGTCTGGAAAAGACAGGGAATTTAAGAAAATTTCTGGAAAATTGTTTGACTTGCTTTATTACTGATTTTAAATGTCTTAAAAATATGTTTAATTTGAAATTATGTAGTCAGTATCTGTATCAAAATTTTCTTTTTCCGAATATACATTTCAGTTTTTGAACTTCATATATCTGGGGCCTATTGCATAAAAGTTTATGAGTGTATGAGAGATGAGTGGATAGTGAAAATGGATAATGTATGAGAGATGAGTATATCGGTTGCATAAAGCCATTTTACCAGTCATAAGTATGAGTGAAAGTTTATGAGTGATCGATCTAAATTTACTATAATTGGCAATTGTCTGACCTCGTTTTGCAGTCGTCTGGTCACTGTCTAAGATCAGAGGTTATTTATATCAAGCGTGAAATGAAGAAGAACCTTCTTGGTTATGAAAGAATGAACTTTTCTGATTAGTTGAGGTCATCGATTAACTATCGCTTTGCAACGTATAGTAACAACACTGCCAATGTCATCATCAAACGATCAAAATGGAGAGTAAGACTGGTACAAGTAGTCGTCTGATACTTCTTGATGCAATTTACGAGCGTAAGAATGTACTTTTCGGCAAATTCAGCGCTGAACTTACTATGAAAATGAAAGAAGATGCGTGGAAAGATATTCTCAAGTTAATGGAATCACTAGGACATTCAATCGTCCCGAGCACAACCAAAGTTGCATCGTGGAAGTATTTGCGAGATGTTGTGTGGACAACAAATTTAAAAAGGAAAACGTTGGTGAGTAACTAATTTTATTTGGCTAGTATAGTAGTAATTGCATGTTTTTGTAATCGTCCAATCGCTTCAATCGTCCTCTTATGACGCAACTTTGAAGTACTACATCTATGTTTGTATGCGGTTTTTGAGAAATTCAACAAAGCACCAACAATCCACATAGCACATCTTTTGATGATTTCTACACGAAAACTTTACATTTCAAGATTTTTCAGTGGAATAAAAACAATTAGTGTCGAAGCGTCGTCTTATGACGATTATGAAACTATGAATTTATCTCATCATATCATCGCTACTGATGAAGATATTATCAAATTTCAAGTTTTGAGGAATGCTTCAATTCAAATGCAAAAAATATATCAAAAAGCGATAGCAATAATCAATAATCAATGACCGATAATCAATCATGTCAATATCACGTTCTGAAAAAAGGCATTTTAGAGAGAATCAAAATGAAGAAAATAATGAAAAATATTTTTATGTTTGATAAGTCGTTTGATCATCAATGTTCATAAAACAACTTCAACACTATTAGAAATAGGGCATTAGCATAATATTTCAGTGAAAATATGCCTTCTAATCTAATTCATATTTTTCTGCAAAATGTTGCTATTCACGTTGAAATGCTTATATGTCAATAAAATCTCTCCATAATTTCAGGAAAAGCGCGATAAGAAAACAAAGACGGGTTCGGCCGGAGGGCGAGAAATACAATACAATCAAATAAATTTGAAAGTTTTAGAAATTTTCGGAAAAACATCGGCTATCGTGGAAGGCACCGGGGTTTTGGAGTCGATCAGTTTTGATGGAATTATTGAAGAAGGAACATCTACTGACAGTGCTCCCGCATCAATTCCGAAAAGAATTAAGCGCGCAACAACTGATATGATAGCTGAGGTTGACGAGCTCAAATTAGAAAATTTGAAGCTTGAAATTCAGCTGAAGCGGAAGCGACTTGAGGAGAAGGACTGTGAAATCGAACTGAAAAAGTTGAAATGCAAAAAGCTTCGCAAAGAGCTAGAGGATGATGAAGCCGATAACAACTTCTCTGTAGGCCTACAGACATATTTAAATCTTTAATTTGTCTATTTGTGCATTTATTTACAGATCTTTTACTAAATACTACTGGAATAAAATATCTAACGATTGACGCGTATTTGTTTTAGCAAACAACAATACAGGATTGGGAATTGGAGTTCAGAATTTGATGTTTCACTTCAGGAAATATACATTTCGTATAAAAATCAAAAGTATTTAATCCAAAAATCGTATCACTGCAAAACACCTAAAAAATTCAAGTTAGCAAATAATTGTTTGATACAAATTGTATGCAAAAAGTCTTCAAAATTTGAGGAGCATTAATTTAATTTTAATGACTAAATAACTAATTGAATGCATAAGTAGCTGCACAACAGAATACAAGATGCTTATGCAAATGATTTATGATAGATCAAATATCACGCATGAGTCTAATTATTTTGTGCCGTGGATCTGAAAGGATGGGTAGTGGGCCATTGATGTCTTCATCTTCATTTTCAGGAATTTCGATATCCACGCCACTTTCACTTTCTTCTACATGTGCCAACAAGTATCAATGAGATAGATGGATGTTAAATTGAGGATGGCCAAGATGACTATTCCGATGAAGTGCAATCTGATGGTGAAGTCACAACAACGAAAAAACATCCTTCGAAAATAACTGGCAATTACTCAACAGGCCTAGATGTATCCGAAATAATTGAAGCAAAAGTGAGAAACAGGGTATCGGATCGTGCTACTGCCGCCATCGTAAATGCAACTCTTCGAACGGTTGGATCCCCTATCGTGATAGATAAGTCCAAGATTCGGAGAGGTTTAAGAAAAATATGGATGATACCATTGACTTCAGTAGCTGTCTTGGATATGACGGAAAGAAGGATATTAATTACACTGAAAGACATAAATATTGGAGAGAATAATCACAGACGTGAAGTTAGAGAAGAACACTACTCGCTAGTATCCATTCCTGGAGGATACATGGGACATGTGGTACCAGATTCCGGCACTTCCAAAAGCATCGCTGAGTCCATTTTGCACTTCGCCAAAGAAAAAAGTATAGATGATTCTATATCCGCAGGTGAGTTCCAGACTTGTTTAATGACTTTTTTAGATGAAGAAAATGATCTGGTGCTGCGCCACAAATTCTTACGTACCGGTTAAGATACATGTACTTTGTATATGATTGCTTACTAAGCTACTTTTTAAGCCCATATCTGCCTGTTTTTTGTTTATCTGTGTATATAGCAATTCAATACTTACATGTAAATGTTTTCATGCTTTGATGTTTTTTGTGTTTCTAACAGTTTGACTAAGCAGCATGAACTTTAAGATTATAAGTAAAATTGACGTTTTAATAATAACGGTAGCTATGCATTCAGGACAATCAGAAATATTGAAATCAGACAAATCAAACAAACATAATTTGTTTTCAAACACAATGAAAATTGTGCAAATGCACAAAACAGAAGGAGAATAATTATGAATAAGTACATTTGGGTTTATTACAAAGTGTGCATGTATTATGGTTAGTCCCCTGCACAATGTGATATCCAAATGTGATTAATAGCAGGCTTACGTAAAAAGGATGATCATCTACATGTAACTGATTCGTACTATACATGTTTTTTACTCATGCTATTCATTTCTTTGCAGTTTACTGTGATGGGACTAATACGAATGTTGGAGCTGTGGGTGGAATTAACAGAGTCTTGGAGATGAAGCTAAATCGACCATTGCAATGGTGTGTCTGTCTCCTTCATCTTAATGAGCTCCCATTGCGTCACTTGATAACAGAAATGGATGGTAGAATGTTGAGTTGCAATCAATTCTCTGGGCCAATCGGGGAAGTACTGCCAAACGTTGAAAACATGAGGATTTGTACTTTTGAGCCTTTTCACGATGTTCCACGAATGCAGGAATTACCAACCGAGATTGTCGATGACTTGTCTTCTGATCAAAGATACCTTTACAAAATAGTGATGTCCTTGATTGATGGAAGTGTTGAGGAGGATTTGGAAAAAATGAAGATTGGACCTTGCTGCCATAGCCGTTGGCTAACAACAGCTTCACGCATCTGTAGACTGTATGCTGCAACATCTAATCCATCAACAAGTTTGAAGACCATTACAAGGTACATCGTTGAAGTATACGCTCCAATGTGGTTCCCTGTGAAACAAAACAGCACTGCAATTGATGATCCCAAGAATCTGTTCTTTCTCATGAAGTCTTCCGAAAAATTCCAGTGCAATGAAGCAAAGCAAATTGTTCAGAGGATTTTGTGTAGGGCTAATATACTGTATGGTATGTATTTTAAGGTATTGTATTAAATACGATCTTATTATTTAGGCCTAACAATTCACTGTAAGTAAGATTGAAAAATAAAAAAAAAAAGGGACTAACAGTTCTAAAAAAATAAAAAAGATAAAACATTCTCTTAAAATAAATCGAACGCTCAAACCAAACCACCATTACCGTAACGGAAGGAAGGGTGGAAACGTCCACCACAAATATTTAGCTTCATATTATTATAAACAAATCTAACCAAATAATCGCTTCACTCTCTATTAAACCATAGTAATTAGGTAACCATTTTTAATTTGAAATAGAAGATAAATTCATTTTTGATTTCAGGTTATATGGAAATTTTGTTATATTTTGCTATTGTTATCGATGCCGCTAGTGAGCACATGAACACATACTGATTTTTTGTAAATTTAAGCTTTATTTCAACATTTGTTTGCTCAACATATAATAACGCCTTATAAAAGACTATAGGTTGGAAATGTAATAAGGATCTTACTTTGGACTTACTAAAGGCGATCAAGAAAAACGTTGGGCTCCACATATTGTGTGTCAAAATATGAGGAAAATCGAATGCATTGCGATGACTTTGGCGAGGACTGGTTATTAAGCGATGGACCAATTGTTACTTTTGTTTACTTTTGTTTAAAGGCGGTTGCCATACTTTCCTTTGTGTAAACTAAAATTTAAAATTCCCAATCTTAATAGGCCTAAGTTTTCGAGGGATATTCCCTTCAGTAGTCAGTGCTTCGAGGGAGATTTTCCATTTGTGCAAGCAAGTAGTGAGGGAAAGGGAGGAGATGATGTGTTCGATCGGAAGAGATTTCACCTCCTCTACATTATGAAGAGGTCATCTCATGATCTCAAAAGTTCTGCAAGCCAAACTTTGATTAATTGTGCGTGATTTGGGTTATATTGAAAGACCCTCGGAAAAGAACTGCTCCAGACTTAATGTGACGAGAAACAGACCATTTGACCCCACCAAACAAAATTATTAAATTGCAGAAATAAAGAAAAAGACTTCCATATTTTTTTTTAGAAAAGAACTAACTTTTAGTTTTGTCATGATGTGCCCGGTTTTTTTTCGAAAGTATGCCCAATTATGATATAATGAATGAAACGCGACATTTTTTTTGGGTCTCCGGCATGAGACTTAAGTGTGTCCTGTCCACTAATGGTATCTTTTCATCCGTTCATCCAGGAGATATTCGTGCATTTGAAAGAAAGTTGCTTGATGATCAAAACAAATGTTTGACAAGATAAAGTTTTTTTTTTAGACCCATGACAATTGTGGATCAAACAAAAAATCCTCAATGGGAAATTTGGGAACTGGGTGGTTCAGACACCAGTTTTGGCTTATCTTTGTTCGTGGGTGAGTGGGATAGTCGCGCCAGGGTATCATTTGAATAATTTGCCGTTTTGGCTTCTTGAAACTCTGAAGCCTAGAGGGCTAACATCGTTCGTTAAGATTGTGTGCGTGAATAGATCATATTCCCACCTCCAAGCTCGCTTGCTCGCTTGATGAAGTCATGTCGTTGTCAAAGGAAAGTTTTCGACGAAAGCTCATGTTGTCAAAGATTCCTTTTCTTTCTTTGGTGAGTTTGAAAAAAAACGGGTTTTATTTTTGACGTGACACGGATCGCTATCGGTACGCGATTCGTATTTCCTGCAAAAACAATGTGTTGGAAGTGAGCTTGATGCTTGCTTTCTTTACTTTTGGTTACCGAAAAAAAAACTAAACGAAACAGAAAAGCCGATAAAACTGAACTTCTTGTTGGCTGATATGCGCATTTCGCAACCTTGTGGCTTGAGCTTGAGTGACACCTGCATTTATTCCTACAAGTCAGTTGGACGTCATTCCCCGACAGTCTTGGTGCCGTCTATGATGACAATGTGAGAAGGTCCAACCAGGACCTCAAAGCGTTGGAACAGGAGCCAAGTCATGGAAGACGGATACACACAGTGGGTGATACACGAGCTGGCATCATCATAGACAGGAATCACAACACAAACGAAAGAGCTACAAGAAAAGAGAGAGCTTTTTTGAAAGAAACAAACCTAAACCTGAGATCTTGAAAAGATCTTAATATTAAAATTGATCCAATTGTCTGTTACTGCACATTAAACTGTACTGACATGCGCTCATTCTATTCTATAGTCTCATATTCATATGAATATATATGAAATAATAAATGTATGTTAATAGATTTGTTTTATTTAGTAAATTAAGTTTTATTAAATATAAAATATAGGCTATTATATCAGTAGCTCTCAGTCAGTAAATTTAGTATATTATTTATATTAGTAATAAGTATAGTATATAAGTATAAAAAATGCCAATTGTCAGTAGCAGTAGTGTAGTTGTAGTATTTGCAAAAAAAAAAAAAAAAAAAAACACCGAAAAAAAAAAAAGCACTGGACGAAAAACGGGCTTCAGATTTGGAATCGGTGAGGTCAAATTAGGTGGAAACAATGAAAATTACCCATGCAACAAAATGAGTGTTTTCCAGTGTTATTCAAAGAAACGGATTTTTTGCTCATACAGAAAACATCCTCCTTGCAATGTTGTCCGATTCTGATAGAGGAATAAGAAGAGATGCAGTTGAAACAATCCTCAGTTCCCGGAAACATTATCAGAAGTATCCACAAGGTGAAGTGAGGAAGTTTCAAGTGCCACAATTGAATTTTAGAGCCAAGTCATGGGTCAATATGATTGACTGGGAATTGACAGGTCTGTACGAGCCTCCGCTTACCCGAAGCCTTAGCAACGATGACCTGTAAGTTTTTCAGGGGGTTCAATACCGCGGGCAAGGTTCCGTGTTTCCCTGCCACTCGCAGATGGTAGAGAGGATGGTACAAGAAGTAACTAAAGCGAGCTGTACAGTTGTCGGCTCAGATACTACAGACTTCGTCGTTAAATCAACACTGAGCCATCGCACAAAACACAGAAAACAGGAAAGCAAGAAGGATTTTATTTCGTAAGAACTGCTCAAGCAAGGATTTTTTGTGCTTCCACTTCTTCATTTTTGTTTTATATGGTAATGCACCGGCAATTTAAAAATCGATTATGCTAAAAATGGCTATTTTTGATATTATTGAAATAAAGCTGCTATTTTGCGGAACCTCTAAATCTAGTCCAAATGAGCTCAAATTTCACATGTAAATAATTATGTACCTAGAAAGCAAGGGCATCATACATTCTGGTCGAAATTCGAACTTTTAGAAAATCGACCCACCCTAATGTTCAAGTATGTTGAGACATTAAATGAATTATTACGAATGATATGCATTATTGTACCGTGTGTTAAAAACACCTTATGCTAAACACTAATCAGTTTCATGAACAATGAAGAGAAAATGTCGTAGCTAGTTAGTAATGGTTTGAAGGCCGAGGAATTGAAGGCATTATCTATAAAGTAGTTTATGATTGACATGATGAGTTCAGGAAATTACTGATCAATTGCTGAAATTTGTAGACTGATTCATTGCGACCTATTATTTTGTTTTGAAATTTTGGGGCATAGTAGGGAAAACGGTGGAAATTAACTTTCGTATCAGGAATTGATTGGCTTCAAGTATATATTAAAACAGGCAGTCATGTACTACATGACCCATCCGGAGGGAAAAGGGCGCAACCGCAATTGTCAGTCGGTGGCGCAGATGATTCGATTCGCAACGATACTGCACTCCAGAGTAAGTAGAACCATTGAAACTTCGGCTCATCATGCAGATGGTTTCAGAGGTCGTTGCTAAAGACGGACGTATAAAATTATTCGGCGTGTATTTTTGTTTTGCGAGTTTATCGCAGTCGGGAAAGTCCTCAGCGACAACATGAATTGTTACTCTGTTGATGTAATAATTAGACTCTACTTCGTTTATTGTCAATCCCTGTGTCACAGTTCAGCATATACAAATTTTGGACGATTTATGTTACCTCGAACAGGTTTCAAAGATTGGACAAACTATCTTGTATCCATAATTGGACAGTCGATGAAATAAAATGGAAAGGGATTCACTTGCCATCGTCAATTTTGGTTGAGAGGTATTTGATCTTGGAATTTGTTCTTTGAACAACCGATGGTCTACAACAGTTGCGTACTGTTATCATCAGGGCTTTAACAAGTAACTGAAGTTAGGTGGTCTGACACTATTTAAAGTTCGTTATGCTAAAGTGAGCTATCTACCAACAGGGAGAACACGCTCTTGACACTTCCCCTTTGTGACAGGACATGTAGAAAATATATAGTTTAGCTTTCTGAAGCTATGCATCGACCTTTGAAGCTATCTGCACTTTATCTGGTTACACTCAATTCAGTTCTGTTACTTTAAATTATATGTTGGTGAAATAACAGTTGAATCCTGTTTTCATCAAGATTTGTCTAATAAAGTGAGTCCAGACAGCTTGGCGTGTGAGACAGCAGGGTATAGTAATTGAAGACTCATCTTAAAGTAGAAATTTTTTATGAATTTATTTGACTTCAATATGATTGTCATATAACATCATATATCATTTCATGTTCTTTGAACAGGATTCAACCGTATTTCCTTTGTTTCATTGGCTCGGTTGCGCATGCGGATTTGCTTGTTTGCATGGATTGGATTAATGTTATGTTTCCATCTCATTGCTAATTCGAAACTTAAGAAGATTTTATTCAGCATAGAATCATATGATAAATCACAGACATCAGGTTTTACACGATGAGAAAGTCCAAGCCCATAGATTTAATGTTAGATAGATTTGGAAGGTATGAGATAACCTCTAGAACAATTATCAACGTTTACGCCTGATCCTATATTTTGTTGATCAATATATCCTTTGCTGCTATATGATCTGTGTCAATGAGAAACATTTGATAAAGAATAAGCTGTCGAACTTCGACTATAGAAGCTAAAATATTAATATAGCCAAATGATTCTAAATATGAAGTGGAGGAAGCAATGCTAGGACTCATAATTAGTTGATGATTTTTATGTGTAACAAATCGAATGATTGTCCATGTTTTCTCAGGTACCGTAAAACGGGGTGAGTTGAGACAGTGTCAATTGACTCTATTTGATGGTGAATAATTCCGAGACGTTTGATCAAACTTAAGACTTCTGCAGTTAATCTGGCACTAGAAACACTAGCGATTAAAGTTACACGGGTTAGATTGCACAAATTTTGTTTGAAATGTCAAAAAATTTGAATTTGAAAAAAGTGACTTTTCGTGTCTCAACTCACCCCGAAAATAAATGTCTCAACTCACCCCAAATTTTTTTTCGCCTTTATCCCTTCTCCTTAAGGTATCAGAGGTGGCTAAGTGTTGTTGTTGAGACTTGTATGAAGGTCACTCTTATTCTCTCGGTATTGATAACACACTTCCAGCCGTCATTGCGTAATCATTCATCGCGTAAACAAGTCATCGCATGAACGTTTCTGTCTTTCAGAAGGAAGATGCCGCGGTGTTACAAAAGGAAGCTCGGTGGATCGAAGCGTCGCAATTATGACAAGAACATTGTAGAGCGAGCAATTAGTGATGTCAGGGATCATGGCATGTCGATTCGAGAATCTGCTACAGGGAACAACATCGACAAGTCGAAGCTCAGATGTGCGTTGAAAAGTAAGCAATTGAGAGCATCCGGTGGTCAAACCTCCCTATCTGCTAATATGGAAGACGTGTTAGTCGAGAAGTTGATTACTTGCGCGAGGTGGGGCTATCCCCTTGACACATTGGACATTCGCTTATTTATCAAGTGGCACCTTGATTCCACTGGGTTGAATGTAAGACGATTCAGGGGAAACATGCCTGGACCCGACTGGGCTGAGTCATTTCTAAAGAGAAACGGTCATCGGCTCTCAAACCGCTTCACGGCAAATATCAAGAGAGCGAGAGCTCAGGTTTCGCCCAGGATTGTTCACAATTATTTCGACAATATCTCTGAGACGCTTGAGGGTATTCCCCCCCGAGAATATCTACAATTATGATGAGACTAATTTCTCTGATTCGCCGGGGATAAAGAAATGTCTGGTCAAGAGAGGATGCAAGTATCCCGAACGGATCATGAACAGTACTAAAGCGTCCTTCTCTGTGATGTTTTGTGGAAGTGCTACTGACCACTTGCTTCCACTGTATGTTGTGTACAAATCCCAGCATATATGGAGTTCGTGGTGCGAAGGGGGCCCACAAAACTACCGATTCAATAGAACCAACAGTGGATGGATTGATGACGTCACATTTGAAGATTGGTTTGAGTCTGTGTTCCTCGGTGAAGTTAGAAAGAAAACGGGTACCAAAGTCCTTATTGGAGATAACCTTTCAGCACACATGTCAGTCAGAATTCTCAACCTCTGCAAAACCCACGACATAAAGTTCATTTTCCTGCCCCCCAACTCGACTCACATGCTCCAGCCATTGGACGTGGCATATTTCGGACCTCTCAAGCGAATATGCCGTCGTGTGCTTATGAACTGGAAGTATGGCGCTGGAAGAAATCTCCCGACAGTACCCAAAAACCAACTCCCATCTCTGCTGACTCTTGTCATGGCGGAACTGAATGAAGGTGATCGAGGCAAACGGAACTTGGTATCCGGTTTTGAGAAGTGCGGTTTGTACCCCGTAAATCGTGACGTCGTTCTGCGATCCCTTCCACCTGAGGTGAGAGCTCTTGACGCAGCTGAGGCACCAATCAATGACAGTCTGGTTGAGTTTCTCCGCTCCATGAGATTCAAATCTGTCAAGACTGTGCGCCAGACACGGAAGAAAGTGAGTGTCGCAGCAGGTAGAAGTGTGAGCATTGAAGACTTGCAATCGCCATTAACATCGCGAGCATATAGGACTTCTCAACTGACATTAAGCCTACATAGTAATGGATTCTTTTTAAAGTGTCTCAACTCACCCCGTTCGAGATTTTTTCGTCACTGTTTAGGCTTTTCTCGATAAAATGGATTTAATTTCAATATAAAGCGTCGAAATAGCACTGATTTGTAGCTTATATCCTACTCAATAGTTCTGCAAAATTTCAATAGCTAAATCATCCGGAAACATTGTTTAATTTAGTTTTTCCCGCAAAAAATCGAAAAATGTCTCAACTCACCCCGTTTTACGGTATCAAAAATAATTGGACGAACAGCAACGGCAAAGGACATGGTAGACTCGGACTTACGTGTATTTTTGGTTTACGAAGTTCAGGACTCGACATACGAGGTGTCAACTGCTGCAACCAATTACGCCAACTTCATTAATCTATGTAAGTTTCCCCTTCTATTCACTAGCTCTAGTAAAATAGTTAGTATGCAAGTTCATTTATAAGTTATTCATCACTTTAAGTGAGCAAGCCGTCTTATCGGTGAAAATTTTTCTGATAAAATTGTGTTCATCAACTTGGCTTATATTTCCAACTTAATTGATTAAATTACAAACTATGCTGCTTAAAGAGAATTATATTTTACTACATTAATAGTGTATTTAATTTTAGAAGAAACGACCTATATTTGTCACAAAAGAAATTGTATCCATTTTATGAATGTTAAGTAATATGGAGGCTTACTCTACTTCATTGTAAAAATTGGTTCCTCATATCCCTATGATGTCAGGTGACTCGTAGGACTAAAGATTATGATATGTTGCCGTATGCATCGTAAATTGACATCAGTTCAAATGTTTAAAGTGAAACACGAATGTCAATCCTGCTAACGTGTGACTGCTATTCAGATTAATTACTACCTTGCATTACTTTTCCATTAAAGAAATTATTTTTATTTCAAGTCAAGAATATTCAATGGATTTTAGCGAAGGTGTCGGGTAGTGCCCTTGCTCTGCAATTCAGTGATGTTAACGTGGAAGATTTGGAGGCCGCAATTGTGTCCATTAAGACTGCAAGAGCGAACTTCCAAAGAGAAGTATATGCTGAACATGTAAGTTAGTGACATTCTATTTGATACTGAAGCGGATGATTACCGAAGCTTTAATGTCGCAGTTTTTGGCACTGCCTACTAAATTTAATGACATCCTTTCTTTTCACTGGAGATGTACGAAGCGGACTCGCACTGTTACAGACAGAAGAGGTGCGGCTCGGATAAAAATCTTAGCAGTATGCTTAACGCACTTTACGAACATGAAAATAACTGGACATCCATATAATTACCCTTAGGTCTCTTTTGACTGGTTTCAGACAAGGACGTTAAATCAAGTGTAAATTGCATACTTAAATATTGTTTTGCATCCTCAGTTGAAAAATGGGAACAGACCTGAATAGCTGCCATTTCAGCCAATATCAGGAATCATCATCATACCTAGCTCAGATCCCCCAACATCGACACAATTCACTATTTAGAGCTGCAGCCACAGCCGGGAAAATTTGAGAAATGCAGTTAGCATACCAAGTGAAAGGCTGCAACTTAAAACAGTGAATTGTGTCGATGTTGGGGGATGTGAACAAGGCATGTTGATGAATCCTGATATTAGCTGAAATGGCTGCTATTCAGGTCTTTTCCCATCTTTCAACTGAGGATGCAATTCAATATTTAATACATCAATTTACATTGCGTTTGGAAAAAGCAGCATTTATTAATAACTACAGTCGTACTAGCTAAAACGATGTGTCGGTAATGTGTTACAAGTAGTTTTGAATAAGTTGCCTTGGTATGTAGTATTCATATGTGTTTGGGAATACCAAATATTGTAAAAAAAATTTTTTCTTTGTCAATTCGATATATTTCGAAGGTCTAAACGAACTTCATTTTCAAGATAAAAGATTATCATTATCTTTAATCTTATTATCTTTATTTTTTTGTGAATCTGGATAATCAAGAACGTATGTTTCCTTTTTGTCAACGTGTCAGTAAGGTAGATTGTATCTGTTATCTATCGTTTCCTCTTAATATTTCCATCAAAAATGCTATAATGCCTTAGCGAAGTCAGATTAACTCAATTTGAATGTTTAATGTTATTTTGACAATCTAGTAAGCTTAGACCTAAAAACATAGTATGCATTACGCGTAGTATACACAGTAAAACGCCTATAGGAACGGTTTCATCTGCCGAGTGTGTTCTGGCTCCAGGAGATGACCTGGTGACTCCATGGAAAAGTATTGGTGACCGTGGCTAATGGATCCACAAACAGCTTGAAAAAAGCGGCACAACTGGATTTAGATTGAATCATGAAAGCGAGAGGACTACTCAATTGCCTTGTCATGGGTGTGGTAACGATGGGTTGGACTTTACTTGGCAACGGGGTTGGTTCCTGTTGGGCTCCTCGCTTCTATGAGCTACTACTGCTTATGATTGTGGAGGACACCCCTATCCCTGAGACGTAAGAATCAATGCCACTGAGAGCGCCCTGATAGTGGTAGTTACTTTGGTAGTCAGGTAGAATGTTTACTGAAAGCAGACTATAGAAACAATTATCGAAATAGGTTTGTTATTCTCTTTATATGAAATTATGATCATCGAGTAATTACTAAATTGAGTACTCAGTCTTGTGATTTTTTTCTTTATCATGGTATTTCTGATATAAGTTGTATTGTAATTGACTTCTTTATTTTATTTCTAGCAATGTGTGTCACTAGAGAGATAAATAATTAATGTTTGAATCGTGATAGTTCATGGAAATTTTAAAGATTATCACTAACTTCTGCAAGGTTTTGGACGGTAAATATATAAGGATCATATGGGATCCCAAAATTTACTGATTTCGACCTAATTTAGAGGCAATTTTTGAATTCCTCATAACATTTAACCCCTAAAATTAATCTTTAGTGGAAACCTGCCGTCGTACCACATCGCAGTAAGATGTTTGAGAGGTTCGTATCGTATCAGTTGTTTGTTTGCAGCCCACTTCAGGATCGATTTGTTCAATGATATGATGACAGCTATGTTTTGAGGGCGTCAATGGCAAATTAGAGGGCCGCGTTAGCCCGAAAAATGTAGATGTCATAATCATTGTATGCCATGTTGCGAAATATTTCTATGGTTTCATTTCCAGGCCATGAATTTTCCGGGCCGTTAATGAATTTCTGGGCATTATCAAAGATATCAGTCTTATATACATGGTATACAATGACCAGTTTAGCGAGGCGGAACACGGATAGTCAATGTTTATGTGTTTACCTAAGACAATCTTAAGCCTCCATGTAAAAAAGGGTGCACATTCGTGATGTCACACTAACTAAAACTGGAGTACACTAAAAAGGTGGACACTATGATTTAGATATTGTTACAGTATTGGCCATGACATTAGAAATTCTTAATTATCTTGTAAAAAAGAGGGAAATCATCATTAAACCAAAATATGCACATGTATTATCGATTATTTGATTACAAAATATCAGAAAACAATGTAACACGAAAATCAAGGAGCATCAATACAGGAAAATCAATGCTTCGTAGCGTGTCCTTTGTTTTTCAAAACTGTTTTGATACGGTTTGGCATTGAAAATACAAGGTTTTTGCACAGTTGGGCACTGATGTCACGGCACCAAACAGACTTTGGGCCGTATGCACAGTAAGTAACTAAATCAAGTGGAATCTACCCTAGACAAGTCTTGATGTAGATAGTTCTATCTCTTGTTATGCACGGTTAGTCACTCCTTTAAGTCAAGTCTAGGTCATCGTCTCAATAGACTGAACCTCATAACCTTGCCGTTAAAGTGCACCGTCAGGCTTGATCGAAATGTGATTGGTGGCTGCTAGTCACAACCGTCAATCTGAGTGACCTCGGAATACACTTTATAGAAAATGAATTTCCTAGAATCCTTAGTCAATGGAAAGCGGAAACTAATTTGCTCTCGCATTGTAGCGACAACTTGCAGGAGATGGATACCTTTTTAGAGACTGCGTTCTTGAACATTTTGGAGCAAATAAAGGAGGAAGTAACATCAAAATGTAATAAAAAAGAATATCGTCTGAAAAAGATCGAGGCGTGGAAATGGATAGCTGGAGAATTGCTTACCAAGACCGGACATGACTTTGAAATCCATCAATTACAGAAGAAGTGGCAAAATATTCAACAGCGTATCAAAGATAAACAGAAGACCGGGAAACAAACTGGAGGTGGACCTCGGGTTAGTTTATCAACGAATGATGAACTTGCCGTAAAAATAATCGGAGAATGCAACCCGAAATTGGTTATGATACCAGCGGCATTAGAAAATGGAAGAAAATTACAAAACGATGACGAGGAAGAGGAGAGCGAAATACCTGTATCAACGAAGAAGTTGAAACTAAAATCTGCCAAGAAACGAGAATTACCATCGGATGGTCAACAAATCGACGAACTGCATCGCGAGGTTCTTCTTTTGCAGAAGGAGAAGCTCATCCTTCAAATCGAGAGATTGAAGGAGTTGAAGGGAAGGAATCGAAGTGATTAGTCTATACAAGTTGATGTTGGGTGCTGTGAGACTTTTCTTGAACAACTAGAGTGTAACTATCATTTATCATAGACCGTCTTTTGGATTTTTGCTATGTTTCTGACAAAAAATATATTAGATTTCAATATCTTGCCTTTTTAATGACGGAATGAAATGGAATGCAATAGTCTGAACCTTTTTCTTAGCGATTGGAATGAAGAAATATTTATGAGTGGTATTTCAATATACATGTATCCTATGTTAGGGGATTGTATTTTATAAATGTAAGAGTTAAATACAAAAAATATACTCATTGACAAAATTCTGAAACATTTACTTCTTTAACTTCTTTCATTTTTGACTGGTATATAGACATGCATGTATGATACCTTGATAATTTAGTCACAATCTCCACCAAGTCGCTAGTACAAAATACCAACGCATGTAGCAGATTCAACTTTAATAGCGCGTGTCCCCCTCTAGCTCCAATGCATTCAGTAATCCGAGATGGCATGGATTCACAAAGTTTCTGAATGAAGGATGTTTCAAGGAGAAGCCACTGCTCTCTCAGTCCTTCAGAGAGAATCTTCAGGGACACTGGTGGAAGTGAATAGCGGTCTCTCACTCGCCGCCCAAGCTCGTCCCAGACTTGTTCAATGGGTGACAAGTCAGGTGAGCGTGCAGGCAAGTCAAGGGTTTGAATGTTCAATCTCCTAACAGTGGCAATGACAGCCGAGGAGCGATGTGGTCTTGCGTTGTCGTCTTGGAAGACGAGATCCTCAAACCCAGACCACTGGGGCAACAACAGGAAGCACAATTTTATTGAGATACCTCTCTCCAGTCAACGTGCCTTTGATGATGACTGCTGTCGTTCGTCCGCCATGCCAAATGCCAATGTTTCATTAATTATGTCAATGAGTATACATTACCGTCATTTTCAACTAATTCAAAACCAATCAAACTGATTCAACACAATCATGAAAACTATTAGAATCATATTGTCTTTCATAATTATTTTTATCAAGTAGTTACATGCGCTCGTATGGTGTAGAGCAACAAAAACAAAGAAACGAAACCGTCTTTATAGTTACCAGATACCGGTATAACAAAAGAAGAGTATAGTTCATCTATTTCTAAACAACGACTCAGCGATGTCATTCCTTTTCCTGGCTTCCATTGCCCTGAACACACGATCAGGCATTTGCTGAAACGATGACTCACTGTCGGTCGAATTGTCCTCCACGTCTTCTACGCAATCTGAACAGTCAGCATCATTCCAATCCTTTCCAAGATCATGAAGAATAAAGCACGAAGTGATGATAAATGGCACTATTTCTAAACTGCAACGTAGACCAATAGATAAACAAGAGAATCGGCGCTTTACTTGACCAAAACTTCTTTCGATGGTTGCACGCGATATTTTGTGCATTTTGTTGTAGTATTCGCGTGCTTCATTTTCGGGGTTTAAGAACGGAGTCATTAAGAACGGTGTCAAGGGGTATCCGTTATCACCCAGCAGGATCCCATATAGTTGTCGTGTATTAAGACGTCCATACAAGTCGGAGTGTTTGAAGATTCCACTGTCGTGTACGCTCCCTGGCCATGCAACAACCACATCGACGAAACGGCTTGAACGTTCAGTGAATGAACATTTTTCCGATTGATGTACTCGTCAGGAAATTTATCAATGGTTGGTGCTAGGATTCGGATGTGAGTACAATTAAGTGCTCCGATAACATTCGGAAATTTGTATTTTCTGAAGAATCCTTCCTTGATCGAATTGGAATCGTGTATAAATGAATTAGGAAATGAAGTCACTGCAACACGCCAAACTGTCCGGCTAACAATTGTCTGATCGACATTTAGCCATGCACCCAGTGATAATTGATGACATCCTGTTGCAAAAAATCGTAGTGTAATACATACTTGAAGAAGTGGTGGTAATACAGGGTGAGTCAGAATAGTGGACCCGAGTTTCCATCGAGATTGCGGCAGATAAAGCCAAGGAATAAACGTGCTTCAACATCTAAACAATATTCTATAAAACATAAAACATTATTCTATTCTATTCTATCTAAATTACTCTATGTTACGCTATATTGTTTGAATTAATTATTATTTATATTATCATTTATTTGATATAATTTGTTTGTTTTAGTTATTTGATATAATTTGTTTGTTTTAGTTATTGGATTTGAATTTATGAGATGGCTTACACTATCGAAGAAAAGGTTTATTTAGTATCTTGGTGTATTACTTATGAAAACGCGGAAGAAAGTCGCAGGTTGTTTGAGGATAAGTTTGGTAAAGAAGCGCCAGAAAGGAGCACAATTCATAAGTGGAAGAAAAGGTTATTTGAGACAGGAAGTGTGAATGACAGGTCCAGATCTGGTCGCCGAAGCACCGAAACAGTTGGAGAGAACAAGGAGAACGTTTTGGCGTTGGTAAATGAGAATCCCCGTGCATCGACAAGAGGTATTGCTGATGAGGTTGGTACGTCTCAGTCTTCGGTCGTCAGAATCCTGAAAGAAGAAAAATTCCACCCGTTCAAACCACTCTATTGTCAGCTTTTGTATGACGGCGACGCTGATAGGCGGTTACAATTTGCACAAATAATGCACCAGAGGTTCAACGACGATCCAGCCTTTTCGCGCAAGTTGTGTTTCTCAGATGAATGCGTATTTCATCTCAACAGTGCGGTCAATAAACACAACGTCCACTACTGGGGAACCCACAATCCCCAAGTCCTGTGTGAAAACCCAGGTCATACGCCGTCACTTACCGTGTGGGCCTGCATCGGATATTATGGTGTCATTGGTTTTGACATTTCTCGACAAACAATGACAGGAGAGAGATATCTTGAAGTGCTCCGGGAAAAGGTTTTGCCAAATTTTTCGCATGGAATTGTAAGATCACGATTGTTTCAACAAGACGGAGCTCCTGCGCATTATTCTCTTCGTGTGCGTCAATTCTTAAACGAAAATTTGGATGGAAGGTGGATAGGTCGGAGAGGCCCCACTGAATGGCCCGCAAGGTCTCCCGACCTAACACCATGCGATTACTGGTTGTGGGCCTACTTACGCCAACAGCTCTATCCAACTGCAGGTTTTTTGTATCCCAGTGTCCATGCCTTAGGCCACAGGATCGCAGAAGAGCTGCAGCAAATACCTCAAGATATGATTCGGAGAAGTATGAATAATTTCCGTGTTCGCGTTCAGAAAGCCATAGATGTTAATGGGGAGCACTTCGAAATGTGAAATGCAAGTGACATTTACATTCCTGAAATTTTTTCCCGAGTTTATAAAAATATATCTAACTTGTGATGACTTTTATTTTGGGTATTAATTTCGGGTCCACTATTCTGACTCACCCTGTACATAGTTAGTTGTAGTTGGCGTGGGATGTTCAATTTCGTATTCCAATATTCTCGTTAGTTCAAGAACTGAATTCTTCGTAAATCGAAATAACTTCCGGAATTCTAAGTCATCATAAAATTCAATCGGATTTAATCGATCTTTGATAAGACGTTCTCTTCTGTTGATGCCTTGTCGTCGTTGGTAATATCGTCTGATGTTCACGTGCAGCATGGCTATAATGTTTTTCTAATAATGAAAATCGCATCGTCAAAGAGAAGTTACTTAAACGCTTAACAACTTTACAGGGTGAGATGAGAACCAATTAGATTGTGCCTAGATAGCTTTGATCCTGACTTGATTTTATCAAGACTTCACTAGGAGACATCAAGAGGTGTCTAGCTACAGAAATAAGAAGTAACTAACCGTGCATAACAAAATCAGAGCTAGAACTGTCTTCCAAGACAGTTCTAGGCACAGAATTAGATTCATCTGCGCGCGCTTTCCTAGAAAGGAAGAATTGTATGCAACCTTAATGTCGAAATGGCACAACTTGCTCCTTCTCGAATGGATAATTCGTGTATCACTTGCTATTGGAAATGACAAACAATAAGCTATCAGCAGAGGACAGCAGAGCCAGTGAGAGATGCGTGCGTGCTGTGATATCACTTCGCACACACCAAAACACACATCCCTGTCTTGGCTTCGATTCAATGTATGCACTACACAGTGAGCAATGCCGAGGAGAGGATGTGAAATCATCAAGTGAACTAATTTTCGTGCGCCTACTACTTTCTTTAATAATGATCGGAAGAGCCAACATTATGGAGAAAAGTTGTGGGCAATGATCTGAAGTCTTCGAATCTGAAGGAATTTTGGCAATCGAAGCACTTTGCCGGAACTCACATTAATCCGCAAGCGACGCACGACTTTTCTTCCTATCTCTGTAAGGTATTAGGAATTCCTTCTTGCCCACCTAATAGGTTCCTCTATGTGCCGTCAGTTTCGTATTAATCACACTTCTAGCAAACCGAAGCAGATAAACAAAATATTTAATTCTGTGGTTCTGGGACTATACTAGGGTAGTTACTTACTGTGCATACGGGCCATTATCACTTCCTCAAGATGACTGAGGGATGTGATTTCAATCTTTGATATTTTTTCCTTCATAATCGCCCACAAATTTTCAATCAGATTCAAGTCGGGTGAGTAACTCGGCCAATCAAGCACTTCGATCTGATTGGTGTTTAGCCACTCAGTCACAGTTTTTGCTTTATGACATGGTGCGGAGTCGTGTTGAAATATCTCGCATGATACACTATAAAAAATTTTGGTTTTTAATTGGTTCTCCAGAAAACCACATGGATTTCCAGAAAACCAAACGGTTCTCTGGAAAACCAAAAGGATTTCTGGGAAACCAAACGGTTCTCTGGAAAACCAAACGGTTCTCTGGAAAACCAAACTGGTTCTCCAGAAAACCAAAAGGATTTCCAGAAAACCAAATGGTTCTCTGGAAAACCAAACGGTTGTGCAGAAAACCAGTTTGGTTTGCAATTATATTGGGTTGGGTCAACCAGCAGATCAATCTTGATGCAGGAGGCAATAAAAATTGCAACGTTTGACAGCAACAATCAAATGATTGCGACCAATTAATGAAAATGCAATTGATTTTTGATGAATCCTGGTTTATGAGCCTTGGTATGGTAAGGGTTAAGTGTCGTGGAAATCAAATTTGATTTTCTACATACTATTGCATGTTGAAGGAGATCTATTGACAGATCCTCGTTTGTGTAGAGTTGTAGACAGACATTCATGTTAGTGATAGCAGAACTACTGATTTCCCAAAAAGTATATTAGATTATTAACCACGCGGAATCCTGATCTATCAATAGTGATATGAATGATGGATTATTTGAGGATGATTTGAAATGTTTTAAGTTGTGCTGCTTAGGACCTATTCCAAGCCTATTTGTATTTCACATTCTCATTTCACACCAGAAATTTAAATTTCATGGACTCATTAAACACAAAAACTGTACTTTAGAATTGAATGTTGGGCAGTCAAGGAATTTTATCATTCTATCTCTCTCTCTCTATTAACACTCCGGTGTCTTCTTTATCATCTAATGAAGGCTAACTCTCTATCAATCACTGCTGCACATATCGTGATTCCCCGCGCTCTCTTATCTCGCTGCGATGACTTGGCCTAAATTTAGCGAGCGGAATCTCTCCTAAGGGAAAATATTACGTGACACTTTGCTTTTAACAGAAAGCATACTTCTTTGATAAGTTTTTACAGATGTATGTACAAAGTAATAAATCATTAATAAAATTGCCAATGATTTAATAGTAGCAAAGTCTTTCTATACGAAAAACAATCGGTTTCGAGGATCTACATTTGTGTCGTCTCCATGACGTCAAGAATGAGGTGAGTCTGATTTTCTTCCTTCATTGACGCATTTGTTCTAGTGACCGTGTCATGTGCAGTGACTTAAACGTGCTGTCATCTTATTTCTTGTGGTACTGTGAAATTTGTTTTGCTGTTTTCAACGTTTATCCCTCATTGCATTATGTATGAAATTACATATGATCCACACAAAACGTGAGTATATCAGAAGATTTTAACAGTTGTTTCCAACAGTCCTTCATGTACTGTATAGCTGACATGCTTAAATACTCTTTGCAATTCAATCTTAAATTACTTTATTTAATTATGAATGAATATGAGTATTCATGTAAGTATTCCCTTATAAATTATTCGGGCATCTAGCAATTTTGTCGTTAAATCTCATGACTACCGTAACTAATCTGTTTGTAACCTAAATACATGTATATGTAGAGATCGCTTACAATACATGTATACGAACGATTTCATATTCATGCTCGACCACTTTTCAAAGCTTTTAGAAATCCCTATGTCAAACTAATATGATGTATTATACCAGCCTTATAGCCTTGTAGAATATATATGAAGTCCTATATTATCTGCTGAACATTGTAGCTTTATACAAGTTTAATTTTAGCCTTGATGAATTTCCAATTTGCCTCATACATTGGAAATCATGAATAAATGAATTCTTGAAACTTAGTTACACCAATGACACTTGTTCAAAACTGAAAGTGCAAATGCAAGAAATAAATAAATAAAATTTATTTACTTATTTATTACATTTGCACTTTCAGTTAAGAACAAGTGTCATTTAATGTACACGTATATATCATCGCCAAATTACAGTAGCTGTAGTAAACAATTTTTGCCGTTTAATTCGTGCTGATTTTGCATGAAAATGTTTGATTTTGCATGCTCATTAATTGGTTTTGATTTCGCCGTGTTTTGTGCAAGCCCAACATGCCACTTACTTGGTAGAGGAGTTCATTTTGCATGGTATAATGCGTAACTCTCTTTTGTTGTTAACAGCCGAATTTACTTTGCATGCCGCTTATTGTACAGAAAAGCTCTTCTTGTGGTGTATTGTTCACATGGCGTCGTTTTATATGTGCATGCCGCTAATGGTGTACAAAATTTTGTCTGAGAAATTTAATGCCTATCATTATTTCTGATTACACTACAGTCAAAGCTCGTTAATTAAGACCATACATTCCAGATTTTCAATCTCTGAATTATCAAAATTCTTAATTATACATTAGCTTATATATGCAAACGATACAAAAAATGCCACGGCCCTATGATCTTAATTAACCGAAATCTGAATTATCCGTGTTCGAATTAACGAGCTTCGACTGCATGTGATACCATTTATGACAGTGTAGGCCTATATGGCATTATTTTCGCATCAACAAACATTGATTTCATAGTTGAGTTTTATTACACACCTTTTCAATAACATCGTACTGGATTTCCGTAATTCTCTAAATGCCTCTTCTACACAGTCCTGATATTGAGGATATCCCCTCTGAGATTATTTTTCCTTTTTTCAGTAGCGAGTTCCACTCCAGTGGCAACGAGTATTGGCATCGAAAAATTCCACGACGTGGTTTTTTTTGCGCTGCACCGGATTAGTTGGGCGTGCATCCTGCGGAAGGCCTATCTGTGATTTTATTTACTATCTTGGAGAAGACTAGCAAATGTCTCAACTTCATGGGAAATTTTGTGACTAAAGATATCGTCCCTCGTCTTTCTTGTATTATTTTATGCAAGCTTGACTTGAAAAAAAGTGAAAAATAAGAAACAATGACTTCTTGACGTTTCGGGGACTTTTCTGGGAAATCTTGTATGGTTTTAGATAAATTGTAAACTTCAAAATACCTCATTTGAGTATTCACGCATTTTTTACACATTTTCACAATAATTCTTTTGCACTCTTTATTGAGCTTATTTTATGCTCAGCCAACAATTTGTGCATGTTGTTTTAAAATGATATTAATACGAATGAAGTAAATATTAGAGCATATCAGAATTATATTATAAAAAATAAATTAATAATATTATTTTATACTATTATTATATTAAGCCTATTATTTAGTATATATACTATAATTTTATCGAAAACAAATATCGGGTAACTCGTGAAACCGATATTGGTTCTCCAGAAAACCAAGATATAAAGATGAAAAACCAATTTTGGTTTCCCAGAAAACCGATAAGTTTTGGTTTTCCAGAGAACCAATTTCACTTGATTCTCTGGAAAACCATATTTGTTTTCACCCCCGGGACAGGCTGAAAAACCTAAATTGTTTTCCAGGAAACCAATTTTTTTAAGAGTGTAGGACATTCATCCAGAGAGGCACTTTGTCACACAGAACATTCTGGTATCGTTCAGAATTCATCATTTGACCTTTTGGAACAAAATAGAGACCACCGCGGCCACCGTAGGAGAAACATCCCCAAACCATAATTTGTGGGCTATGCTTTACGGTCGTTGTTACAAATCGCGGAAAGTAGGGATTTGATGCAGGAGGTCGACGGACAAGGCCCCGCACATCATTGAATTGTCTAGAAGTACTCTCATCGGAAAATAGCACTTTTGCCCAGTCTTCCGATGTCCAATGAGCATATTTTCGGCAAAATTCAATACGGCGTTTCACAGCTGCTGTAATATCCTAATTACCATCTGTCAAGTATAATTAAAATACAATTTTATGATTGTTTATCTGAACTACTTGTTATTTGAGTATGCGTTTATAAATCTGTATAAATCTGGCGAGTAATCAGTTTCGAAAAACCTTAACAAATAAAGTAGCATCTACCGCACACGTGTTCTCCTTATGTCTTCATAAAACTATAACAATGGCGACGAGCATTCCAATTCACGTGCCTCCGCCAACTCCATTTGATCCTATTGGACAACCGAACAACGTTTATCAGCGATGGAATCGTTGGCTACGCAGTTTCAAACTATTTTCCGATGCGAGTGGCTGCGCTGATGACTCACAACAACGTCAGCTGCTTTTGTATACCGCAGGTGCAAGATATTTTCTACACACTATCAACTGGAAAAACTTACGCTGATGCAGAAAATGCGCTAACATCGTATTTCAAGCCTATGGTCAATCTTCCGTATGAACGCCACATCTTCAGGAAAGCAACACAAAATGAAGGCGAAACCGTTTCTCAATACGTAACTCGTCTTCGACATCTTGCGATTTCTTGTGACTTTGGATCCCAACGCGACGATTTTATCCGTGACCAAGTGATTGACAAGTGCAACTCATCCACTCTACGCACTAAATTGCTCGCTACAAAAACTCTTAACTTAAATCAGCTAATCGAAATCGCCTCTGCAAAAGAAGCCTCCGAACATCAATCCGCCGACATCTCCCGTAATGATACACCTGTCTGTAACCGTGTTTTCGACAAGAATCCTAACAAACCGAACAAACAGCAATTCTCGACAGGAAGGCCCAATATTTGCAATAGGCCTACTCTGACTTCAAAATCAGCTGTTGTGTGTACCCGCTGCGGTCAACGAGGTCATTCAGGTGATGAATGCCGATGTTCCAGAAACATTACATGCTTAAAGTGCAATTGTAAAGGACACTTTGTGTCCATGTGCCGTTCAACAACTACTCCAAAACGTCAATTCAACAACTCAAAGAAATCTTGCAATCAGAATAAACAACAATACCGCAAGAATCATTCAATCTCTCATGTGACAACCAGTGAACCGATCAGTCCAGCCGCATCCCAGATTCAGGACCAACTCAACGCCCTCCAGTCACAACTCGCAAGGCTCCGATTACATCCACAACTGGCTGATGCAGCAGATTCGTCCACTGAACTCCTTGGAGACCTTAATAGACATTCTACAGCTCGTGACCGACGAGAGTCCCGTTTTTTACAACAGATCCTCTCAGCCGACTCCATTGCCGAGGTCCATCAACTCGCACGAACTCGACAACGATTCCTCATGGCTGCCGGCCGATTTGGCTGAAGTTACGCCCTTCGGTTGGCCGCCTACGAGGATGCGCGTGAATTGGGCCTCCCGGCGCAACCTCCAGACCCGACCGAGAACGTATCGTACGGTGGATTTGGACGCGGACAGTATCGAGGGCAGTCTTCCCAGCGAAATCGAGGTTATTACAGACGAGGGCGAGGTAGATCCAGAAATCAACGAGGAGCTTCAACGACAGGTCAACCTGGAGCTTCAGCATCTTTTTAATCAGTGGGACGCAGCCTACTCACCAGCACCATCTTCTCAACTGTCGTTAACTCAAGCTTTACAAGACCTCATTGCCACGCCACCAGAATCCGATCAGCTCTCCTCTGCCTCCGACTGCAAAGGACTTTACAGATACAAACGTCTCGTATTCGGGATAAACGCTGCCGCCGAACTGTTTCAACACGCGATTCAGACAACTCTCGAAGGAATACCTGGATGCAGAAACGTCTCTGATGATATCATCATTTTTGGGAAGAGTAACGCAGAACATGATGAGAATCTCAAGAAAACACTGAGACGCATTCATGAATCAGGTCTCACAATAAATGCTGACAAATGTGCCTTTAATCTTGAAGAAATCAACTTCTTTGGATACATATTCTCAAAGTCAGGAATCAGTCCGGATCCAACGAAAGTACACGCTTTACAAGAATGCCCCCGACCAACTTCGGCAACTGAAATGCGCTCATTCCTCGGTATGGCACAGTACTCATCCAGATTCATTCCGGATTTTGCTCACATAAGTGAACCACTGAGATGCCTAACGCATCAAGATGTTCCTTGGTCGTGGAAAGAAGAGCACGAGGAAGCGTTCTTACAAATCAAACAGTCATTGTCATCTTCAACTACCTTATGTTACTTCAATCCAAACGCATCGTCCGAGATTCATGTCGATGCAAGCCCAGTCGGACTTGGAGCGGTCCTCACTCAAGAGGGAAGACCAATCGCCTATGCGAGCAGGGCGCTGTCTCAAGTAGAGCAAAGATACTCACAGACTGAGAGAGAAGCGCTAGGAATCATATATGGATTAGAACATTTCAACGTCTACGTCAGCGGTGCTCCAGTCAAAGTCATCACAGATCACACAAGCCGTTAACTACTATCTGGCAAAAGCCAAATCCGCCATTACGAATCGCTCGTTGGGCTCTCAGACTTCAACCCTATGATGCAACAATAGAATACAAACCAGGAAAGAACAATCCTGCTGACTTCATGTCACGTCATCCGGTGCTGTCTCAAAAGCAAGAATCTTATGAACAAACTATGGCAGAAGAATACGTTAATTTCATCAGCAAAATTAGCTGCCCAAAAGCGATCGCGTTGACATAAATCAGAGAAGCCTCAGCAAACGATAGCACAATCAAGACAGTTATTGAGCTAATCAGTTCCCGGAAGTGGCATCAGATCAAACAAATCGCATCTGACAGAGGATTGGACTATACTGAACTCCTTTCTTTCAAAAATTGTCAAGATGAATTAACAGTACACGTGGATAGTAAGATCCTTCTCAAAGGACAACAAATAGTAATTCCGCGATGTTTGAGACATCAAGTAATCGATTTAGCATATGAAGGCCATCAGGGCATGAGTAAGATCAAACCTCTCCTCCGCAGCAACGTATGGTTTCCCTGTATGGATAGCCTGACAGAAGAAATCATTCGAAAATGCCTACCTTGTAAAGTCATCAGCAACACACAAGATATTGAACCATTCCGTATGAGTGAACTACCAAAAGGCCCTTGGGAAAACCTGAGCATAGACTTCTGTGGACCACTTCACACAGGCGAATACCTGATGGTACTGATCGACGAATATTCGAGATACCCATGTGTACACATAGTTCGATCTGTTTCTAGTGAGCACGTCATTCCTGCCGTTGAAAAGATATTCTCTATGTTCGGTCTCCCGGAAATTATCAAATCTGACAATGTTCCTCCATTTCAAGGCAGTCATTGGAAGAACTTCCTCATCCATAACGGTATCATACATCGAAAGATAACCCCTGTTTGGCCTAGAGCTAACGCACAAGTCGAATCATTCAACAAACCAATGATGAAATCAATCAGAGCCAGTTTTTCTCAACAATCTGACTGGAAGAAAGACTTAGTCACATTTCTCCGACAATATAGGAATACACCGCATTCATCAACAAAATTCTCCCCATTTGAACTACTCTTCAATAGAAAACCCCGTACAAAAATTCCAGCTCTGTCTTATGAGTCATCCCCAAACATGGTCTCTATAGCTCGAGAAAATGACAAGGCAAAGTCCAAAATGAAATCGTATGCCGACAAGAGACTGAAAACAAAGCCGAGTGATATCAATGTCGGTGATCGTGTACTGATGAAACAAAGTAGATCCAAGAAAGTCGATTCTAACTACATGCCAATTCCAATGAAAGTCGTGGCAGCAAATGGAACCATGATCACAGTCCAGCAAAAGAATAAGCCACGCATCACAAGAAACGTCTCATTCTTCAAGAAGTTAAGTGACGATGATAACCTTATCGAAGAGGATCAGGATGATTCAACAAACGATCCAATTACAGACTTGCAGTCGACCAGATCTAGCAACACTCGGGCAATCTCAACCACTACAACACCAATCCGACGCTCCTCACGAATACGTCATACACCTAACTACTTCGTACCAAAACACTACCACATCACATAAAACACACGCACTTATGTACTGTGTTATTTTCTCTACATATTTTCTTACTATCGCTGACAAATTAAGTCTACTGTAATTCTTCTCCGTTTGTGTTGTGTTTCGTTGTCGCAGTGATCAGCCTCATCATGGACTATTCAAAGACTCATCAATAAAGTGTACAAATTATACACTTATATCGCAACTCTTCGTCCAAAAGAAGGATGGATGTAATATCCTAATTACCATCTGTCAAGTATAATTAAAATACAGTTTTATGATTGTTTATCTGAACTACTTGTTATTTGAGTATGCGTTTATAAATCTGTATAAATCTGGCGAGTAATCAGTTTCGAAAAACCATAACAAATAAAGTAGCATCTACCGCACACGTGTTCTCCTTATGTCTTCATAAAACTATAACAGCTGCCTTCGGCATCAAGGGCTTTTTCGACGCGATGCGAGACGGTAGCTTGAGATCAACCTGTAATCTTCTTCTGATGGTGCGTGTCGACACGCTGGAAAACGAAGGAAGCACAGCTTTGACTTTAGAAGATGCAATGAAAGGTTTCACCAATCGCTTCAATAGAGCATCATCTCGTCGAGTAGTTGTTCTATTCGGACCTTTGCGCTCTTTAGAAATCACTCCGTGGATAATGCGATTCACTGTAGAGCAAGACAATAACAATCGATCGGCGATTGCATTTTGTCGATAACCTTCTTCGTGTAAAATAAGAACTTGAGCTTTTAAAGTTGCGCTGATGTCAGCTTTCCTACCCATGTCAATGAGAATTCGTCGATGTATGAGAATTTGTGACGCTTCACCTACTTAACACTACAGGTTGCATGAAAGAAAAATCTATAAATTACCATAGAAAGCTGACATTTCTTCTCTAATGAATCAGCATAAGAATTTGAATAAAGAGCGTCATAGAAAGCCAACAGATTCAGACACTGAGAGTTATATTTAGATGTTAATGACCTTTCATCTCTACCAAATCGTATTTTGCAGAAAATTTCTAGTGCCATGGCCAATACTGTATGTAATGATTTCTCACAATATTTCACATATTCGATTAGCGCACTACAAGATTAGTTCCCTTATGACTCTCTTACGTTCTCTTTTTCAGCGATGGCTAGATTTACGGATTGGTGCGAAAGCTGGGTGAACGAGAGGGATGGTAACAATGATCTTATCGGTTCATGGTGCCGTGCTGGTGATCCAGGGAATGCTTTTTGTGACTTGTGTAAATGTATCATTTCTTAGAAAAGTGGTGGAAAGACACGTCTGATTGAGCATTCAAAAACTTCAAAACATAGCAAAAAGGCGGTATCCATTCGCAATACGTCAAAAATAGTACTGAATAACGTTCCACGCAACCATGGTGAGCTTTCCGATAAAATAACAGATGCGGAGATATTGTTCTTGCTTAAGAAGATATGGCTTTCTTGAAAGCTGATAACATTCCTTCGACGTTATCAAGAATGTTTCAGGATAGTAAAATTGCGTCAAAAATGAAGATAGATCGTCGGAAAGCAACTTATGTTGTGAATTTCGGTGTTTCACTTTATTACAAAGATCATTTCGGAACAGTTATCTAATCATTCCCCATATTCTCTCCTCGTTGATGAAGGGAGCTTCGGTGACAGGAAATGGTTAGCAGTTCTTTGCCGTCATTTAGTTGACGGAAAAGTCATTACAGATTTCCTTTTTTGAAATCTGTCAGCGAAGTTCGTGCAAGCGATTTAAAAGAACATCTACTGCCAGGATTAAATGAGAGAAGCATCAAAATTCAAGATTGCTTAGCTGTTATGTGCGACAGCGCAAATGTGATGCGTGGGCACATAGGGGGGCTTGTTAGTCTCTTACAACGGGAGATAGCGCCATCGATCCAAGATATCGGCGGTTGTGTGTTGCATCATGTGCATAATGCATGTTCTCGGGCGATGGCGGCTATTGGTGAGGATTTGGAGGAACTTTTGGATGACACTTATAATTATTTACGTCATTCGAAGGCTGCATCCGAGTTTACCAAGATCCAAGAAATTCTAATGCTTGAGCCTTTAAAGTACATTCGGCGGGTGGAAACTAGGTGGCTTCAGATCCATGCTGCTGTTGAACGCCACATTCAATTGTATACCCCACTGCTTGAATTCGTCCGTAATTTGTCGGACACTGAAAAGTCGAAACCAAAAGTAAAACGAATTTTGGAGAAGATGGTAGCGCCTGATACTTTCGCTTATCTTGGTTTTATACATTGTGCCCTCACACCATTTTGTCGATTCGAAATTTTTTTCCAAATCTCCACTCCTATCATTCATCTTTTACAGGGTTCCGCAACCTCTGTTTTACCGGCCGCATGCGGCCGGTTGTCGCATGATATGCGGCCGGATGAGTCGACCGAAAAATACAGGCAATGCGGCCGGAAACCTCTTCGTATGGCTCTTGAATAACAAAAGATGTACATTTCACTTATGTCGACATGAGCACTTCAACAATTAAATTGAACTCGGTTAAACAGCAGTCACACATTCACCCTGACAGCTAAGATACCACACCACATTCACCCTGTTCTCATTGGATAGTGCGTTGTTACCGTGCGCACGGCATCATGGCCATGAAATGAACAAATGCGTGTGTTTGAGTGAACGTCCTAATTGGTTCTTTCTAAAGAAATGGATTAATATTAAAGCGTTCGCATGATTAAGATTTCAATTCTGCTCTTGTTTATTTAGCAACAATGCCTGCGAAACGACGGAAATTGTTGGATGAAAACAGACATTTCAACATCGAGTGGGAAGAAGAATTCTTCGTAATTGAAGACAATAATGCATGCGCTTGCTTAATTTGCGATAGTCGCATAAAAATATTCAAGAAGAGCAATATTTCCGACCACTTTTTATCGAAGCATGGATCATACGATGAGAAGTACCCGAAAAATACGCAAGTGCGTTCAGCCAAGTTGACCAATCTAAAAGCAGTTAGACAGACACAAAGACGTTTATTATCATCTTTTAAATCCACAAATCTTAATGAGAAATCCGTCAAAGCGTCTTATAAAGTTTCATGGCTTCTAGATCAGGCAAAGAAACCATATTCTGACATAGAACTGATTAAAAGATGTTCTGAAGTGCTCGTCGAAGAAATCAGTGAAGACCAAAACTTAATCACTAAACTGAAAACTGTTCCTTTATCAGCCGACACCGCTACTCGTCGTGTATCGTCTTGTATCACCGATATCGACCAGCAGATATCAGTCAAGATGAAGTTTTTGGCAATTTCAATCGCGGTGGATGAAAGCACCGATATCCGTGACATCGCTCAGTGTTGTATATTTTTTCGTGGCATTGACAATGAGTATAACGTCGTCGAAGATATTTTACATCTGCATCCCTTGACGGATAGAACGAGAGGAGAAGATATATTCAAATGTGTCATGGATGTTTTGAAACAGTTCTCGGTACCTCTACGAAACATTTTTTCTATCACAACTGATGGAGCTCCAGCTATGCTGAGCAAGAATGTTGGCTTTGTTTCATTATTTAAACATCATACAGAAACATGTGACGACATTATAACTTATCATTGTCTCCTTCATCAAGAAAATCTTTCTGCTCTTCGCTGTGAAATGTTCGAGCATGTGATGACAGATGTTGTGACCGTCGTCAACTATATCCGTGCCAGTGCCATGAATCATCGAGAATTCCGGAATTTAGTGAATGAGTATGACACTCAATATGGTGAGTTGTTATATCACTCACAAGTAAGGTGGCTGTCGAAGGGAATGGTACTAAGCCAATTTTTTCATCTGATCGATGCCATCAAAGAATTTCTTTCGGACCGAATAAACCTACCTGAAAAAGTTGCATCAGTACGTGATAGAATGAGTCATGGAGCCTGGATTGAAAGAGTTTCTTACTGACATAACACATTGAATTTGCAATTGCAAGGTAAGAAACTCTTAATTACAGACATGTTTCATTCTGTTACTGCTTTTGAAAATAAGTTACATCTGTTCTCTTCACAACTCAGTTCAGCGAATGTAATGCATTTCGAAAGATTGCAGTTGCTGAAAAATAAGAAGTGGAAATTTAAAGATTTGAATTTGTTCATCGAATGTGTCGAATCGTTGAAATTCGAATTCAAGACGAGGTTTACAGAATTTCGATCCAAGAAAAACTTCCTATCTCTTGTCGCTAATCCTGGGATCGTTCAACCTGAGGAATTGATAGCTTTTCCACCTTTTTTGTCCATAGAAAATCTTCCACAATGTCAGTTGGAACTCATTGAACTTCAAGCCAATGATGTGTTAAAACGTCAGCACAGCAGTTCTGAGTCCCCCTTGCAGTTCTGGAAAACTGTTCATCACAAAAATCTGCGCTATATAAGTATCGTAGTATGTCAATGTTTGGCTCAACATTCTCCTGTGAGCAAACATTTTCGTCGTTGAATTATGTCAAAAACAAACTGAGAAACCGTCTTTCAAATACGCACACTTCAGAGCTAGTTAAAGTAGCTGTTACAAATTTTGAAAAACTTAGCGCCGAAATTCAGGCTCAACCTTCCCATTGATTTTGAAAGATTCCCACACATTAATTATCCCATATTTTTCTATATCGACGCGCTGTTTATCACATTTTTTGATTGATGAATCGGACTTAGTTATATATATATATATATATATATATATACGAGATTTTGTAATTATGAAAATTTGCTTTCCATCCCATTCTCTTGATTTACGAGATTTTGGATTAACGAGCTTTTGTTATCGTCTGATAGATGAATTACAATTGATTGGTTATTTACCAGTATATTGTTTTGTATTCAATACATAGAAAACCTAACTTTACACGTGATAAATTACCTGCAAACCTAATCATAGGAAAGCTTTTATATAATTATTTATTTGATCAGTCCATCTATGAACATTCATGTTATTGAGCTCCTGAATTTCGAGTGGGCAACATTTTTGGGTCTGCAAAAAACATTATAGTAATTGATACACTGAAACTTTTAAATTGCAATTTTACATGTATGATGCGGCCGGGACGCGAGTTACTTAGTTGAATTTGGCCGGTAAGCTATCAAAGGTTGCGGAACCCTGATCTTTTATATTCTTCGATGAGTGATTTGTTTGCCGATGTCCTACGCTCATTTGTTCGCCCTTCTCAAATTGATTCGATGGAGAATTTTGATGATATAAAAGATGTTTCTTTCGATCAACAACTCAGCAATGATAACCTGATTATAGGTGATGTGGCGAGAAAAGCATTGAGGAATGATTCTATAACAGCTGTCATACGAGCGAGATTCTTTTTGAAAGTCCGTGAATTCTATTCTTCACTTTTACGTGCGCTGCACCATTATTTACCAATTAAGCATCGACTTCTGCGATCTCTACAAATGCTGGATCCACAGAAAGCCGACAGTATTCCGGAGAAAGATGTTGTGTATCTGGCTAAAAAGTTAGGTTTTGACGGAGATTTTGATTGTCTCAAACTGGAGTGGAGACACTTTGTAAGTGAAAGGTGTAAAATTCTTGATGATTCTTCGGTAGAAAAATTCTGGAATAGCGAAGAGATGGCGAATCGATATCCTTCTTTGGTTTCAGTGGCGCGTCGTGGTCTCCTAATACCTCACGGTAATGCCGACACTGAGCGCTTGTTTAGCTCTCTAAGTAAGATTCTGACGAAGGATCGTAATCGACTGAGAGATCCCTCATTGAACGGTCTTCTGACCGTGAAAGCTTTTCACTTAGCTCGTGGAATTTCAGCAAGTACAATGACAATCGATGACTCTCTTCGAGATCATGTCCGGTCTGCATGGGTTAAATACGAACAATATCTGAAACGAGATGAAACATCGAAAGAGCAAGAGAAGGAGAACGTGTTGATGAAATTACGAAGAGAAGAGGAAATGGCACGTAAAGAAGCAGAAGACAGGGAATGTCGAAAGAGGAAAGAGGAACGTGAAGAGAAACGTAGACTTGCTTTTCAACATATGGAAATGGCAAAGAAATTGATGGCTGACTTGGAAGAGAGCAGTGAAAATAGTTGCCAGTCACAGAAGAAGAAAAAGAAGAATGCTTAGTTGACTGCTGTTATATTAAATCTCTTTTCTCAGAACAATCGTGTCGCAGTTAGTTAATTCACAGAAGTGTAATCACGTTATTATATGCATTTGGTAAAAAATATTCCAGAATTTTAATCGCTTACGATATGAGCATCCGTGGGTAACTAAGATGTCATAATATAGATGGGGATAGTTGCTTCTAAGTTGCATAAAATAATGAATGTGAATTCTTATTTGTAAATGGAATGGTTCTGTAATAATAGAAAGGTACATTTATAATGTTAATATGATTATTAATATATGTGCAATCTGTGCTGTGAATATGAAGTGTTTCCAAGAAACTTTTCCTTTGATATTCTGAGATTATATTCTAATTATCTTTAGTCATTATTATGATTATGTTAGAAAGTTAGTTGACTACGAAAACTTCCGCAGCACTTCCGTTTGTGTTTGCTTCACGTAACACTCGTCGCAAGAATAGGCGATCTGCTCTTATCCCACCATAAAATGGCGAAAAATTTTTTTCATACTCGCATATAACATTACTTATGGACCGATCTACTTAGTTGTAAATCTTGATGGCTGCGCGGAATTCTGTGGGCTGCGCGGAAATTTTTCGCCTGTCAATTGGAAACGCTGTGAGGGGCCAACACTGTAATGTATACGCCTTGCTTCTACATCTTTACTATTGTTTAAATACTTCATTTAAATTGTCATCATTATTGTGTACTGGTATGAATATAAGCAATGGTGGAATATATACACTTTCTGTACGCGATACGCGGAGTTGTTCCCTCTCGTACTTAAATGTGGAAGACAGAATAATTGGCGACGGAGGATGAAAGCGAGTTGCGAAGTCTTCTGCAAAAGTCGTGAACTCTTTGATCGTGAATTAAATCAGCTGTGAAAGTAAGACTGGGTAGTGACCTAGGCTTATTTAACTTTTGTGACATTGTGCGTTTCCACTGTCATGGAAGATCTAGGCAGTTTGCCAAAGTTCTTATGTAAATCGATTGACCCAAATCAATTGTCGGTCTCTTGGACTAGGTGGCTGCGTTCTTTTAACTACTACATAGTTGGTAGGGGTATTACTGACGATGTTCAAAAAAAGGCTTTACTGTTGCACTTAGCAGGCCCGGACGCCCAAGACATTTTTGATACGTTGGTAGCAGCACCCACAGAAGACCCATCCAAGGATAGCGAATTTGACATAGCGCTGAAAAGACTGAACTACCACTTTTGCCCTATGCGAAATGTGACTTACGAGCGGCATGTGTTTCGGAAAATCAGGCAGGAACAAAACGAAAATTTTGACCAATTTGTTACCAGGTTGAGGAAACAGGCTATTTACTGTGAGTTCAAAACCGCCGAAGATGACCAGCTCAGGGACCAAATTATTGACCAATGTCAATCTAACGTGTTACGGAGGAAGTTACTCGAAAAAGGTAACATTTCACTCGCTGATGTTATAAAAATCGCGAAGGCTACTGAAATCGCTGACTATCAGGTGAAAAGGTTTGACACAAGCGAAACCTCTGTGGCAAGAGTACACAGTAGCAGCGGGTCCAGTGGGAAATCGAGACAAGGTCAAAAGAGTTGGCAAAATGGACATAGGCCTAATCACGGTGGCAAGGACAAATCAAAAGGTCGACATGGAAAGTGCTTTAGGTGCAACGGGGAAGGACACCTGGCCAGCGACCCATCATGTCCAGCTTTGAAAGCGAAATGCAATAAATGCGGGTTGAAGGGACACTATGCGGTGTGTTGCAAAACGAAAAAGACGAGAGCAAAGGACAATAACGTCGAAGTTGAGGCAACCGCAGAAGTCAAAAAGGAAAACCATTTTGCGTTTACCGTGGGCCAAGGCACCGGTAATCCTAAGGGCTTGGAGGAGGTTATTTGCTTAGTTGACAAGATACCCTTGAAAATGTTGATTGATACCGGCACAACAGCCAACATAGTGGACCGTGGGACATGGAATAGGCTCAAGAAGCAGAAAATTCGATGTGACTCATGGGTGACGACAGGTAACCTACACTCTTATGGACATAAGAACAAACCACTGGAAATTATTGGAAAATTCAAGACAACGGTGCGCTTCGAAAACAGGAAATGCGAGGCAGAATTCGTCGTATTCGAAGGGGAAGATGAACCTCTAATGTGCCGTGCTACAGCCGAAGAGCTGGGATTGATCACTGTAAATGTGACGGCCAGGGCAGTGGACGGGGTAAATAAGGAGACGCCATTCCCCAAGTACACTGGCAAGCCTACAAAACTGCACATAGACAAATCGGTTACGCCTGTGAATCAAGCACCGAGGAGAGTGCCATTTAGTATGTTGAAGAAAGTTGAAAACAAGATTCAAGAACTGCTGGATTTGGACGTGATTGAAGAGGTGACAGGTCCAACAACGTGGGTTAGTCCAGTAGTGGTGGTAAACAAGCCAGATGGTGACATCAGATTATGCGTCGATATGCGACAGGCGAACAAAGCCATTATTCGGGAGGTATTCCAAATCCCTACGATCGATGAAGACCTTGAAAAGGTGAATGGGAGTAAATGGTTTGGAAAAATATATCTGAAATGGGGCTACCATCAACTCGAGTTGGAGGAAGAGTCCCGCGACATCACCACATTCGCTGTGCATTGTGGAACGTACCGATACAAACGGCTAATGTTTGGGATTTCTTCTGCGCCCGAGGTATATCAAAAGACAATTCGGAATATTATCAGACAGTGCGATGGAACAGCCAGCATTGCAGACGACATTCTGGAGTGCGGAGACAGTGAATCTGACTTAGAGAAACGAATGGAAAAGTTGATTGAGACGTTGAAGGCACACGGCCTTACGATAAATCAAGAAAAGAGCATTGTGAAAGCTCAAGAACTGACGTTCATGGGACACCGGCTGTCCCCAAGGGGTGTGAGGCCTACAGAAGAGAAGACGGCAGCAATACGTGACGCTAGGCAACCGACGAGTGTGTCTGAGGTTCGAAGTTTTATAGGACTCGTTAACTTCTGTGGACGTTATATACCAGGACTAGCGACGTTAGCTGACCCACTGATGGCGCTCACTAGGAAGAATGCGAAATTCGTATGGCAAGATCAACAGCAGAAAGCATTTCAGGCTATAAAGGAGAAACTGTAATGCCGAAACCCTAGCCTACTTTGATATCAACGCCGAGACATCATTAATCTGTGATGCAGGACCAGTTGGACTGGCGGCTATTCTGTTGCAAGTGCAAGAAGGAGAGAAACGCGTGATTGCTTTTGCAAGCCGAGCATTGACTGCGGTGGAACGCCGATACTCTCAGATAGAAAAGGAGGCACTCGGGGTAATATGGGCATGTGAAAAATTCCACAATTATCTACTTGGTGTAGAATTCACTCTGTTGACAGACCACAAACCTCTATTGTACATATATAACAAGATTGGTCGAGTTGGATGTTGAGACTTCAACCCTACAGGTTCAAACTGCAGCATGTGAAGGGAACGGAAAACATAGCCGATAGCTTATTAAGACTGATAGCAGAGCAGAACGCCGATTGTGACAAATCTGACATGGAGTTTTACGACATTTCGTTGCGACTACTGCGACTCCACGTACTGTGACGACAAAGGAGATTGAAGTAGCATCGTCGAATGATCTCGAACTAAAGAAAGTTCGTGATTGTATTACAGCAGACAGGTGGGAAGACTGTCCAAGAGCTTACAAAAGTTGCCGATATGAGCTATCGATGTATGGACAACTGATACTGCGAGGAACTAGACTTGTCATACCAGCGAGCTTAAGAGAGATGATTTTAGACTTAGCACACGAAGGACACCAGGGTATAGTGAAGACGAAGCAAAATCTAAGGAGCAAAGTTTGGTGGCCTGGCATGGATGCCGACGCCGAGAAGAAAGTGAGAACTTGCCGATCATGTCTTCTAGTGACCCCAGCTTACTATGAAGTCACAGTGCAGTCTACAAAGTTTCCTAACGCTCCGTGGGTAGAACTCGCAGCCGATCTTATGGGTCCATTGCCGAATGGTGACTATCTTTTTGTCGTAGTCGATTACTTCAGCAGATACTTCGAAGTCGAATTTCTGAGGGATACATCGTCACTGAAAATTATCACCTCACTCCAAAGAATATTTTCAAGATTTGGTCTTCCTGAAGGGATAAGGACGGACAACGGTCCCCAATTCGTATCGGAGAACTTCAAGGAATTTCTGATCTCTAACGAAATTGAGCATCGAGTGAACACGCCGTTGTGGCCAAGAGCCAATGGATAGGTGGAACGCCAAAACAAGACATTATTGAAAGCCTTGAAAATTGCAAATGTTGAAGGCAAGGATATGGAGTCCGAGTTGCAATATTTTTTGTTGGCCTACCGATCGACTCCTCACGCAACAACAGGTGAAACTCCGGCAAAATTACTGTTGGGACATGAAATTAGGACTAAGATTCCACAATTGAGACCAAGTCAATCAGATGTTCACCAACATGTGAGAGACAGAGACGCCGAAATGAAGACAAGACAAGAGGATTACAAGACTGTCAGGCAAGGTTGTGAACCAAGTGTGGAAGTCGGTGACACAGTGTTGTTGAAACAAAGGAAGATGAACAAGCTCACTCCGAGGTACGCAGATGAAGATTTCGTCGTGACGGACAAGAATGGAAGTCAAGTGACCGTGACGTCCAAGGAGACTGGAAACAAGTTCATCAGGAATTCAACACACGTGAAGCCAATACCAGCGACAGAAGAACTCGATTGGAATGAGCGGACAGCTGAAGCTCAAAGCGTGCCGAGGCGAGATGAAGACAAGAGTAGCGACGCCAGCGAAAATGTCAGTGTCCACAGCAGGCCCAATAGAGCTAAGCAGCTTCCTAAACATTTAAAAGGTTATATCTTTCATTTTGTTTTGTCGAACGCACTTACGCCATTTAGCGGATAATTGATTTGAATCACTCTGATCGATTCTACTGATATGCTCAGTAACGCTACTGATGTTACTCACATTCTACTGTGATGTTTATCTGATTTTAATCAGACCTGTGAGTTAGTTCGACAGACTAACTGAACTTTTGTGCATATGTGAATAAACTTGCGTACACGTTTTCTATATATATGTGAACAGTCTTTCAAAGACGAGAGTGTGTACCTATGCATTTATGTTGACACGTTTCTTGATTCTGATTCTTGATATGTATGTATATGCTTACACGCAATTGCATTTATAGTGATTCAGTGATTTGTCATCAGATTGATATGTCTGGTTATCAGTGATTTGATATCTCAGTTATTCGTGTGGATCGTGCTATGACGCTGCAATGTATATGGATGGTGGATTTTCTATTCCCAGTGTGATTGTTTTCCAGACTTTTGATAAATAGACATGTTTATAATACTCGACTTGAAAGTTGAATGTACAAGTAATGTGGTAAATGCTCTCCTTGATGTAACTCGTCTTTTCTAAAGAAGGGGAGGGATTGTAATGTATACGCCTTGCTTCTACATCTTTACTATTGTTTAAATACTTCATTTAAATTGTCATCATTATTGTGTACTGGTATGAATATACGCAATGGTGGAATATATACACTTTCTGTACGCGATACGCGGTGTTGTTCTCTCTCGTACTTGAATGTGGAACTACATAACAAAGAACTACATAACAAAGAGAAAAATCCTGCTTTGCGAAGGATGAACATCAGTCATCGCGCACTCAATCCTTCATCATTTGACAAACAGAAGGTGAACCTCGTGACACAAATATTCAATGACAAAACTGTTGCCGCTGTGGTTCAGGATCAGAAGAGTGAAACGGCTTGTTTCGTTTCCCTTGTTCTACGATTCTGGAAGATAATCAACAATAAAAGTACGACGGCATGTATTCATTTATTAGACAACGATAGAAGACCGATTACATCTTCCAAAGATTCGCAACTTGTGTTGTTGAATAATTTTTGCGAAATCTTTGTGTCCGATATACCGAGGCCTACTACTACTATTACAAATAGAGGCGTCCGATACCAGACATTGACCCGTGACACCAAAATGAGTCTATCTCAGACTGTTCTCGGAATAGTTGACTTCTGCAAAATGGTGTTCGAAGATAAAGCTGTGAAATATTTGCTTCTTGGCCGACTGCAATCAGATTCCCTAGAAGGAGAATTCGGAATATATCGTGGACTCTTCGGAGGCTTATATCATATTGCCTATGAGCAAGTATTGATCGGAGCTAGATTTCAACAGATGAGATTATATCAGATGCTGGATTCAGATATTGATGGTTCTTCACAGTCAGCTCACTCTCCACAATGTTGCTCGAAAGATTTCAGCGATGAGGAACTGGCTCTACTTGATTCAACCGCATCACTGATTGATGCTATTACCGACACTGAGCGATCAGTGCTTTTTTACATTTGTGGATATGTTTCTCGAAAAGAAAATATTCCTCCTATTGATGCATCTGATCTTCAATCGATTCAAGTTACTCAAAATTATGAAGATCGCGAGTTTCTTTCTTTGGTTTCCAGAGGTGGCTTAGTGTACCCTTCGGAAGAGATTTTTCATTTTTATCTTGTGTGCTACGCTTTCTTTACAGCTTTATCTAATAAGTCGAAAACGTTTCTCTCGATGTTACGAATATTTGTATGATAGCTTCTTCTTTGAAATTGATAAATATGAAAATGTTTGCAAGCGTTGATGAATACATTCTTAACAATGCACAGACAACAAGACTTACATGGAGAGACTGTCAGAGGAGGATTGGGAAGACACTCCGGTATTTTGCAGTCCCACCGGACAATGTTAACAATGTATTAACAATGTTGGCAAGGCTACTTAATGCAATGCTACGTGCATTTCAGGCTCGTGGAGACATAAGAGCTTTCATTGTAGGGCCTATGTAATATAGTTTAAATCTAAATCCTGCTGAAAAATAGATATTTCAAGTTGTTAGTCAACGTATTGTAAGCAGTAAAAACCGGCCTCCAGCTCGATTACACACTTCGCGAGTTTACCGTCCCGACTCTTATCTATTTTTAGTAGTCCCTGGCCAAAGATATACGGCGACTGACTTTAGAAGGGGTATGTCCACTCTCGGAAACAAAGCTGGAGCGGATCGGGGCACTCTGGCGAAAGCCATGCTCCATTCAGAGGATGTCGCCCAAAAATATTACCAGTCCGCCCTCAACGCCGAAGTTGACAGTAAGTATAATGCTTTCCCCTTAAATTAATTACAATTTCAAAGTGACTATATGATCTATGATTCGGGTATCATACAGATAAATCTTCCACTTACTATGGGAATGTATTAAGCATAAAATTGTACAAAGGAAATATAGTAACATATGACACATGTCAAGATTTACGTGTGGGCTATCTATGGTATATATTTCCATGGTAAGACGGCATGTTTAGAGCCGGTAGATCACTTTACAGAAAATCACATAATTTGATCCAGAGACCACAAATTGAAGAATTTTGTTTTCATGTCTTGTAGGATCGTTCTTCATAATTATGTGAATATGCTCCGGTACGAGAATTTCTCAGAAAATGAATCCGAAAGACGCTAGAAGGTTTTTACCACTTTACTTTGAATGCGCCGATCAATCTGGCGTTTGAAATCTTCCATGGCTACCATGGGTAAACTATTAGTCAGATTGTATTAATCGATGTTGAAAACTTGTGGGAAATCAAAACTATCAATTCTTAAAATAAATTGCCCAGCAGATTATTTCAACCAGAGACGAATAAACGCTATCATTCAACAATGATAAATTATTCATAGATATCTGCGATTACAACATGCCCTCTGGTGCTGTTGTGACTGAATGCTAACAATAGCAGATGTCCTCTCTATACAAGGATGAAAGAGTTAGATCCGATCTCTATGGTCAAAATATTTTTCCTATGACATAGATAAGTAAATACTGACTTCGTCACAATCAATTTCATTTCCTCTTCAGAGGTATTCAGTTATATACACAACGTCGGCGAGGAGCAACCGACGTCTTTTGAGTTCGAGGTGGCCCCATCTGTAGGGTCAGGGGAAGAAGATCTTTTCGAAGGGGAGGAGCACAAGCCGGTGGAAGCAGTGGATGAGCAGTTCGTGCCAACCACCAGTCGAGTGCCAACCACATGTTCCGATCCGTCAGCTGACTTAGCTCCTATGGCAGTCAGGAGATCAAGAAGAAGATGCATGGACAAGGCCATAACGAAAATGACAGGGATGGGTGGTGATGACTTTTAACTTACTTTTGACTCGGGTTGTATTTCACTAAATACAGATTTCGTTATTGTTGCTATTATTATTAATACCGGTTGACTGCAAGAACAACAATAGCCTATCTGCGACTTTTCTATAAAATAATGTTTCTTAATGTATTTTTGTGCTTCAAGTTGCATGCTAGCGTTAATTTCTCACATATAAATAGACCTACTAACTTGCTAGATGCTAGTCCGCTACTAATAATTTATATGATACTTATCATCTAATAGATTGTATGTAACTAACTGCTGTCGATATACATGGTCATTAGATATAGAGGACGCTATTAATAATTCATATAATACTAATCAGCAAATAGATTGTAAGTAACTAAATGCTGTCTTTATACATGTACATGGTCATTAGATATAGAGGACATAACTGAATTTAATTAATGGAACCTGCTGTAGCAGCATGAATCTGAATTAAATGTACATTTTCTTAATCATACTGGTTTCCACATTTATGCCTCGCACAAAATTGCATCCATTTTGAAAAGGATGGTAAGTGGAAAATAAATTTTCGTGGTAAAATTCCTGTCGGAAGAGAGTAGAAGAATGATTACAACGGTGGCTTCATTATCAGAGCAGTAGTATTCATTATCGAGGCACTCGAAAAACAGTCATTAACCAAGTGTTTTCAAAAACATTATCGTATTCTATCGTATATTCTTAGCAAGGTGCATTTAATCTACTGATGAATAAAAAATCGACTAGCAATTTTTATTTAAAGTGAAATTCACCAAGTATAAATAAACTATGGAATATCTGTCAGATCTTGGTTGGATCAGCAGTTCCCAAATCGGTGGATAGGAAGACGTGTGGCCAGCTCGCTCAACCGACTTGTCACCTCTCGACTTTTACCTGTGGGGTCATCTCAAATCCTTAGTGTAGGCTAAGAAGATCATGGATCTGGATCATTACTACCTTATGAGTGTGATTGTGCCTTTCTACTCGTTTTATCACTTTACGCTCAGTGAATTCTGGAAGTTCCTGCCAATCTTCGTCGATGCATGGTTTCAAACAATTCATCTTCCGGACAAAGCTCAAAATGTGTTTTTCTCGGACGCTACACCTACTTCAGCCGCGGTCGTTCATCAGCAATCGGCGCTCATTCATACCTGGCAGACGCCAATTCCTCAGTTTCACGCCGAGACTCTTGCACTCGTTATGGCAGCCATCCAAGCTCAACCGGGCGATATGTTGGTTACAGATGTCACGGCTCTTGTCAACATGGGTAAACGCAGTAGCTTCCTGCTCCCGTTCAAACTCAACCTAGTTCGAAAATCTCTCCGGATTGCATACATACCATCTCATCTCAATCCAGCTGACGGTATATCACGAGGTTCTCTTGATTCTTTTTATGTTAAACTGCCTTCTCGTTTTCATCGCTTTTTCTAAAAACGTTAGCACTCAAACCTATAATGCTATACTCTACTTAACAAAAAGCTCTGTATCTTAGCAACCGTTTGTAAACCAGGTCACCCGCAGTCATAGTTTGTATTTAATGAAAATTGTAGCATTCAAATGTTAGTAAATTTTTCTGAGAGTCTGGGTGTCTGGTGAACTCTCTGAAGGGTTAGGTCTTGTAAATTTTTCAAGAATAAAAAGAAAAGAAAGATTTGTTGCTTGTGCCTGCATTTCGTCGGATGTTTTGAGTCGTGTTCGCATTGACTGGAAAAACTCCTGCTGTGTGTACAACAGAACGGTTCCCACATAGAACACATAATGTGATTAGCCTTTCTTTTCCTTGTGTTGTGCTGAATACTAATTCATATTAAATAAATAGTTCTCACCTTATTCTAGATCCAAGTGGAAGCTTATGTAATTCAACCATCAGTTCGCAGTAACTTTCTTTGCGAAGTAAAATGCTTATTGCATGTATCTACTCAATTCAGCAGTGATAAATTAGGCTAACCATCATAGCAATGTACAAAATGCAACTTTTCCTATGTCTCCAGAATTACGCCTCACCCTGTAGTTCTTCGGCATGTATTTTTTCAGAACTGAATCGAGCCATTGGGATAATTTTGATGTGTACAGATATTATCTTCTAACTTTGTAAGTAGTTTGTAAATAAGTCTTTTTAGTTTTATCTGTTTACTATCTTCTATGCTACGTGCCTTGCAAACTGAACTGATTTCAATGTGTGTGAATACGTATTTAAGAAAGATCTGTCTCTTTTATGTTACTTTCCGCTGATGATGATCATTATATGATTGAAACATGTCCGGTCAAAGCAATCGTTCTTTCTTATGAAATATGAAGCTCCTGGGCACACTTTGCGTGGATATGATTTGTTTTATCCCTAGAATATGGTTGTGTCCTCTAACTAATCCTCTACATAGAGTAGGCCCAATGGCTTATTGGGTATGGTTTGAGCCCATTCATATTCTTAGCATACAAACAACTCACTTACACTACTTGATTTGCCCATCCGATCATGGGAATGAGGATGCTTATTTGCATTACATTTCAAAATATATATATTCTTATTTTTTTCATCTTATTTGAAAAGATATTAATTCTTAACCCTAGGCGGGCCAAGGGTGGTGATTTCGACCACCCAATGTAATTTTTTTGCAATAATCACATAATGAACACGACTTTCCGTATGAGATTTCGTGACTTTTGCTTTCTGGATATTAATGAAATATTTACATTGCGAAATCATGACTCTGACGTTTATTTGGAACGCAAAGGCTTCTGAATGAAAGTGTGTAGGACGGAAATTTGCAACTTCGTGAGAGCAGTGATTCACTGCGATAAAGAAATGGTGACATGTTATGCAATATTGCTTCCTTTTCTTGTTAGCTAGCTCAAACAGACACACAGCATTGTTCAAACGACTGCACGTGCGCGAGCAGCCTTTGTGCACGCACACACTCACACATGCACACAGACACAAGCGCACGCGTTACTTCATCACACAAGCGCACGCTGCCATGCGAGCCAATTGAATACTGTTGACATCGAATGTGAGTGAAACTTGTCTACTTTATCGGATGAATAAAGCAATAACGTGGCCCACAGAATTAAATATTTTGTTTATCTGCTTCGGTTTGCTAGAAGTGTGATTAATACGAAATGGACGGCACATTGTGGAACCTATTAGGTGGGCAAGAAGGAATTCCTAATACCTTACAGAGATAGGAAAAAAGTCGTGCGTCGCTTGCGGATTAATGTGAGTTCCAGCAAAGTGCTTCGATTGCCAAAATTCCTACAGATTCGAAGAATTCAGATCACTGCCCACAAGTTTTCTCCATAATGTTGACCCTTCCAATCATTATTGAAGAAAGTAGCAGGCGTACGAAAATTAGTTCACTTGATGATTTCACATCCTCTCCTCGGCATTGCTCACTGTGTAGTGCATACATTGAATCGAAGCCAAGACAGGGATGTGTGTTTTGGTGTGTGCGAAGTGATATCACAGCACGCACGCATCTCTCACTGGCTCTGCTGTCCTCTGCTGATAGTTTATTGTTTGCCATTTCCAATAGCAAGCGATACACGAATTATCCATTCGAGAAGGAGCAAGTTGTGTGATGTGAAGTGCCATTTCGATATTAAGGTTACATACAATTCTTCCTTTCTAGGAAACCGAAGCGCGCGTTGATGAATCTAATTCTGTGAACGTGGCCAGTAGTTTCATCAGTATGTTTGCGATGGCTTCACGTCCGCGACGAGCTGCTGCTGTAACAGCTGTTTCAAGTATTTTGGCGCTTGATGAATCCTCAAGTTCTGAATCTGCCTCTGACATATCTAACTCTGATGATGAGGTCGAGGCAGCTGACATCGAAGTTATCCATGATGAGCAGCTATCTACTGACGAGGAAGATGATCAAGACGTCCAACAAACACGCTTTACCGACAAGAATGGTAATGTTTGGAAACATCAAGCAAGTGTCCAAACTGGAAGGAGAAATGCGGCTAATGTAATCCATCAATCTTCTGGCCCAACGCGTCTTGCTTTCAAGGACAATATTCTTCAAACTTGGCAAATCTTCTTCCCTGACGAGCTGCTTCAAAAAATTGTGGATTACACAAATGGCTACGCTTCTGCCATTGACCCTACAGTGCAGTTTGATCTCATCTCATTCAAGGCATTCATTTCTCTTCTTTATTGGCGCGGTGCGAATCATGATCAAGCTATGCCAACCGACGATTTGTGGTCTCATGATGGGTCACCGTTTTATTCTTCTGTAATGAGTCGTTCAAAATTCAAACAGTGGTTACGATACTTGCGTTTTGATGATAAAGACACCCGTGAACATCGTATTGTGACAGATACATTCGCCGCCATTTCCGAAATATGGCACGAGTGGAATGATCGACTCCCTCAATATTTCAATGCAAGTTATTGCGTTACTGTTGACGAACAACTTGTTTCATCCCGCTCTCGATCACCACACCGAGTATATAATCCGTCGAAACCGGGAAAATATGGTGAGCTTATCCGATGGTGTGCCGATTCGCAGCATCAGTATATGTTTCGGGGGTAATCCGTGGACCAAAAGGCCAACTGATCAATCAGCACGAGAAAGCCACATAGCAAACAACAAGGCGAATGCGCTGGTTGTTGACCTTGTAAAGCCGTTCTATGGTACCGGTAGAAATGTTACTGGAGATCGATTCTTTACGTCTCTTCCTCTTGCAAAAGAACTTTTGTCGAAGCGACTGACGTACGTGGGAACGATGATGTCAAACAGGCGTGATATACCACCAATTTTGCATGAGCGGCAAGCCCCGGGACAATCGGAATTTATTTTCAGTAGAGACGACAAAGTTACATTAGCTGTCTATCAAACTGCGCCATCCAAAAAAGTATATATGCTTTCTACAATGCATCACAAGAAAGAGATTCATCCCGAAAACAAAGCCAAGACCGAAATTCAGCTTGAATACAATCGGACGAAAGCAGGGGTAGATTCCGTGGATCAGATGGCGAAGAAATACAGCGTTCGATTCGCAACTCGACGATGGCCTTTCATCCATTTTCAAAATATGCTGGACATCAGTGGGATAAACAGTGAGACAATTTTCAACATCACCCATCCCGATTGGACAACTGAACGAAAGAAGCACCGCCGTCGTCTGTTCCTGTTGCAGCTGGCCCGCGAACTCGCCTTGCCATTCATCTTCAGAAGACTGCAGAACCCATCAGGTCTGCATGTTACTGTTATGCAGCAGATGAGGCGCATCGCAGGTCAGAACCCTTCACCGCAGACCCAGCCGGACCAAGCCCTCAGAACAACTTTACGTTGTGAAAAATGCAAGCAACAAGGAAAATCAGCACGGTAGGCGAACAAAACTAGCAAAATTTGTCATGGTTGTGCAGTTCCCTGCTGTAGTTCTTACATTGCGGCTGTCTTGTGCAATGACTGCACATAGTGTTTGTATTGCTCATTTTTTCCTATTTGATAGTAGAACCACGTTTTGTTTACACGCATTACTGAATAATGTTGTTTTACTTTGAAATATCAATTATTTCTTGACCGTTTTCGTTCATACAGATAAAATAGACGTGTTTATGATGATGAAATCTGGTACGATTTATTATGATTCGTATTTTTCATTTTCCTATTTTGATAATATAGCCTAACCACATATTATTTACCAGAAAAATATTCTTTTATTTTGAAAGAGCAATTATTTCTTGACAAATTTCCTTCATATAGTTGTCATAGACCTGTTCATGACAATGAAATCTGTAACTTTTCGAAGGTGGTTAAAATCAACACCCTTGGCCGGCCTAAGTTGGTCCAGAGCTTGACCCGCCGAGGGTTAAAATAAATTATATATTATTTTTTCCAATTCTTATTTTTGAGAAGTCTAGCAAAAGTGAGTTGTCATTCAATATTAACAATTTGATGCATTCGATGGTTTATATATTCAATTTCAGTACGTAGGCCTATATTCATGTTCATTTCTTATTGAATTCAAAAGACATGATAGCATCATAGAGTTGTTGATTATTTTGTTGACTTATGGCTCGCATATTTCAATGCATGAGCAGCTGATCGCCGAAATTTGGCTATGCTCACATGTACATGTAAATCCGTTTACCCAAAGCTATGAAGGACAGTAGCCATTACTATATATGAAACTCTTTCAACAGCGTTTTCCAAGGTTTATGATGTGTGAACGTGAATCGTCTTGTGTCAATGGACACTACGAATCTAAATTCTAGCATATATATTCATTGGCAAAGCGGCGATCTCTGGTACTTCTAAATTTAAAGTAAAAAATGAATCCAAATTTAATATAATATATAGTAAATTCAGAAAAGTTTTTGTAGAAAGTTCAGAATAAAAAAAGTGAATTACATGAGCTCTACAAGTCGTGACAAATACTGCGGCAGCTCTTGCGCTCCTTTCAGTGTTGCCATACTTTCCCTCTGAATATTTTCACGAGTAACGAAACCAATCTGTTGATTCCAGCAATTAATGGAACTATGAATTGATCCGACTGATGATAAAAATTCAATCGTTGAACAATACCGGTATCATATCAATGTTATGTAATGGATATCACAAAATATATCGGCTTGCATATAAGATTGTAGGATGAATACTTTGTATATTTATGAATACATGTTACAGACGTTCGTTCTAACCATTATCGGGTAATGGCTTGAATTCTGAAAGTTCATGTGAGACTTGTATACTTTAATTACATCTCTATTCTCCATATTAATTCATATATTTCAAAAAGTGTTGATAGATAGTGATTGACTTTCTATTCAATTTATGATTCTTATGCATAGGTGGATTTGGACTTAGAGAAGGAAGAACGTGTGGTGCGGAAGATGGAGATCAGCAAGATCTGGACCAAGACGAAGGAAATAATCCAGGCTGAAGGCGGAAGCGATTCCAACTCCTTCCGAAAGTAATGATATGTTTATTCATTTTTATTATTATTATTCCTGATGTTGAATCTGAAATCAACAAATCTTCATGATATATATACACCTTTTCACTCTCAAATACCAACAAGAGAGATTCAAATACGAACAAGAGAGATTCAATTTGGAACAAGAGAGACTCAAATACGAACAAGAGAGATTCAAATACGAACAAGAGAGATTCAATTTGGAACAAGAGAGACTCAATTTCGAACAAGAGAGATTCAATTTAGAACAAGAGAGACTCAATTTCGAACAAGAGGAATTCAATTTAGAACAAGAGAGATTCAATTTCGAACAAGAGGAATTCAAATACGAACTCATTTTTCTAGATTTATTTCATACTTTTACGTTATTGGTTCACGTAATTTTGCTATTACTTCAACATTTCCTATTTAGGCTATGACTATCATACCAATATAAGCATGATAATGGTCTTATCTATGAGTTATATCTCAACACTGCAAATTAATATTTCAATAATGAAATATTTTGTACATGCATTTGTTATTTTATTTTTTGTATTATATTTTTGATGAATAGTTTTTCGACAAGCAAGATACTTTGATGCGAGAGCATCCGTATGCGTATTAAAACTCCGGCTTAAAGTTTCTTAAAACAGCGTCAATCAACATTGTCTTTGTTGCACTGCGAAATTGGTGGGCTTTTCGAGGCCTCGGAGATTGAGGACTCTTCCACTGTGATGACTGCTGCTTCGTTTCAGGATCATACCCATAAATCCAACTCTCGTCGGCTTGATCACTCGCGACATGAAAGTTGGATCTCCGTTGCCACTCGAAGACGGATGTACGAGAAAGACAATCTAAGCCGTAGGCCTGACGAAGCATGTTAAGAGTTTTGGTAGCTGTCTTGTTCAACTTTGATGCACGTTCGCTGCTCTGTTTTATCTGTCATGCCAACGATCGCTGACTGAATAAATGACTATGTCCGAGTACCTAATGAATGGAGTGAAGATAACGACACATCACGAAATCGATTTTCCTACACTTCAAGTATACTTAATAGATATCTCTGAAGAAAGCAATAGCTATCGACGTCAGTAACATAGACATGGCAGGCGGAGTCTGGGAACTTTCCTATCAACCCATGTATAATCAATGCGCGCGCGCTTCAGCACTAACGCCTGCGATCGTATTGCAAAGTAGAGAAGATTGACTGTGTTGCCTCTCATTCATTAACACTCTCTGCTCCAACCTTAGTCAAATCAAAAGCACAACGTAACATACACGTACAATAGGTAATTCGACATTCAATATGCCACCATACAAGAAATACGATTCGAAATTGATAAAACAAGTGGTAGAGGCAGATGAACCATACGTTGTAGGAAGAATTCTCGGGATACCCAAAAGTACCGTTGCAGGAATGCTAAAACGGGATGGTGTCCAAAAGCCTCGCGATGGACGAAGATATTGTAAGTTGAATCAAACTCATGAGGAATTCCTAATCCGTCGAGTTGAAGAAAGACCTCATTTAACTCTTAGTCAATTAGCCGACTTTCTTCACTCTGAGTATGGTATACGAGTCACTCAACAAACCATATCTCGTCACCTGGATGGTATGTTGTACTCGTTGAAGAGCATGAGAGTAGAGGTGGATTCGGTGAATAGCTCAGAGATCAAGCGAAAGCGCAAAGAATGGGCACAAAAATACTTCGAACTTATTGAAAATGAGTATGTTCCTGTGTTCCAAGACGAATCGAATTTTAACCAACATATTCGACGCAGTCGAGGACGTGCTTTGAAAGGTGAGAGAGCCATTGCGACATTACCAGCTGCTCGAGGAGTGAACGTTAACTGTGTGGCGAGCATTTCTCCAACATCACTTATTTCATTTTCTTCTCACTATGGATCTCTGAAAGCAGCAGACTTTAAAAGATATCTTGCCAGCATAGCTGAAGGGCTTGAAAGAGCAAATTATCAAAAAGTGGTGATTTGCATTGACAATGCTCCATGGCATGCGAATGCTGAAACTCAATGGGATGAAATCATGGGCAATTATCGACAAGATGGAAGGGATTGGAAACTTCGTATGGCTCCGTATTCATACAGTTGTTCACCAATCGAACGATTTTGGAGTTCTTTCAAAGCTGGTGTCAAAGAGGAGATGCGTGAAAGAAGAGATGAGCTGCTTGCGGAAAGGATTCCGGGTGAGGAATCTTTGACTGCTCGTCGCAGACGTATTCTTTGCGAGGTGGCGCAGCATCAATCTGTGATAAAGTCCGGAGTTTCTAAATTGCAGGCTTACTACAACAAAATTCAATCCGTGATAGCTCGTGCTGGCAATGGCGAAGATGTTCCGAGCGGACGATGAACTTGAGACTCTTACATTTTCTAATTTAGTTGTTTATTGAATTATGAAGTTTCACATCTCTTTGATAACTTTCTAAATGATGTAAATAAATATTGTTCGTTTCTCTACTGGTTTTTAATTTACAACTGAAATTCCAACGCAATTATACAGCAGCGCTCAGCAAGTTTGCATCAAGCATCAAAATATAGCTATGACTCCTACCATCTCTTCAGCTGCTCATTTTATCGTCAGTCAGCCGTCAGCATCATATTGCTCTAGTGCATTGCGTTCCGTGAGATGCATAGATATCTACAGATATAAAAAAATTTAAATTTAAATTTATGAATGATCGATCGCATACCATGAGTCTGTATGAATACGATCAGTTTGTGACTCTATCACGAGTAGAAGATGACTGACAGAAACCAACGACGTGCGCAAATAATTATCTTGGCTGACCATACTTCAAAAACCCAGAGAGAAATCGCCGAGGCTGTCGGAACAAATCAATCGACTGTCCGTGTCCTTAAGCAATACCGAGAGACTGGCGATTTCACGACAAGCTACGAGAACTGTGGCGGACACAACAAAATTTTCGAAGACCGCGACCTCCGTCATATTCGCCAGTTGTGTGTGAAAAGCCCGAAAGCCACAGCCCAAGACATAAAGACAGAACTTGGAGCTAAAGGTGAAGACGTCAGCCTCTCAACAATGAAGAGGGCCTTGATCGAGGCGGGCTGTAAAACTCGATCGCCGGCGAAACGACCATTCCTGACCGAAAAGCACAAGGAAGCTCGACTGAAGTGGGCCTTTGAACATCGCGAATGGACGATGGAGGACTGGAAGAAGGTTGTCTGGAGCGACGAGACCATGGTCTACGCAGGCAATGGAAAATGCCGGTACGTTCGCGTTATTGACGGTCATCCGCTTACAGACGAACATTTCCAGCTGACGAAAAAGTTTCCCATGAGTGTCATGTTCTGGTCGTGTTTCTCCTGGTATGGGACCGGTAGAATGCACGTCGTCGAAGGCAATATGGACAGCACCTACTACATCAAGCATGTCATCGAAGGAAGAGTCCGCCAGCAAATGTTGGAATGGTTTCCAGATGGCTCTGGTGTGTTTCAACAAGACAACGCGCCATGTCATACCTCAAGAAGAACCAAGGCCTGTCTTGAACAACTGGACTTGAACACCATGACCTGGCCGGCCCAATCTCCCGATCTCAACCCGATTGAGAATTTGTGGGAAATTGTCAAGTACAGACTAAAAGACTGTAAAACTACATCTCGCAGTGACATAACCTCGTCCTTCGTGCGGATCTGGAATCGAGATGAAGAGGTACAGGCAATGTGCAAACATTTGGTGGAGAGTATGCCAAGGAGAGTAGCCTCGGTAATCGAAAGCCATGGTGGGCATACGAAATATTAGTGACTTTGAGTGTTTTCTATCTTAATTACCTGTTCTATTGCAAGTTTCAATAAATTCTTTCTTACCACTTTGAGCTTCTACTTTGATTTTGATTTCAAAGGGATATACGTACATTAACTGCAAATTTCAGGCTTGATGCAAACTTGCTGAGCGCTACTGTAAAGTCATATCATACAGTAATGAAAATTCTTGTTTGTATATGAAAAAAGGTAATAAAAATAATAATCCAATGAATAATCATAAAGTTGTAAAGATTGTTGTTGGTATAGGAATCTAGGTAATAAAAATAATCATGCAGTAATAAAAATTCTTGTTAGTATAGGTATATAGGTAACACAAAGACCAAAAGTGCAAAATGTCAATAAAAAGCTCAAACATCTTCAACTATCAAGAAAATACAAGTCTGCAAATGTAAAAAGAAACTAAGAAATATGAAATATTTTAACCGCCATGTCGAAATAATGAAATACTCGTATATTGCAATTCAATGGACAGAAATAATTCTGAAATAATGTTCGCATTTGAATTCCTCTTGTTCGAAATTGATTATCTCTTGTTCCAAATTGAATCTCTTTTGTTCGTATTAGAGTCTCTCTTGTTCCAAATTGAATCTCTCTTGTTCGTATTTGAATCTCTCTTGTTCGAAATTGAATCTCTCTTGTTCGTATTTGAGAGTGAAAAGGTGTAGTTCATATCAATATGTTTGTTAGCATATAATCATAGAAGCTATGCATTTATAGTTTATATAAACATATTTCTACGTAAGTACAGGTTTTCCCGGACAAATTCATTTCTACGTCATCCAACTTCAAGATACAGCATGCAGCTTCAATCAACGTCAAGCTACTTCAAAGAAGCGTCACAGATTTCTATGTTAGATCAAACAAGTTCAAGATACGCCACAAAACTTCGTGATAGCGCTCGCATGTTCGTGAAAAGCAAAGCAGGTTCAATTGTTAATCAATCAATTTCAATTATCAATAAATTCTATCACTTTTTGATAATCTGACATTGATAGCGTAAAATATGTTCATGGAAACGATTGAGATCAAACAATGAACCAATTTCAGCCTATTATTTGCATAAATCATAGAACTACATGTATATAAGTTTGTGAAGCTATTACACTGTATCTGAATCCTGTGTGACTAGCCTACGTTGTAGCCTGACAACTGACATTATACCAATCATGAGCAGCACAGACGACACATGGAGTGATGACACCACGAGTACTTCTCGGAGTTTGTCCCACTCTCGTGGACCGAGGCCAGGTGTACCTCGTGGGCGTTACTCGAAGATCAGCATTGATTTAAAGCAGCGACTTGTTGAAGCTCACGAAAATGGAGCTGATTGGAAGGCTGCCGCTGAAACACTCAACATAAAAGAGAGCACTGCAAGATCAATCATCCTAAGATATGAGGAAGAAGGATGCGTGGAGGATGTGAGAGGAGGAAGAAGGGAGAGAAGCATAAAAGTGACAGACGCCGTTATTGATCGCTGTGTGCGAATGATTGAAGAGAAGCCGGACCTGACCTTGAAGGCAATGAAGGAGGCGCTGGCATCAGGAGATTCACCCATACTGACCTCAGAGTCCTCCATTGCCAGAGCACTAGATGGCCGTTTGATATCCACCAAAAAGTTACAGGTATGTAGTAAAAAATATCACGCAAAATATCATTCAATGCACATTACATCAACATTTTCTCTCTTCTTTATTACAGGACTGCCCAAGTGTACGAAATTCCGATCGTGTGAAGCTGCTAAGAAAGGAGTTCGCTAGGTGGTACATGGAGGAATCCGATCGAACCCTTGTGTACGTGGACGAGACCTGTTTCAACCTCTTCACAAGGAGAACAAGGGGCAGATCTCAAGTGGGTCGACCAGCTGTCCGACAGCTTCAATTCACACGTGGTCGGAATCTCAATCTGTGTTTGGCAGTTGCTGCGGATGTTGGCATCGTCTATTACGAAATTCGTCGAGGCAACAACACAAAAAAAAGATTTCCGTAACTACATGGATAATTTGGATCGAGTGCTGGAATCACAAGCGGTGGAGAATTGTTTCGTGATCATGGACAACGCCCCCATCCACATCGACGCTTCCTCTTCTGTAGCAAACGTGCGGAAAATACCACCATACTCTCCGTTTCTCAATCCAATTGAAAACTGCTTTTCCACCATTAAGTTGCGGTTGAGAGAGAAGCTGCGCGAGGCAGCAACAGTGCGAAGGATTGCAGATGTTCCAACTCACACCTCTGTTTCAGAGCACCGCATTTCTGTTCTACAAGGCATTGTGGAAGAAATCCTACAAGACCAAACAATTTCTGGTGTGAAGGTAGCACGCATGCAGAATCACATTATTACTTACTTGGACAGGTGCCTAAATTGTCGCGACATTGTTGTTTGATTATGAAAATAGTGCTCCTTTTCTGACTCTGTGTTCTGAATGCGAATTTCATGGGTTTTCATTGTACGAATTTAGTGGGTTTTCATTGATATCTTATATTTCTATACATAAATCTAAACACCTTACCCTTTCAAATTGGAAATGAAAGGGGCTTCCGTTCCTAAATCATAAATATTATTTCTGCACATGAATCTGCATACCCTATTTTTGAAATTGGTTGCACTATCTTGAACTTGAATACTTTAACACGAACCTGCTTTCATTAAAATTGAAGCTTAAGTGACGTATAATTGAAATAGGTTCAACTATCTATGGTCTTTGAAATTGCTTGACGTATCTTGAACTTGTATGCATTATGAGTGAACTAGCTCGGGAAAACCTGTAACATCAATACACGTGTATTTCAGGAATAGAGATCACCTGATTACATCGCTGGCAGCATTCCATCCCGTGAGGTTAATGCCATTGAAGGACATGACATTGAAGTGTGTCCTAGAGCCGCTTAAGACTAATCCCGACTCAGTGGTGCTTCGAGTGAGAGGTGTACGATTTGGTGGTAAGTGAAACTTAACCTTTTTTTTATCTTACCTTTCTTTGTCTGTTTTTCAAAGATGCTACGTATCTGTTCGTTGTGGTACTTCTTTAAATGCGTCTAATACTCTATTCTGTTTACACCATCCTTCTCATATATCGTACAAATATTCATTTTCTTTACAGGTAGACACAAGACGTATCATGTTTATGGAAGCCCTGTTCTGACGATGAAAACGGAGCTGTACGACATACTGCTACGTTATGTCGATAAATTGAAAACAAAGTTCCGCATACCCTTGAAGCCAGACCATCGACAAACTCTGCTCTGCAAATGGGATGGGTCGCCACTAGATTCAGTGGGCAACATCATCACAAAAGTTGCGAATGATGTAAGTAATGGAGCATGTATGACATTGATGATGAACGCCGTTTTGTATGTGTTAGATTTTCATGTATGCACAGTGTCCTCCATGTTTACATTAAGCCGCATACGTTTTAGCTATTTCTTTAACCTTTGAGGACGCAAATGATATGTAATCTAAACGATAAAAGTATCACTTATGTAATGAAACTACATCCACGCTCTGCTACGCTTGAAATATAAGTAGCGGAGTATCTTTCAAGTGAAAACCAGATTCCGGAAAGTTTCTTTTAGACCATCTGCAGTAGAGCGCTAACTGACATTATAAAAAGGGTTTTAAAAACATATTATTTCTACTGCTAAAACGTCTCATTGGATTTCATTTCACGTATATGTCCACCATAATTACCGATTTTGGGTCGTCATGTATCAGCGACTGACTTCCGGCGTGCAAAGACCGTTCACGGAAGAAGAGCAGGTTTTAACAAAAGTGAACTGTCGAAAGACATGTTGCACTCCAAGAAAACGGCTGATAATTACTACGACATCAATCCAACAACAAACAGTTTCTCTTCGTAAGTACTCTATTATGTTATAAAGTTAATTTTGTTATCGCATTTCTTATATATTCATTATAATACAGTCAGGATCGCCTAAATGCAATCGCTATAAGTGCAATTATTGCTTAACTGCAATGTTTTCAGTTGCACCGCCAGAAAATGTATATGAATTAATAAGTAAGATTGCATAACTGCAATTTTTGTAACTGCAATGTATTTCCGTTAAGTTATTACTAATCTTAACCTTAATATCTAATGGGATTCTATTAATATACCGTATCTGCTCTTTTTATAGCCGGGTCTCTTTTAGCAGCCGGGTCTCTATTAATTGCCGGGTCATCTGCCAGGTAATGAAATAATAGCGACGTCTTGAAGGCGGTGGCCGTAAAGTGGGTAACTCGATTTTGGAGAAGTTGAAGAACTGGATCATTTCAAGGCGAGCAGAGAGACTTCGAGTTTCCCGAAAATCTATCCAAAGGGAAGCTTCAAGACTACATTCTGATCTGAAAGAAAATATGTGCGACGATTTACAAGCGTTTTCTGCAAGTGACGGATGGCTCCAAAAGTTTTTACTACGGAACGGTTTCTGTCTTCGTATTCGAACAACTATTACATGTAGTTCGAAACCGCCGTCTGATTGTTTAGAAAAAGTGACTAACTTCATACTGTATCTTCGAAAGATGGTAATCGAGAACAAATATTCTCAAAATTCTATCTACATCATGGACGAGACACCTGTCTGGATTGAACCAGTGGGCAAGACAACTATCGCGACCAAAGGCGCGAAGGATGTACCGATTATGTCGACCGGACATCAAAAGATCAGAATAACAGTGATTCTAACCGCGCGAGCAGATGCCAGCAAGTGTAAACCCTATGTTTTAATCCCAAGGCGTCGTGCCATTCCAGAACTAGAAAAATGCGGGGTATAGTTTTCAACTACAGCGGTGCCAGTTGGATGAATGATGAGATGACGAGTGACTATCTACGAAATGTTACTGGACAGTTTCACTTCGGCAAAAGACTTCTGGTTTGGGATAGTTTTCGGTGCCATATTTCTCAGGCTACCAAAAACGTATTACGAAAAATGAACATACAAACAGCGGTTATTCCTGGCGGTTGTACGGCCCTTATCCAGGCACCAGACGTTTCCTGGAATAGATCATTTAAAGTATCAGTTCAAAAATCGTATGAAGACTGGATTTCAAAAAGTGATCACAGTTTTACGAAGAATGGAAATCTGAAACCTCCAACATTCGGTGAATTTGCGATTTGGATTGACGAAGCATGGCAGGCAATACCTGTTAAACAAATTCAAGATTCCATGAAACAATGTGGTGTGTCACAAATGCAATGTCACAAATGGTGAAGGCGGTCTTCATCTTCTTAAATCCAAATTTGAAAGTAGCATGAACGATCTTCAAGTTGAGATAAACGCCCCGGTGAGCGATTCAGATGACGAAGTTGACAGTGATTGGTGTGATTCAGACGAATCTAACTGATTTCTTAGTTTCACTGTAGAATTCATCAGATGTAAATGTAGATTGTTCAAAGTTATTATATTTCCTTTTTTATTAAGCTACAAGATAATGATCTTAAACATGTGTTTTTGTTTTTCTTATAAATCGAAATTCTTCTCGGAAATTATGAATTTGGAAATTTTCACACAAATTATACAACGTAAATAATAGCCTGGTCTCTTTTAACGGCCGGATCTCCAATAATAGCCGGGTGGTAGACTAAACAATGAAATAATAGCCGGGGGCTATTATTTGAGCATATACGGTAAGTACAATACGTCATGATTTCGTGAGACATGTTAATGTACTTGGCATTGAATACGGAGTATTATTTCATTGATTGGTGACCCTAACAGCCAATGATAATCGTCTATGGGGAGATTTCAGCTCTCCGCGCGTTAATGTAAAGAGACTCAGCGTAGAAGGCGTGTAAGTCTAAGAACAGTTCGAGTATGGCGTCCTCATTTGCTAGGAAGAAGAAACGACAGCGCTAACGCTGGAAGATCGTTTTGCAATCGTACAGGCATTGAGAAAGGGCACTGAACTTGATGCAAATACAAAGTCGATACGGCCACTATAAGTCGAGTGAAGAAGCGAAAAGATGATATAGAAAAGAATACAACGACGGTAACCGATCGCTGTCATCTAAACGAGCGAGGGCTACTTCATTCGAGGATGTTGACGTCTCTCTTTTAAACTGCAGGAGTGGTACGCCGTGACAATCGGTGACAATCGAGCGTCGCCTAAAAAATGTGACAATATGGTGACATTCGACAGAATGGCGTGACAAAATGTGACACAGCGAAGTTACAGCAGATTTTGATCTGAAAGATTTGAAAGATGCCTCATTTCAACTTAAGGGAGCAGTAAATTTTCTATGGATTTCGTGATTATTGATTTTTTATCTGGATTTTTATCGAAACTTTTATCTGAATTTTATCGAGAATCTGTCCGGTGATTGAAGTGGATTTCAAGGATACAAAGAAGTCAGATCCCCAATTTTCTTTGGATTTCGTGATTATTGATTTTTTATCTGGATTTTTATCGAAACTTTTATCTGAATTTTATCGAGAATCTGTCCGGTGATTGAAGTGGATTTCAAGGATACAAAGAAGTCAGATCCCCAATTTTCTATGTATTTCGTGATTATTGATTTTTTATCTGGACTTTTATCGAAACTTTTATCTGAATTTTATCGAGAATCTGTCCGGTGATTGAAGTAGATTTCAAGGATACAAAGAAGTCAGATCCCCAATAACTGTTGTGATTCCATTACATCTGTCCTTGCTTCCCTGTTATCCTTCCCTTCCCTCGACATTGCAATGTCTGATAATGTGCAGAAACGTACTACGTATACGACACGTGATGTGTGCTAAATGAAAACAAATGTACCTATTTCGATTTGACAATAAATTGTTCAGTTGCTATTTTGTTTGCTTTGACTAAGACCATGTACATGTGTGCGTGTAAAGCACTGCCAATAACATACGTACCGACATATTACATAGGCCTATTGACCTTAATACGGGTTTCAATCCCGCCGGGGGCACCATTGCTGATTAGTGCAAGTATGGATTGCAAGGACAAGTGTGTTTCTACATACACGTAAATCGGTCCTTCAAATGAAAGCATGTCTGTCCTGAAAATCCAAATTTTCAGTTCTTTAGTTGGGGAAAGTTAAATGGATAGACATATCGGACACCATGAACTCAATTGATATAGCTTTCTGTGAGTGGCATCACTGCCATTGTTGATGCTCGAAAACCCCACCTGCCACCTTCATGTTGTGATAGCTCAGTTGGTAGGCATAGAGCCTAGGCCATGACTGCCTAGTCAGTGGTTCAAATCCACCGATCACCAACCAGCACTTTTCCTGAAGCTTAGATAGTAATACTTTCTACCAGCTTCGTTAAAAAGATTTACCTCTACAATCTACATGTACTTATTTGAAACTCCTCATTAAGCTGCTAATCATTTTCACGTGATTTATGAAACACAAGTTAAAGATAATCACTATTTGATAGGCAAAATGAATTGTCTTAGGGATGATGTAATTGCTCTAGGGAAAATCTGTCATACATGTATTTGACGAGTCTCTATCAGAATTCTCATTCTTTCATGTTTTTCGGTGCCGAACGATTAATATTTGTCCAAATGTAAGGATTTTTCGGATCAATTAGTCAGATTAAATACAACAAAAAACGTAAAAGCAGGTGTAATAAGGCTGGATGAAATTTTGATTCAGATTTCTTTTGCGTTTACCCAACAGATTTGACTAGCGCTGATGTTAAAGACTTTCTACACATGGATTATTATTCATATTGCCGATTTTTCCTTGGACCCAAATTATACTTTCAAGTTCATTCCTTTGAATTAGCAGTGTGTGAATTTATGTATTTAGGCCTAAATTCCAGAATATCAGGAAACAACTGCATCACTGCCTATGATAAATCATAGATGGAGCAACCCTTGTTTGGACAAGTATGAATCACTCATACGATAGTGCTATGCATGTGCATGTAGTACTCGCATGTCCTTGTTTTCAGCCGTACTCATGCTTATGCAGGATTTTTTTCTTTCGTCTTTCAGGATGAACTATGTCAGGAAGGCACCGTCAAGTGTTTAAGAATACCATGCTGCAAGGCAATGATGAAAATGATGATCCCATTTCTTACTGGTGCACTTCTTCATCTACAAACGACTTGTATAAGGCTCATTGTTTGATTTGTGATATCGAAATTGATGTAGGCCAACGTGGTCGAAGTGCTTTCAGTAGACATGGAGGAGCAGCAAGTCACATCAGTGCCTCGGCACGGCACCGTGATAGTGATAAGAAGTTGAAGCAATTGAAACGTACTCAAACTCTCCTTACAAGTTCCATCAAATCATCGAGTAGCAAATCAGCTGGATTGTCACTTAATGAAAAGATTGTGAATGCGGAAGCTATGTTTTGTACTTCATTAGCCGTTTGTAACATACCTGCAAATGTTTGTGATACCATGGTTCCGTCATTTTCGTCAATGTTTCCCGATTCCAAAATTGCAAAAGGAATGCAAAAGAAGAGGAACAAAGCCACACGTATATTGTCTGATGGTCTTGGACCACACTTCAAATCGCTTGTTGAAAACGAGATACGTAACACAGCTCTTGCCTACACTCTTGAAATTAACGAAACCACCACTGCTAAGCATTGGCGGCAATTGGACGTGCTGGCCCGCTATTACTCGGAGGAAAACGAAAGCGTGGTGGTATATCATCTTTCAAGTGTGACACTGGGACGTGCAAATCACAAATTGCTATACCAGAAGCTTGCCGATGTTGCCACGCCTCTGTACACAAAGAAATTGTTGCAAATTTCAACTGATGGCCCCAATGTCATGAAAGCCCTGACAAAGGAGGCAAAGAAGAAGCTGAATCCTGATTTAGTTGATATAGACACTTGCAACATTCACAAAGTTCACAATGCATTCTGCTCTGCCTATGACAAGTTTGGCAATGATGTTGAATCTCTGGGACTGGAGCTTTACTATTTCTTTTCAGACTCATCAGTCAGACGGGAGGACTTTGAAAAAGTCCAAGAAAAGCTAGAAATAAAGAAGCATATCTTCTTGCGACATGTTCCTAGTCGGTGGCTGACGATTGAAGATGTTACAAAGCGACTGTTGGAACAGTATCCGGCGTTAAGAGAATATTTTCTTCGCTCACGTTTGATCAGTGATTCCGAGAAGAGAAAGAACAGCAGGATAAAGAAATTGGTGGAAATCCTGAACAACAAAGTCCTCCTACCGGAAATTCTGTTCATGAAATCTTCACGAAATCTGTTCATGAATGCCAATCTTCACGAGAGTGACAAGGATGCTTCAGAGTGAAGCTCCTCTTATTCATGTGCTACATGATGAATTGTCAACTTTGATCCTTACACTTCTTCGACGCTTCGTGACTGAAAAGGAAATTGGTGAGGCCCGAGGTCTACAGCTTTGCGAAGTAGCTTATCAGTCATCTGCAAATCATTTGAAGCGTCCATACATTGGCCATGATTGCCTCAAGTCGCTGACTTCTTTGAAGGCAGAAGGCAAGATAAATGAAGAAGAATTCGATGATTTTCTTGATCGCGCAAAGACCTTCTACATCGATGTTGTCTCACTCCTGTTGAAAAAGTTGCCCCTCAATAATCCCATTTTGCGTGATTTGCAAGCGTTGCACCCCCTTGCCAGGAAGGCTGTGTGGTCGTCTGAAGCTGTGCGACGTTTGGCTGTTGCCATCAAACTATTCCCTCGGGACAAAATCGATGCTGTCGTTGATGAGTGGAAGGCTTTGAAAGCTGAAGATCTCGGTGACACTAGTTCGCAATGCATCCCGATGGAAGTTGACTCGGAGGAATCTGATGATGAGAAAGGGAATGAAGATGACGTTGATGCCGATGCTGGGCAACGGATCGAAGACTATTGGCGAAAAATCTTCAGGATCAAGGCTACAAATGGTACATGCAAATATCCAAGTGTGGCCAAGCTCGTTAAATTGTGTTTGACTCTTTCACACGGCAATGCTGATGTGGAGCGCTCATTCAGCGAAAACAAACTGTTGCTGACTCCAAAACGGACAAGAATGACTGACGCAACGTTGAACGGTTATCGTTCAACTAGTTCGTTTATGAAAAAGCATAAAGGCAATCCGGCAAAATTGCCGTTGACACAGTCCCTCAGAAAGGCAGTAACGAGTGCAAGAGTCAATTACCTCGAGAGGATTGAACAGCAGAAGAAATTGCTACAAAGCGTTCATGAGGAGCAGAAAGTCACAAAGCGTGATGAGGACATGGCTGATGTCCAGCGTCAATTGCTTGAAGCTGAAGGTTTGTTGAATGAAGGAACGAAGTTACTAACTGAAGGCTGCTCGAGGGCTGACATCAACAAAATCAATGCCGCGAATGCCCTGATAACGAGAACTCAGGAAATGAAGAAATCTGCCAACGAGAAGAAGTTGAAGCTAATGGAAGCTGGCAGAAAAAGAAAACGGGTGCCTTATTTTTTTGTACATATGTTCTACTTTGTTTTTGTCCTGCAATACGTCCATTACAAGCTTTAATTGACTGCAATACGCCATACCATACTGTAATTATTGTTTTCGTTGAATCGATTTTACAGAGTTATTCTTCAATATTTTGTTTCGTATTTGTAAAAAAGAAAACTTGCTGTTACGCAATACGTCCATAACAAGCTTTAATTGACTTCAATACACCATACCATGCACACCTTGTCATATTGCGTCATACCATATTACAATAAGCCTAATTGTTTTCTTTAAATCGATTTTACTGAGTGTAATTTTTCACTATTTTGCTTTGCATTTGTAATAAAGAACACTTCCGGTGCAGTTCGTTTTCTCAGCAAGTCATTGGCTTTCATGTACGAAATTTAGAATGGAATAAAATCATTAGTTCATTCATATGTGATTGAAACGTAATTGAAACTGTTAGTACCGTACTTCGTTGCGAGAACATCATTTTTGGGAGTAAATTGTGCTTGGATAACCCCTGCATCCCATATTTAGTGCGATAATATTGAAAACTAAACTTTCCTAATATGCTTCGAGTATGAAAAGACTATTATTATTGTTATTATTACTAATATTATTATTATTGTTATTATCGTAATGTGACACGGCAAATGCTGATGTGACAGGATGTGACATGTCACCGACCCTGGCGTACCACCTCTGAAACTGGTTTTGTTCTACTGGACGAGGTCAACCGGGGATGTCTGGGCTTCTTCTTGAGGTAAAAGCACAAGAACTAGCAAACAATTTGGCTATGATGAAGGTTCTCTTGTGAAACTAGATAAGGGATGGATTCAAAGATGGAAAACTCGACATCATATCTTTCAGATAACATTACATGGAGAGGCAAAATCAGTTGACCCAAATGATGTGAGATAATGGCGCCAAAACATCTCTGAAATCGAGAGAGAATACGGAAAAGAAGTCATCTACAACATGGATGAATGCGGTCTCTTTTGGCGTGCAGTATCCAATAAGTCGTTAGCTTTCAAAGGCGATTCATGTTCGGGTGGCAAACGTGCGAAAAACCGTATAACAGTCTTGGTTGGTGCAAACGCAAATGGCGATAAGATGGAGCTTCTTGTTATCGGGAAATCAAAAAAGTCCACGTTGCTTTCGAGGTAACCAACTCCCAGATATCGATTACACTTCAAATAGCAAATCATGGATGACAAGAGAAATTTTTGAAAATTACGTCCGTAAGTTCGACAGGAAAATGAAATTTCAGCAGAGAAACGTTGTGATTATAGTGGATAATTGCCCAGCACATCCTCAGTCGATTGGTGGATTGACCAATGTCAAACTGATCTACTTGCCACCGAATTCTACTGCTGAAACGCAACCCATGGATGCCGGTGTTATACACATCCTTAAGCAAAAATACCGTGTTGAATTATCAAAGAAAAGCCTGCAAATGCTGGAGGCCGGGTTGCCCTTCGAAATCGATTTATTGACTTAACTTCGATTTCTTGACAAAGCATGGAGAGATGTTTCAAAGGACTCTATACAGAATTGCTTTCGTCACGTTGGATTTAGTAACGAAAATGTGAGTGACATCGAAGTGAATGTGACTGATTGTTTGGTGGCAGAATCAACCATCGACTCTTCAATGACTTTCGATTATAACTTAGCGACTTGTGAGTCGCTTGAACTGACCGAAATGACTGGTGAAGAGACAGAGGTCGACGAGTGTGATGTAGAGCCTGTCAATTCACCAGTGGCCTCAGCAAGAGAAGCATTAAAAGCATTGAATGTCGTCGAACGATTCGTCTCTGCACAGGAGGATGGATTTGAGAAACTAAGGAGTTTGAATATTGTAAGTGACTTTTTGTTGAAAGCAGTGAATGATAGCAATATTCAAACCAAAATAACTGATTACATGTATTTCCATTAGATTTGAACAAAACTTGTATTTTATAGCTCTTAATAAATAACTGGATGAAATAAATACTTGAGTTTTTCTATTTGTACTTCCATTAATGTATGAAGGGTTATTTGGCAATGCCGACATTATGAGTAGGTGTACAGCAATGATTATAAGGTGGATTTTAGCTGTTTCAATGACTACTAGAAACGGCTTCTAACAGTTAAAGTAACGGTTTCTAAATTTGATTACTGTAACTGCAATTATTTTCTAGCTGCAATATTTTTTCATGCACCAGTGAGATTGCAGCTAGGCGATCCTGACTGTATAATGATATATGTACGTATCACATTTTAAGGTACCGTAATGTGGGGTGAGTTCGCCCACTTTTTAATAATATTTTTCAAATTAACTACAGGTTATTCATTTTTCAAATGTTTTTGAATGTGATTTGAAATAGTTGCTTACACAGCTTTCGCATCATGCATTCATTACTTAATCGGAAGTACATGTACATTTGTATAAACAAGAACTGCTTTTATGTATGGCCGAACTCACCCCATTACTCAGATATAGCCCACCCTCTAAATTCTGAGTTTTTGAATATTTTCCTTTTGATATTACAAATAACACATCTAACTCTAACTGATAGTGGCAAAAAGAAGTTTTTACTATGTTTCTGTATACACTTTGTATAAGAAAGTATTTCAGGTATCGAAAGTAATTAAAAAAGCGTGGTGTATTTATATACTTTAAATAGTCGGGCCAAATGGTCACTGTCGGAAATAAAATACAAATATTGATTATCATATGCTTTGTTGTACGCAATCAATTCATTAAACATGTATAAAGAATCAAGATATCCCGTTAGAGACAATATATAAACTTACGTAATCAAAATGTTAGTTGTGGACGAACTCACCCAATAATGTGCGAACTCGCCCCACCTTACGGTAATACTTTTGTATACTTTGAATACTTTGGCAATACTGTTCGGTATATTTCATTATTTTCTATGCTTGATTATATGTTTATTAATCTATTGTATTTGTTTCATTGGTATCATGTTGCAAAAGTTAATATCCGGATATATTTACTGTCAGTCCTAATTTGTCCGTCAACCCCTTCCTTTGCGAACAGACCGGTACCGATTTCTAATGGACTGATTGTTTTTATTTATCCTGCAATTTACCTTTCGCTTCGTCAAAGAATAATAACATATATACTATATCACGAATAATGATTTATGTTACTACTTCCTCATAAAGTGCTATTTTGAATCCCTGAATAGAAAAACTTACTAAATGAGTTACTGTAAATCTACTAGAAAAATTCTTTGTTTATGACAGAAATTAGCGTGGAGTTCAGAGTAAAACGTCATACACTATTTTGAGTCTTTAGCTTTCGTAATGAACACTTCCAGTCGTAATGAACACAGCAATTCCAGATGAAGAAATAAATCTCAAAAGTTAGCTTGTCATCAAGTTGCGTTTGCGAATATTTCAATCTCAAACAATACGAAATATAAAAGCCGACAACGTATTGCTTGTAAATTACATAGCTTGAAAAAAATCAGATGTTAATCCCAAATCATTGATCCCAATAGATTGCAATTGTGTTTTAGAAACCAATTATACTGTAACATTCCTCCTATGTAGTGATGGTATGTATGCATCAGGGCTACCAGCGCTGCGTTTTTTAACGCAGCTGCGTTATTTTTCCGATTCCTGCGTTATTGCGTTATTATTTCGACCTCTGCGTTATTTTTGTGATTCCGGATTTTTTCCGTTTTTTTATGATTAATCAATTTCCACATATTCTGCGTTGTTACACAGGATACGAGTAGATTATTTATTGAATGTCATCCTTTACCATTTCAGGCAAGTTACGGAATGTGAAGTGTCCGCATATATTATCTGCTTAGTTATCAACTTATGATAGTCACTTTTCCGGCGTCCACAAGATCTACAAGGCTGCAGCACAATATGCATTCAGATTGTATGTGCCATGCCGCCGTTTCCCAGGCGCTGTCCTTTCCTTTTTTGAAAGACCTCGCACCAAATCTACAAAATTGCATGTATAGAATTGCTTGGTCAACAGATTATCATCGCATTTTGCATGCAGGGCCTATAAAGAGTGACATCAAGAAATATCAAATCTTCAATTTTATTCGAAGCTTAACACTCCAATGAAAATCTATTGGAGCCAATATTTTGTACATGCTCCAAGCTTGCAAGCATTTCTTGAAGCCATTCATCAAACTTGTACCTATTGAATTTCTATTTTGGTGTAATGCTACAAATACAATCGTCTCGTTAACATTTATCGTTTTCTGTTAACCATGTACTTTTACAATATGCTGAGTTGCTGATGTTTTATTACAGTAACCGGTGCCACGTAGTTACATCACAATGTTTTCGGACATGCATGTACGATGTAGTCCCATATAGAAAGAAATGGTTGAACTTTTCGTTTATCAAACATCGGAAACTTGACGGTGCAAAATCGACAGTTGATTAACAACCATAGGCCTATTTCTAAAACGGGTAACCTATACCAGGCCTCTCAGGGGAACTAAAAAACCTAAGAAACCTAAAATTTTGGTTTTTAGCCTAAAAACCTAAAAATTTGTACAAAATTCCACTGGTAACCTAAAAAATTGAATATTTTGTGGAATTCAGTTTGTGGGCGTGTGTTCCTTTACGATTTCAGGTGACTTTCAAAGAAACGAAACTTACTGCTTTGTTTTTGTGATGAATGACTTTGACAAGTAATTTTCTCCTGCGTCTGAGCAAGCAGCTCTTATCACTTTTGTTCTTGTTTTGGATGATTTTTATTCTGATCATGATGCATGCATATTTTTACCCAATATATTTTTTTAGAATTTCGAATTTCTACACATCTTTTCACTTCTAATTCATGTACTGGATACTGGATCAATAAATTTGAAACTTCCCCCATGCTATGATTCCTTTATAAATCATAATATAGTGGTGCAAAGACGATCTTTTAGCGATGCAGCTTCCTGGATACAATGAATTTTCCGTTTACCATTCTCGAAATTGCAAATGAGCACCCCTGCGTTAATATTGTTGACCTGCGTTATTATTTTGAAAACCCGCGCTGGCAGCCCTGGTATGCATATACAATCCTTACCTTTTAATCAATGGCATGTTTCGATTTTTCGATGTAAATTTTCTCTCCAGAATACTTTAATTTGATAACAAGCGGTGAGGATAGAGAAGATGAAGTACAAGAACAAGAAGATACGACGGGGAGCGACTACAACAGCGAAAATGAAGAGGGTCAGATCGAAGATGAATTTGAGGATCAGTGTTGCGATTCTTGGCGTAGGGTAAAAAAAACGCGCAAGGCCGAAAAACACGCGCACATGTATTTCCTTACAAATAAGCCAAAATGGCAACTACATTTATGATCGCTAATATTTGATGAAACGAATTTTTACAAAGCTTAAATTTGCAGATCAGATAGTAAGAGCTTTGATATTTTTCAGGACAAGTCAAATACACACGTGCCTTAAGTGGTAGATGCATACGAGCAGTGGGCCTATAGGCTATCTATTGAGAGAGATGTTAATGAACCTAAATGATCTTTGATAGGCTATACATGTGGCTTATCTAGAAACTGCATGTAATTTGAAATTTTGATATATTGATTTTGATATTTTAGAACCAAAGTTTTCTATTATCAAAAATTAAAATTAAAACTTGAAAAAACGCGCAAAATGGATAAAAATGGAAAAAAACACGCTTACACGCGCAAATTGTCAAAAAAACGCGCGCGCGTGTAAACACGCGCGAATCGCAACACTGTTGAGGATGTAGATGTGGATCGCGAAGAATGTGATGATGAAGACGATGACGAAAAGATGGATGCTGAAGAAGAGGTCGATGAGAAAGTTGAGTCGATGGATGCTGAAGAAGCGGGTGATGACGACGAACTTCCTCCACTTCGAGCTGGACTTTCAAAACGGGCCGCGAAAGTGCTTGACATCAAACGGTATCGATTGTAAACCGTTAACTTCTTTTTTGAAAACCTCTTTAAACATTGTTTTAGATTTGAAAATATCTACAATTCTGGAATACATATTCTTAATCCTCTGATGTTTAGAAATCAATTATGAGTATGTTCATGTCGCAATCTGAAATTAGAAATAGATCTACTGATTCAAATTATTCAAACTACTAAATGACCAATTAAAATCAGAATCGAAAAAGAATTTTCGCCATTGTCCAAAATTTGTTTTTAAAGTCAAGAATGACACGGTCAATAGATTTGATCTTACATTGTACTGTATAGTCGAGTCTTTCCTTTTGACAATGAGTTTTCTGTCTATTTCAGGACTCAACGATTCTTCCCGACATCGATCTTTTTCTACTGAACATAACACTACCTTCATCAGAGGAAACTTTGTGAGATATTGATGACTTCAACCATCAAATTCTCTACAGGTGTTTCTTTTGTTTTAAGGTACATTCATCTGATGGCCTGGATAACCTAATTTCAGTAGCTACTTGTAAGTAATTGGTTTTGCACTTTGTTCAATATCAAATATTTGCATGAAATATAAAGGTATCCTAAATTCGATGTGATCAACTCGTAAATAAGGACGTTTTTCTTTATAACCTATATTTAAGAAAACTATTGACACTAAAATGACGACGTAGGAAAAATTAACATGAATTGTTATTTTTCCAGAATATTAAAGCACTATTTTTATTCGGGAATCATGACTCAATTTACTTGGTAAAACATGAAATTAAGCATTTAGTATTTCTTTATTCAGCGAGCTTTACGTCGCAACTTTTCGTAAATTTTGAAAACTACATTGAATGCTACAGGCATGCAGTTTTTGAATTGCGTGGGATTGGTCGTTGAATATCGATTTACCATTATTTTGAAATAAATGCTCGTATATAATTGCTTAGATTTGTGAATTCTTTTAAACAATTGTTTCGAATTGTGGTGTTGTTTCATTCTTTGATGATGTGCAATTTAAATACACAAAAATTTAACAAATGAGAGGCATGAATAAATTAAATCATATTTCAAATAGTTTAATTAAATCTCCTCTTACTCTTATTCAACTCTACTGCTTTAGTGTTTGTAGTAGTATTTCATTGGACATTATTATTCTTCGGTGATGGTATAGGGTAGGTCGGGGTAAAGGGGGTGTCACACGGGCAAACTTATCGTCCGATAAGTTTGCCACTAAGTTTGCTAGGGGTGTCACACGAGCAAACTTGTTGGCAAACTTATCGTAAGTTTGCTGAAACCGCCGATCTAACTAGTTAGATATTTTCATCAAACTTGCTCCATTTCTGGTCGCTGATTGGACTGACGCTTATCACTGACATGACGATAATGGTGACGTGTCAGGGTCGAATGATACGGGAAATCCATTTGTGTGTTCGCTATCTTTGTAGTTTAATAAATCTGTACTGAATCACAGACGAGGAAGAGATAGATAGAGTGCATTAAGACTCACTCCCTGATACGGTCTGAAGCCGTTTTCCTTCTCTTATCAATAGCATCCTATCTCTGGTAACTCTTCTGCGATGTACGTGTACGTGTGGTGGCTACAACAATGGCTATTGAGGCCCACAATTGTTTCTTTCGGAACGAAGACATGACTACACTATCTAACACTCTAACTTCAAAGTGGAGTCACAGTTCGTCTGATCAACAGCATTTGCTCTGACTTTCCCACTGTATTTCACAAAGCAAGAAAATGCTATTTTTAGAGTTACATCATCGATGAAATTTGCCAACAAGTTTGCTCGTGTGACAGGGTATATTTTCATCAAACTTATTTGAGCAAACTTATCGGCGAACTTATCGGACGATAAGTTTGCCCGTGTGACACCCCCTTAAGTCGGACCATCGGGAAAGTCGGACCTACTAATTTCAAAAGTTTATGAATTGAAAACGAAAGAAATAGAATATACCAACGATAAACACACACATTTATGGGATGTTCATGCCCTACCATTGGACCATAAACATTGCTCATGGCCATTGTATTAGTGAAGTGTCAGATAAAAACATGCCACTTAAAAATTCATGCAAAAATTTCATCTTTGTTAAAGCCTCCCTTTGCTACATGAAAAATTCGGTGATAGTCTTCAAATACACATTTAATGTGGATATGGACATCATATCTATGAGAAACTTTCATTATTGTATTAGAATCAGGCTAGCTTAATTGAGAAATTTTTTGTTTTTTAAAAAGGGGTAAATCGGACCTACGTAGCAGAAACAGTCGGGAAAGTCGGACCTATGCTACGTAATGTATTTTCTGCACATTTAAATCACGAGCCAAACATTGAGTTGTTTTATACATAAGTTTTAATTTTACTCTGTCTGACATAGATGACATGCCACAATGTCGTCGTTGCATTTTCCCGGCCTTCCTTATTCCTCACGATCGTCATTCTATGTCCTATAGTCGCCTCTTCAAATTTTCGATCTCACCATTTGACGTTTGCTTATGTATAAGTCTAATGAGTCATGCCAGATTTCTAAGAAGTTCCCGTCCTGCGCACGAGTTGCAATCGTCCAATCACAGAATAGTTAGAAAGTCAGCTGGTTTCCAAGAATCAGCTGGGAATTCTAGGAATTCGTCACTTCGCACAACTGCAAGGTCGGTTACTTATGTATCTCACTCCGGCAATAATCGTTTTCAGATGCCACGCAACTATCAGAGAAAACGGGCCCAAAAGTATGGGAAGACTGCGCTCAACGATGCCATCCGGCGTGTCAAGACTGGTGAATCATTCCGTCGCGTTTCGAAGTGCACCGGTGTCCCAAAGACTACGCTCTTACGTCATTGTCAGACAGATACGTCCGTCAAAATGGGTCGACCACGGGTCTTAAGCGACGACGAAGAAAATCGACTGGTTGAGGTGATAATTTACCTTAGCAAGGTGGCTCTCCCGCTTGACTCGACTGACATCCGTCGACTTGTTCAGCACTACTTGAATGAACTTCGTCGTGTGACGCGTTGGGATGACAACTTACCGAGTTACGACTGGGTATCTGATCTCAAAAAGCGACATGCTAACCTCACGTCCAGGAAGCCAGAGATCCTTACTCTTGCTCGAGCCAAGAGCTTCAACCGACCCGTCGTTGATAAGTTCTTTCAGATGTATGAATCGGAAGTTAAAGACTTACAACCAACTCATCTGTACAATCTTGATGAAACGGGACTCTCGACAAATCCTCTGAACAAGAGGGTCTTCGTTGCTAAAGGCGAGAGGTCAGCCTACATGCAAACACCGACAGCTGGTAAGACGATGTATTCCTTGCTCTTCTGTGCTTCTGCTGCTGGAGAGTACCTCCCTCCGTTCGTAGTTTATAAAGGCAAGGGAGCACCCTGGGACACGTGGATGAGAAATGGACCCAAAGACGCTGTCTACGGCACTACAGAATCCGGTTGGATGGAGGCCAAGGCATTCGAGGCATGGTTTCGTGCATGGAGGAATAGAGGTACTGGAGTAGACGCAGGATCTATATCAAGTCAAGGTCATACAAGTGGAGTCCATTTAAATTCATTATTTCAGAGTCATTTAATTATACATATCAGTTATATTAGTAATTTTATAAGTAACAAAGTTGTTATAATCATTTTTAGACGTGGAGATAACCAGAAAATTCAGAAACAAGCTATTCCTCCGTGGCGATGAATTATTGACTATTTATATCCACGATGAACAGCATCACAGGATACTTGGTCGCATGGAGATTTCATCTGACTTTACTTTCAATGGATATATTCTAGACTCCGTTATAAATGCCGAAGATTTCAATCATCTCCTTAGTGTCAGTGAGCATGTAACATACTTCACTGAATTATCAAATTGTCTTACTGTAATCAAAACAAAACGGAATTGCTTGACACAGGAGTGCATCAAAAATTGTTTGATTGTATCAAAACACTTGACGAGAAGATAGACGATGATTTTCTAGATTTCATTTCGGAACAGTTGAAATTGAGGTCAATTTCTCCAAATCGGCGTCGATATTCATCACGGTTATATGCGCATGCCTACTTTTGGCGATCGGCTAGTTCTTCTTGCTACAAACAGTTGTGTGAAGTTCTTTGTCTTCCTTCTATGAAGACCCTGAATCGATTATCATCGGCTATTCCCTCTGACGCAAACCGACAATATTTGAGTGTTAGATGTCAACATCTGTCTGATGAAGAGAAAACTTGCATTCTTCTGATCGATGGGGTTTATACGGCGGAAAAAATGGAGCTGAATGCAACGGGTCAAATGGTTGGCCAAACAAAATCCGGAGAAAAAGTCAAGACTGTATTGGCATTCATGGTCAAGTCTCTGAGATCATCTTTTTCTGAAATAGTCTCACTAATTCCAGTGAGGAACTTGACAGGAATAGAATTAAAATCACATTTCTAAGTGATGGATTTGCTGAAAGACTTCCTATTCATACAAGTAGTCTGTTGATAACCACTCAATCAATCGAACGCTCTACTCTCTTATACGATCGTCAGAAAACGCTGAAACTCCATCAATAGCTGAACATCCGATAAACTCCAACGAGAAACTTTTTTTACTTTTTGACTCGACGCACAATCTCAAGAACGTCTTCAACAATTTCCATGTTCGTCAAGTTTTCCGGTATCCTACACTTGATGGAGAATTTTATGAAAAGGCAGTCTTTTATATGAATAGACTATCCAAACATACCAGCATTGAAAAACTAATTGATAGTTATTAGGTCCTATATTGTTACCGTATTCGATATGAAAATTGAGAACAAAAATAACTAAAAAATATATATTGATGTAAACAGTTAAGTATGCAATTAGGCTGGATAAGACAGATTATTATTTACTATGTATTACTGGGACATGTAAGCATATGTGGAAGGGTATGTATGTAGGGTATATAAAAAATGCAGGCATGACAATTAATTTAAAAATGTGTCCTAGAATACCAACTACAAAATTTCGATAAAATAATTTAGGACTCCACTTGTATGTGCATTATTTCTGTGTCCACTCCAGTACCTCTATTCCTCCATGGTTTCGTGATTCCTTCTTGCCCATTATACGGCAGAAACACAACGGCGAAAAAGTGGTTGTTGTGTTTGACGGCCATGGCTCTCACCTGACTTTCACAACAGCTGAAATGGCAAAGGATGCCAACATCACACTGATCTGCCTACCTCCGCATTCGTCACATGCCCTTCAACCGCTAGATGTCGGAGTCTTCGGTCCACTGAAGAGGAACTGGGCCAATATCCTGAAGACATGGCAGCGTGAGACCCGATTGCAAGCAGTTGACAAGGCAGTATTTCCATCGTTGCTAGCGAAACTCTGCTCGACGATGGACCCAACTCATGCCATCTCAGGATTTCGTGGCGCCGGTCTGCATCCTGTGGACAAATCCAAGGTCAGCCACCGACTCATTGATGGTAAGACCTCGAATGTCAACGTGAACAATCCCTCGCAAGCTCTGCAGGATGCCGTTCTGTCTGTTGTGAGTCCCAACCCGATCGCTGAAACACAATCTGCTCTTGACAACAAAAAAGCCCGCCGAAGACGAGTTCAAGCCGAAGCAGGTGAAGTCTTGACTGCCGAGGACGCACTTCGGAGACTTAATGAAGAACAGCAGCGCCGCGAGGTGAAAAAACGGATCTGCAAGCGCAATGAGTCAACCAGTCCACCTGATCTTCCTGAATCGCTTCAGGAAACAACCGATGAAAATCAGTTCCCAGAGGCCAGAATGTCCGACTTCTTGCTAGTGAAGCTGAAAGCAGGAGCAAAGATGCGACAGTTTGTCGCTCAAGTCACCGACCTTGCAGATGGCATCGCTGTCAGCTTTCTGAGGAGATTGCCTGGAGCCTCAAACAAGTTCGTTTTTCCACCAGAACCCGACGAGGCAACAATCGACCAAAATGACATCGAGAAAATCATAGCAAGTGAGGATGTTATCACGGACAGACGTGGTTCCATTTACCTGGTGAATGGAATTTCCCTATGCTAAAAACATTTAGTTCTATTTTGGTTCTTTGTTATTTTCAATAGATTTTTGATTGGAAATCGACCAATCAGAATATCTGAGTTTTTATTTTACAAAATTAGCTTGTGTCTTCTACTTTTTTGAGCAGAAGATGGATCAACATTTCAATGGAGATATGGTATAGATCTAGTTTTAAGTGAAAGGTCCGACTTTCCCGATTTCGGGAAAGTCGGACCTACTGCGCTTTTTTTAAAAAAATCACAATAGCATTAAATAACAACTGAGTGTCAAAACTTTGCTACCGGGTTTCGCTTCTCTGATCATTTGCGAACTTAGATTAAAAACAATTTTTTAAAAGCGGACATACTTGGAATAATTTTAGCTTAAAGTTGAAAATGGGTCCGAATTACCCCGACCTACCCTATTGACTTCATTCTTTATTCATGCGTAATTTGTTACTGTGCAGGTTGCCATTTGTCATGAGTTGTATTCTGTCTGTAACCTGATCTGTTTCATGCCATCTTACTTTCACAATAAACGATTCATCCATCGCGACTGGTTGTTCTGAGGGTTACGGGGAGCTAGAGATACAACAGATAACTAACAGGACGACGTCGGGAACGTCGTTGACCAAGCCTCTTGGGTATAGGAACCAACTGTCTTTGAATATGATATGTATCAGAAATACTAGAGTCATCCATTCGCGCAAAAGTAACCACAGGTATGTGACGATGATAAATCCCATGATAGAAAAGTCGCCGTCTAGTTTTTCGGGATACACAACAACACTTTTTGCTCCGAATATTAAGCAATGCGGTAAAATTGTATCTAAAAGCAGCCATAATGAGAAGTCATAAGACACAAGAGAGACACAAAGTTGCAACGACCAAGGTGAACAGCGGTCGCAAGCCATCCGACCAGCACGCAGCGATGCATAGAGATCGAATGAAAAGGGGAAAATGAAAAGGGGGGAAAGGAAGAAGCAAAGTGCGGTGTGAGAAGTGCGATGTCGTACTTCATGACAAATGCTTCAAAATGTATCACGTTATGTAATCGATTGTCTAGTGAATCTACACCCAGCTGCCTGTACGTGGCTTTTGCTATGTGAACTTCAAGGTCAAATTAATGTACTTTGAAATTATAGAATTTTGCTAAACACATGAATTTTGTTTTAGTCGTCACAACTAGTAGCTTCATAACACAAAATGTGGGAAAAATTAATTCCGGCCTTAATGGGTTAACATCGACGTAAAGAATCCTAAAAAATCCCGTAAAATCCTCAACCTAATTGATTTCCTGTCGCCGATTCGCAGCTGTCGTCAGGAATTGACACGCAATAGGTTTTTATGAAAAATCTCCAGACTTGTTACCTTACATGTGAAACGTTTGAGCTTAAATCAGCCATGTTCCTTTCCTAAATGTTATGTTTAAAAATATCAAATGAAGAGAAAATTTGACCATTGGGCCCATAGATGATTAACCTGTAGCTTCGTTTTATTTCCGTTTACAGGTTTACAATGAAGCGCTTAAGATTTTCCACCAATTCGAAACTAGGGTCTTTTCTCAGAAGAGAAGATACTTCATCAGATGATAGCGATAAAAATTGCGATTCAAGATTTATCAATGTTACAAGCACCTCATTACATTCACAGTCAGATGCTCACAAGGAAACTTATTATGATGCAGTTGGAGTAAATTTAAACGATCACGGAGACATACATGAAGAGGCAGCTCCAGAATTTCAAATGCAAGACACTTCGCCCAATGATAACCCCTCGTCACTTGATGATGACAGTGCTTCAAGTGAGCATGACATGTACATCCCGAGTAAATGCGAATTGTCTACTTGTTGCGTCTCTCCTTTTCACTTGAGTCTTTAAAGGAATTACGAACATGCTTTCTCTGATAGTGTCAGGCTTTGCTGATAGTCACATTCCTCGGACACTTCTGTCTTTGAAAAGAAAATATAAGAGGAAAATTTCAAATTATTCCAGAAATGTAACAATTCAGTCACATTGCAAAGGATGTGCTACAACATCAATCATGCCTGCTCCTCGGTGTACTCAATGTCGCAACAGTCTGTCAGTGTTCACCATTTTCAACTTATATTTTCAGCTACAGATGGTGATCTCGAATCAATATGATAACATTCGCAGATATCAATCTCATCTATCCTCATGTGACAATAGAGATATAACACTTAAGGCTCCACCTTTACAAGGAAATAAAAATGGATCGCTTACGATTAGAATTATGATTTCCGCTGACGGAGGCAATCCGTACAAGACAGCCTCCTGCTCATATTGGCCTCTGTTGGCTGTTTTCTTGATTTACCTCCTACGATTCGCTGTTTGACAGAAAACATTCTTTTCCTCGCTCTTTGGAAAGGCAATACAAAACCAGTGTGGGACATTTATCTGAAATCCTTTCCATGGCGGGAGTTTCATGATCTATTGGAAACACGATAATCAGATTGTCAGTTTCATGTACTTGCGGAGTATTTGATTTTCCGGCTCAGACGAATATCCTTAATGTTAAACAGTATAACGGAGAATTTGGTTGTCTTTACTGTGTAAATTCTGGTATATCATCTAATCGCACATGGATATATAACTATCTTGATGGTAATAGAAGCGTGTCAGCTGATGATTTTTCACGGCATGCTGAGCTAGCAAACTTATCACACAAAGCTGTTTATGTTTTTTTTACAATTATTTTGTTCCCTTTCAGGGTGACTACATTACTATTCAAGGTGGCACTGAATGCCCAATAATGTCCGAAGGTACCTATCAAACCTGTCTAAGTATAAAGCGGTACTTAGAATACTTAGAGGATTATTGCAGCGCCCATGAGGGAGAGCAGATCGACAACGGTCAGGTCTGCGATGAGTTATCTCAAAATTCGTAGCTCAAATCTGCGTCACTACCACAACGCACGCCTCAATTACAAGCTTCATCGCTGCCACAACCTCCAAATCAGTCTCAATCTGCGCCGCTGGAAGAACCTACACCTCAGCCACAACTTCAGGCAAAATACAACCGACGTTTTGACATGTGTTCCAAAATAGATGATGAGGCGCGGAAGGTTCGGATTCTTGGTGATGAAGCTCCTGTTGTGTCGCCTGGTGAGACTCTTGAGATCGAACCACCAATACGCCCGGATAGTGAAAGCCCAGCAGTCGCAGTGAAGATTCAACTGCGCCACAAGCCAAAGTTGATAGAAAGAAGAAGACAGGTGGACTCAGTGATAACAATCGTGTTTTGAAATGCATACAAAAACAAAATGATACCATCATTGGACTTCTGAAAGCTCTTGTTGAGTGTCGGCACAGTCCGATGGAGGAGATGGAAAAAGAGCATGTTGATTTTGAGAATGAGAAGTTTTCTGTTAGTGACATTCCCCATTCCAACCGCAACCAGTTTGCCATCAATTTCATGAAGTTTAGGACCGGATTTTATAAATACAGTTATAGAGCCCCAAGGCCCTACTGAACTAACCCCTGAAATATTGCAGAAGTTGAAAGATGCACTTTCAAACCATTTTTTATTCTTTGTTTTTATTAAGTTCGGAAGTCGGTTAATCAAGCAGCTCGAAATATTCGCAATTGTTCAAAGAAATGCGAGAGCAAAAATAAGTAAAGTTGATGTTTTTGTGATCATGTGATTTGTATATAAATGAGCAAATTGACATGGATACACTCATTTAAATGTGTCACTGTTGAATGACAAGGCGATGTCCGATAATTATATGTAATTCACGTGTTGAGTATCAAGAGGTCAATCCTCTTTGCTAAAGTACCACCGCTAAAATTCTTCATTATTAACCCTTTCCAATTTTTCATCAAGCAATTGTTTGAAAGGAAATGTCTCCCATTTGACCATATTGGATTTTGGGTACAGAAACAGACCGGTTGCAGTCAAGATATACATATACTGCGCTAGTGCTTTCGAACAGCTACGCTGGCCATCGTAAGTCGTCTGATGACCGTGGATGAGACAGTTTCGTCAATCCTATATGGACATTAGACTAATGCTAAGAACTATGACACTGTTGTGTTTGCCAGATCGGTTGGCATCATGATGTTATCTCTGTCACCACATTGTAAACACAAAGCTCAGCCACTTGATATTGCATTTCCAAATAATTGCAGGAATTTTACGATCAAGCATAAAACAATTCTTCGAACAATAAAGTAAAATGAATTAAGCCAAGCCGCTGATTATATTTTATTATGATTTATAAATTTTCGCCGGTATAACGGCCTGTTCACATATCAAAGAATCTAGGACACAAAGTTCAAATATCATCAAAATATGAAGATATCAAAATTATCAAAAATTCAATGGCACTAAAGTATACGTACGTATCAAGATATCAGAATATCAACGATTGGTAGGCTCTGCACTCATCCTTGTTGTTCAGGGCAGGTTTCATGGATTTTATTAACATAACTTCCCTGAACCTCAGATTGATTTTGATGATATTTGAAATTTGTGTCCTAGATTCTTTGATATGTGAACAGGCTTATACCTTTATAAATCATAATAAAATATAATCAGCAGCTTGGCTTAATTCATTTTACTTTATCATTTAAATTATGCTGCTTAAGAATAATTACAATTCTTCGAACAAATACTGGCAAGCATGCTACTGCCTACAAGATCTGTTCCTACAAGAACATTTTTGTTTAATACACCAGGAGGTTTCACAAACTACATCAATACTCGCATGCTTCCACACACTGAAGCAAATTATTGTCGGAGGAATACAACACCAGCGTAACTTTAGCCAAATCAAACTGTTCCAATTAAATATAAAAATTCCATGTAACTGATAACTTCTGACATTATACATGCAGCACTTGCCATCGTATTTTCACTAAGATGACGAATGTTTCATTCAACAAACAAAAGAAGGATCTTAGTGGATCTGTTATCATAATTCAAATTCAGAAGATCCAAAAACTCAGCAGCTTCTTCAGGTTAATCACAATCATATGGAACAATGAGGTTCGGACTTACAAAATCGAGAAGTGGCCTAATCCTCCTAATCGCCACTTCCGACTTATGTGATTGATCTTCCAAGAAACCGATGCACTTTGTTTTTCCTACAAAGGATAGGTCTAGCTGTCGAATTATGCATGTACTGTAACTTCATTATTGATAACCTCAAATGCAATGTAATTCTACGGCATGAGAATTTTGGAAATAGAAACTGCTTCATGATTTTGAAGACGTGAAATGTAGTGTCCACTTATTTTGTGACTTACATCGTGGACCACACCACAATCTGTTAAGCCATTTCATTTCGCACCGATATCTCCCCCATCAAAAAATATATATTATTAATTTTGAGCCCTTTCAATGGTCATGTGGTCCAACATATTCAGATTGCAGTGCCATCTCAATTGACAGCACAACGGAAACTGTCGGACATTAACAAATATGCAAATATTTCACTGAATAAAGGACCAGACACTTATTAATCTAACTTGAAGTTGAAAAGCGAGAAATGTTCCGATTGGTATTTTCTAGTCGAGGCCCTAAAGGCACTGTAGGAGGCCATCTTCAGGTGAAATACCACTCGAATCGCGTTGGGGAGACTGGGGCAACATGAGCCACTTCGCAACTTAGGCATGTTCAAAATATAGTTCAATACAACGAAAGTGTCATAAGTATGCCGACGCATCACATCACCATTGCTAAAAGTGATGAGTTTAGTTCGTTGACATCAATAGATAACAGCAAAAGCAAGAACACTTTTCAGTGTGAACTCCGTGTTTTTATTTGGTCAAGCAGTCAATAATAAAATCAAAGTTACAGGAATTTTCGGCCTCTTGGCCCTTGTCAACTGTTGATGTTATCAAATGAAACTCCCGAACCGACTGGTCGAACATAGACATCAATAGAATTCAGTAGAGGGCAAAAAGACTGAAAAGTGGCTCATCGTGCCCCTACTCACCCCTACAACTCTCGTTTTCAGGCTTTCTTCGAGTTGTAATCAACGAATATTGTTACCGATATGTGCATTGATGACTTATAGGACTGGAAAACTGCAGCGCAAAATCTTGGTATGTTGAGAATAGACTAACATCATGATATGCAAATTATCGATTGGACAAAAGTGAAAAGTTCGAGTTAGAATGAATGAAAAGTTACAGCTAGGATTCGAAATACCGCGTAGTGATGTGGAGTATTCAGCTTTGATTTTTCCAATCAAAGCTGAAAATAATAGTTGTCAAACTTGCTTGCGTTTGCTAATCCATGCAAAGGATATCTTCAACAAGACATGATGACTTGATGTCATTGCAGTCTAGATTCGATGCCTGTTATAAGAAATCCGGATCACAAGCGATTTTTGAGAATCAATACCACATGATGACACCACATGTTGAGTGCGTGGAAATCGTTGGGGAAATCCAACTTATCTAAAGAAGATTATTGGATATTAACGTCTTTTTGCTGATTCCCATATGCGAACTTGCTATCATCTATTGAAATTGTCACAAGTACTTTATACGCCACATAAAGAACATGAATTCAGAAAATTTTTATTTCACAAAGAGGCGTATGATGGGCGTACGTCAGCTCGCTAGATCAGAATGTCAGTGTTCAAATTGACGGCCTTCACCAGTCAATTGGCGTTAAACAAAAATATGGACATAATGAACAATTTGCGTTGGACAAAACCATCAACTCTTAATTAACGAAAGTGTTATTGAACCCGTCAAAAAGAGAGACCCCTTTCAGTCTTAGCCAAAACTTGTACCTGAAGAGAACGGGAAAACCCTCTTTGTTTTGCACTTTAGCCACCTTTATCTGTTGAGGCCTACTTCCACGAACAGCAATAGGTAACTGATTTTCCGGCGGACATCTTAATGCAAACATAGGTTGCAGATGCAGCTTAGAACGTTCGCTATTTACATTGTGTTTCGGACTTTCTGCGGAGAATATTATCAAACTGGCGTTGGATTATGATGATAGCGGTGATGAAACAGATAACGATTCTGTGGATGGTCAAGTCGATGAAGAACTAGAACTTATTGACGTGAGCGATGAGGAGGAGGAAGAAGAAGATGAAGGAACAGAAGCAAGAATGTGTGTAGGCAAAGATGGAACGCAATGGACAATCATCGATGGAGTTCGAAGAGGCAGAGCTGAGAGGCAAAACGTCTTCAAAGGCCGTGTAGGATTGACGGGATATTCAAATAACGTCGAAACAGAAGCAGATGCATATCGCCTCCTCATTGACGAAGGTCTCATTCGCCACATCGTCAAGTGCACTAACGACTACGCTCAAACAATTGAACCAAACTTCAACCTTACTGAAGAAGAGATGGAGAAGTTTATCGGGATCTTGTATTTACGAGCTGTTATGAATCAGCGCAACTTCCCCTTAGAAGCATTATGGTCAGTGTCAATGGGCTGTCCTGCCTTCAATAGAACCTTGAGTCGTGATCGCATGAGAAAAATCAAAAAATTTATCCGATTTGATGTCAGAACTGAACGACGCGCGAATTTGCAGCAGGACAAGTTTGCTCTGATGTCCTTTGTTCTCGACCGGTTCATAGTGAACTCGCAGCAGGCTTACCGTCCTGGGGTCTCTGTGACTATTGATGAGCAGCTATTTCCGACAAAGGCCAGATGCCGATTTACCCAATACATGCCCCAAAAGCCAGACAAATTCGGAATAAAATTCTGGGTCCTTGCTGATGTAGACACGAAATACTGCTTCAATGTATCTCAATATCTCGGCCGTGATGAGCAGCGCGTGGATGGGCTTGGAACCCATGTTGTGATGAAACTGATGGAGCCACTGTTTGGAAAGGGCCACAACGTAACTACGGACAATTTTTTCACAAATAAAGATCTTGCCGAACGTCTCCTCAGACACAATACTACGATCACAGGAACCATTCGTGCAAATCGTCGAGAACTACCTCCTCCGTCGACCCGACTTTCTCTTCACATCGGAGTTCTTTCAATCTGATCAACTCAACCTTGTCAGATACCAAGCAACGCCGAAAAAGACTGTCTGTCTGTTATCTACGCAGCACAAAAGCAACAGGGCCCAGGTGGACGGTAAAAAGAAGCCCGAGAGTATCCTATACTACAACGACAACAAATATGGCGTTGACATACTTGACAGCATGTGCAGACAGATGTCAACCAAAGCAGGTTGCAGAAGATGGCCTCTAGCCGTCTTCTACAATATTCTGGATTTGGCTGCCATCAACGCATGGATTATATTCAAAAATCCATTAATCGCAAAGTTGCACGACGCAATTTCCTTTTACGATTATCTTCCCAACTTCGAAGAGATGATGACCAACTTCAATCAGCTGGTCCAGTGCGTCCAGGTCGCAAAGAGACGACTTCTTCCTTGCAATTATGACAAGTCAACAGGGGAAGGCTTTGATGATGTTTGGTAGGAGCACGGTATGCATGGACTCCACCCACACTATCTCCAAGCATGGTTTCACCCTCCTTACTACAATGACAATGGAACCGCATGACAAAGGTATACCTGTCGCATACTTGGTATGCAACAACGAGAAGCTACCCATGTTTGGCGAATTCTTCATTTTGGATGTCTCACTTCAGAGGCAAATATTCAAATGTCGTCGCATTACAAGTGTAGCTGATCATCATCGAGCTGTTTTACAACAAAGATCTTCACTTGTAATTCGTCGACTTCGGAACAACGTGTTTAGTGGAACTCACAACGACATGGAGACAACTGTCGAACTTATCAAGAGCAGACCTCGTTTGATCACATGCAGAAGGTGTAGGATTTCCCAGTACATGTTTGAATGTGAATGCAACTTTGCATGATTTAAGAATCAATGAATATTTCAACAGGCTTCGCATTTGATTTATGTGATTTCTTGTTTGAGTCGGTACAATTACACTCGTTAGTCTGCGTTATTTCTAGACCAATTGATGAAAGCAGATCCACGGATTTGGACGATTTTAGAATCAGAAAGGTTCTCAATACGTCGCACAGGAAGAAACCTCGCAAGATCAGTGATGATTTGACTGTCGAACAAACCGTTAACAGGGACGCAGCATCGTCAATGCATGGAATTGTCGGTTACATTATTCTCGCAATGCTATGCGCAGGTCGAGTACGACAACAACTTAGTGAGGAATTTTCGTGACGGAGCAGCTTCACAACTTCACAGGATTAGAAACTGTTGAATATACAGCAATGCATCTTCGAAAGAGTAGAATTGAAAAAAGATTGCCAACAAAGAGATTCATTGCATACGGCCCATTGATTTACCACCATCCGCTCCCTGCCATGAATCTGAATCCTCTGCCTATTGAATCTCTCAACCAATCCGATCTTCTCAGCTCTCAAATTGATTCCGACACACATCTTGTCTCGAAGCCACTACCTGCTCAATCTGACCGCCAATTCGTCACCAACAACGAAGACAATGACGTTTCCTCTTCTGTGCCACTGCCTATCACACTACCTAAATGTAGACAGTGTGGAGTACATTTTATCGGAGAAATGACTTGTGCGGCACATAAAGAAAAATGGTCACGACTGCTCTTACTTCGTTCACTTCCAGATTTGTGACATGTCATTGTGGGGACTGATGGCCCTCCAGAAATCATCTTATACGGAACTGTGAGCTGGTGCACGGAGGAGACTTTGTGCTGAAAGTCCAATACGAGCAACATCAGTTTGAGGAATGGATGGCTAGTCTAAAGTCATCAAATTCTTTCAGAAAGCAGTGTTCCAACAAGGAATGTCCTGCATTCATCAACGTAACCATCAAAGGCGAGCATCACATAGTCAACGCATATTTAAAAAATTCTCACTCTATGCTTCCTCGAACTCGATTATCAACTGAATGCAGGCATTTCGCTGTCAGGGTTATAGCAACGCTCAAGTTGCAACGCTAGCAAGACAGCGATACCCAATTGGATCACATGAATTTAGCTTTTTTCCACAGCATGTGAAGGACATCAAGCGACGCCACTGTCCACTGGAGGAGCACCTGGATTCGACGGACTCTATCAGTAGGTGTGTAAAATTGTGCAGAAGTCTGCTGATAGTGATGATCCCTTCATTTTTGGTTTCAAATAACCTGGTGAAGCAAAAACACCTTTGCAAAGAGACGACTTCTTCCTTGCAATTATGACAAGTCAACAGGGGAAGGCTTTGATGATGTTTGGTAGGAGCACGGTATGCATGGACTCCACCCACACTATCTCCAAGCATGGTTTCACCCTCCTTACTACAATAACAATGGAACCGCATGACAAAGGTATACCTGTCGCATACTTGGTATGCAACAACGAGAAGCTACCCATGTTAGGCGAATTCTTCATCAAGATGAGGATGTTGGTTGGTGATTTCCGAACAGGGTACAATGATGAGTGTGGTCCCTCATATCAAATCGCATCAAATCAAAAGAAAGTTAACTTTCTCTGTAAAATTCATCACTGAAGGTCATCAGCATCGAGTAGAGAGAGACAATCCCTATTCTATGGACAATCCTCACCATGACAGCGCGCACCGCTTAGCAATGTGCACAGCAAGCGTCCCACGCTCTCACATTTGCAGGCATGAAGCTCTCAGAAGCATCTGTCCTATCGTCAACGAATATATACTGCAAATCTATTCTTGAGAGATAAAGGGATACTAACAAGTAGTCCACCAATGTGTCTACAGCATTTAGCTGAGTGGTATGTGTTTTAAATGTACTTTAGTTGAAGATCGGGACCACACTATCATCATTGTACCCGAACAGAATATTTCGTGACGGACCACTTCCCTGCCTATTTCTCCGCCTACAGTCAGCACTTTACCAGACCTGGATTGAAGCTGCTTTGTCAATGGCATTAACACAAACGCTGGAAATCTATGACCCACGAACTGCTGAAGAAATATTCGATTGAGAATGATTCGACCTACAAAAGAGGTGTACAATTAAAGATTTCGCATCATCCATGTAATTGAATATAGCGATCTCAGTTCGCATGAAGAAAATGTCGAAAGTTTTAAAATATATTTGAACAGTCGGTCATCTGAGAAGAATTTTCCGCATGTCGAAAGGAGCTATTTCTCCACAACAAAACAGTGGCTTCATCAGCATCGACTCAATAGTCCAGTGAATGCTGCTGGAATCTTTTCATAGAAAACTGAAATATAGCGTCATGAAGAAATCAGACTATCACCGTCTTCACAAAACGATTCAGTTTCTACTGAAGATAACGGAAAATCGCTTTCAAAATTTGAATGTCTCACTTCAGAGGCAAATATTCAAATGTCGTCGCATTACAAGTGTAGCTGATCAGCATCGAGCTGTTTTACAACAAAGATCTTCACTTGTAATTCGTCGACTTCGGAACAACGTGTTTAGTGGAACTCACAACGACATGGAGACAACTGTCGAACTTATCAAGAGCAGACCTCGTTTGATCACATGCAGAAGGTGTAGGATTTCCCAGTACATGTTTGAATGTGAATGCAACTTTGCATGATTTAAGAATCAATGAATATTTCAACAGGCTTCGCATTTGATTTATGTGATTTCTTGTTTGAGTCGGTACAATTACACTCGTTAGTCTGCGTTATTTCTAGACCAATTGATGAAAGCAGATCCACGGATTTGGACGATTTTAGAATCAGAAAGGTTCTCAATACGTCGCACAGGAAGAAACCTCGCAAGATCAGTGATGATTTGACTGTCGAACAAACCGTTAACAGGGACGCAGCATCGTCAATGCATGGAATTGTCGGTTACATTATTTTCGCAATGCTATGCGCAGGTCGAGTACGACAATAACTTAGTGAGGAATTTCCGTGACAGAGCTTCACAACTTCACAGGATTAGAAACTGTTGTATATACAGCAATGCATCTTCGAAAGAGTAGAATTGAAAAAAGATTGCCAACAAAGAGATTCATTGCATACGGCCCATTGATTTACCACCATCCGCTCCCTGCTATGAATCTGAATCCTCTGCCTATTGAATCTCTCAACCAATCCGATCTTCTCAGCTCTCAAATTGATTCCGACACACATCTTGTCTCGAAGCCACTACCTGCTCAATCTGACCGCCAATTCGTCACCAACAACGAAGACAATGACGTTTCCTCTTCTGTGCCACTGCCTATTACACTACCTAAATGTAGACAGTGTGGAGTACATTTTATCGGAGAAATGACTTGTGCGGCACATAAAGAAAAATGGTCACGACGGCTCTTACTTCGTTCACTTCCAGATTTGTGACATGTCATTGTGGGGACTGATGGCCCTCCAGAAATCATCTTATACGGAACTGTGAGCTGGTGCACGGAGGAGACTTTGTGCTGAAAGTCCAATACGAGCAACATCAGTTTGAGGAATGGATGGCTAGTCTAAAGTCATCAAATTCTTTCAGAAAGCAGTGTTCCAACAAGGAATGTCCTGCATTCATCAACGTAACCATCAAAGGCGAGCATCACATAGTCAACGCATATTTAAAACATTCCCACTCTATGCTTCCTCGAACTCGATTATCAACTGAATGCAGGCATTTCGCTGTCAGGGTTATAGCAACGCTCAAGTTGCAACGCTAGCAAGACAGCGATACCCAATTGGATCACATGAATTTAGCTTTTTTCCACAGCATGTGAAGGACATCAAGCGACGCCACTGTCCACTGGAGGAGCACCTGGATTCGACGGACTCTATCAGTGGGTGTGTAAAATTGTGCAGAAGTCTGCTGATAGTGATGATCCCTTCATTTTTGGTTTCAAATAACCTGGTGAAGCAAAAACACCTTTGCAAAGAGACGACTTCTTCCTTGCAATTATGACAAGTCAACAGGGGAAGGCTTTGATGATGTTTGGTAGGAGCACGGTATGCATGGACTCCACGCACACTATCTCCAAGCATGGTTTCACCCTCCTTACTACAATGACAATGGAACCGCATGACAAAGGTATACCTGTCGCATACTTGGCATGCAACAACGAGAAGCTACCCATGTTAGGCGAATTCTTCATCAAGATGAGGATGTTGGTTGGTGATTTCCGAACAGGGTACAATGACGACTTCCCTGTATGTTTCTCAGCCTACTGTCAGCACTTGACTATACCTGGATTGAAGCTGCTTTGTCAATGGCATTCCCACAAAGGCGAAGGAAGACCACCGAGATGGAGAGGAGACCTAGACGACTTCTGGAACGGTGTCGACTGGGGAAGGACGGCAGAACGGAAGAGAAATTGGAGGATCCATGGCGAGGCTTATCTTCAGAAGTGAAAAACAAACGGCTGATGATTATAATGATGCAATTGAATATAGCGATCTCAGTTCGCATGAAGAAAATGTCGAAAGATTTTTGAACTATTTTTGAACAGTCGTGATCTGAGAGCGATTTTCCTCTATGTCTTTCTAAATGTCGAAAGGAACTATTTCTCCACACCAAGACAGCAGAGTTGGAAGTGGGTCATGGGTCAAGTGGGTCACAAATTCGCGTGGGTCACGTGGGTCGGGGGTCAGACTTCGTTGACCCACTTCCAACCAGTTTGACCCATGATAGATTTGACAATCTCAAATACAGTAAACTTCATTTATTCGTATTCTTATCATTCATGAAAAATGTTTGAGTCAGTGTCGCTGAAAGGGTCACACAAATTAAAGGCTCGAAAAACAATTGCTGCTGTCTACTGAGAGATGTTGGTTGGTGGAGAGAAGTTGTTTGAGTACTATTGTGTATGCTCGATTCTCGGTCGCTATGTCTGACGATGCCCAATGATGTGTGACCTTCATTTCAGAGAAACAGCTACTGAAGAAGTCTGATATTCAGAGGTTTTATTCATCTTGAAAATTTTCTTGCAATGCCAGCTGACCTTCGTTTTGCTTGTTTCGTTTGATTTTGTTGGTCTTTCGTAGAAAATATCGTCTGGTAGAGATCAGAATGGTAAATCTCTGATAAAGATTGATCAGAGTCTAAATATTTTTGAAATATGTAATTGATCAAAATATCTCAATACATGTATATATTAAATCAAAATATTATCAACATACATGCTTCATATCCAAAGTATTTAGCCGCTCAATCCAGGGGCGTCGGCAAGGGGGGGGGGCGAAGGTGCGGCCGCCCCCCCCCTCAGCTGGGAGTAACTTCAACTGTCCAATTGATGATGACTTCAACTATGACCAAGGCGAGAAAAAATGCTGTAATGATAACGACAGATGAGGAGAAAGTTTCCTGTGTGAAGTGTTACGGCGTGCGCAGCAGGCGGTCATATCGTGGCGATCAGGTTCTCTCGCTGCCTAAGCTCCCTAATCTATTTACCATCAATGTACAGATGATTATCTAATACAGTATTGAGAATCGGCATCAGCCACAGCCAGTGGCCACAGCCTCAGTCATCCCGAATGGACACTACAGTGCGAGCGTTAATCCTTGATGTTTGACGTTTCCAAATCTGTAATGACTCAACTTTCAGTTTCATTTCATGTGTCGAATGTCGTGTTAGAATTTAGAATCTCGCTCGCAGTGTCGCACTTTCATCATAATTTTAAATATTTGAATTATTTGCCATTTAATCATCTTCGACTTGGATTACAATATTGCTTTTTTGTTTCGACGACGGATTTATTGAATTTTGCACCAATTCAACTTCATACTCCCTGTCAACTTCCTCTGCTCTGTACATCTTACATCGATTCGTTCTGGTAAGTAAGATTAAAGTATTCAATCTGAAAATCTATAAACAAATGTTTTCAAAAAAGAAATAATTTGTAGTTCATATATTTTCATTATATTCATTATTTCATTACTATTTCATTTATTTCTATAAGGCAGTAACAACTATATTTTAATGAAGGAATTCATATCAATATTAATGAGTTAGATAGGCTGCATGTAGAATATCAACATACAATGTTTTCTGTGTTTAATGTGAAACAGTGAGTTATATATGTTGACCTATAACCAGTATGTCGGCTTAATGTCCGAAGTCATTACGTTTATCAACGCATCAGCTAAGAGATTGGCAGAATTTCAAATGAAATCTTCTGGCGAAGGATGCAAGCAAAGCAAAAGACTCATTCGCCTTTGCGAGACTCGATGGGTGGAACGACATGAGTCGGTCAACAGATTTCAAGAAAACATGTTGGATATAGTAGAGGTAGGTGACATATTACCTATAGGCTATAAGCAACAAATTTTTCTTATCACTAAAAATATCATTTGTCAAATATCAACATACTCAGAAAGATTTCCCATTAATGATTAAATCGTGTGCAAATTTTTAGTATGAGACATTGGAATATACATTTCTCTTAAAAAGTAATTTTGACAGCGCATCTATTAATGTTATAGTAAAAAATTGTTTTGCATGCAAATATGTCTGCATCTTTAAGTCGCTGATGCTTGTAAGTTTACAAAGAAAATGTTGCTTTCAGGTACTCCAAGATATGACAACGTGGAAAGACGCACTAGTATCTTCAAGAGCTACATCTCTATTGTCTGGGATTACAAAGCACGAGATCGTATTTTCAATATTGACATTGAATTCAGTGCTCAATGTGACAAAGCCTGTAGCAGTCAGTCTACAAAAGGTCGACAAGGATCTGATACAGTGTGTCGACGAAATGAATCTTTGTTTTGAAGTCCTTCAGAACATGCGACTGTCGAGTTCGGAGGAAGTGAATACATTGCCAAGAAGTTTGAAGAAATTTTAGCTGAGGAGCTGACTATGCCAAGAATTGTGGGGCGTCAGTGCCATCGCTCAAATGTTAAAGCGGCTTCTCCGGTTGAGTACTTTGAGAGAAATATTTTCATTCCTTTTTTGGATCAATTGTTGAGTGATTTAAGGGACCGCTTCAGCTCTCACAATACTATAGGGATGCAAATCAATTCATTGCTTCCATCTAAACTTAAGAAATATTCTTTTGAACATTTAAAGATTGTTATTGAATTTTATAAGCCAATTTGTCCATTTTCTGAGGATGATGTGAAGGCTGAGTACATGCGCTGGTGCATAAAATGGAACAAAGGAAATACATCCGATATTCCAACATGTCCAGCGACAGCTTTAAGTCAGTGCAATATTGACTTTTATCCATGCATACATGCATATTTAAAAATATTTTGCTGTCTTCCAACTACTACTGCAACTGCTGAAAGATCATTTTCAGCATTGAAACTTTTGAAAAATGACTTGCGGTCGACGATGGGTGAGTCGCATAACCGGACTCACGTTGATTTATGTTCATGATGATATACCTGTCGATATCGAGGCAGTCATTTCTAACTTCGGTCAAGGCTCTCGCAAATGTGATTTCATCGTCTGATTTTTATTGTCTGAACGTTGTTGTTATTTGAGGCCGACATCTATGAGACACAAACCTCCCTGACAGGCAATGAGAAGAAAGCTCTGTATAAGTGCGATTATAAGTATATTGAGGGATTTACGATTCATCGGTTTCATTATGTTTTGATAATGTCTTACACCGTTTAAAGAACACATTTGGTTGTAATATTTGCTTTTTCCTGATTGCCTTGTTCATGAAAGTGTGGATATAGCAGACGGTCTAACATTGATTGATTGATATTTTACTTGAAAAGATTAAGATCAATTACTCGTTTATTGTATTTGTTTTCATTGTTTGCTAAATGGTTTAGTAAGATGACAATGTTTTCAAAAAATTTAATAAACTAATTAAATGATTTCATCAATGATCATTCACAACGGAATATTTCATTTACAGCAAAAATTGAGTGCTTTATCAAGGCGCAACATGTTGAAAAATACACATGTTCATGGAAATCCAGATGACACAACATAGGGTTCCGTTTTTGAAACTCTGATTTCAGATTTGTGGTCAGCGAACTCGATTTGTATGCAAGACTAATAGCAGTTACTTGCTTGAAATAATAATTTTACTAAAAATGTTTAGACAGTGAATTCAAAAATTACAATTTTTGGAAAAGTACTCTTCGTAGTGACCTTCAAAACTTCAATTAGGATCAAGTGGAAGATATCAAATTTCTGAGATATCAAAAAATACATACACAGGGCTGATGGAGCCCCCAGGCAGAATAGGATTAAAGTGCTTGATTGTGCTTGATTGCTAGAAACCCCTGCCCGGCCGTGCCGATTGGGGTCTAGACCGCCCCTCCCTTCGAAAAATCCTGGCGACGCCCCTGGCTCGATCTACTTTCGCAACATACATGTTCCATGCATCTCATTGCTCATTCGATGCATGATAATCTGAAATAAGATAATTCATGCGACGGTCATTGATATCAAGGTTGGTAAGTGTTTAAAACAAATTGTTTTGAACATGTTTTAAACACGTGTTTTAAGCATACGAAAAAAACATGTTTTAAACATGAAAAAACATAGCACTTTTTTAAAGTTTCTAAGGAATTTTTGAGACTTTGTTATTCTACGCTTTGTATGTTAAATTGACTGTTTAAGTGGTTTTTTAATTAGATCTTTCTTATTTGATTCAGAACAATCTAATTGAAACAGTGCAGCATTGTTTCATTTATTCATACAGTGCTTTGAGGGTCACGCACCGAGATATAAATAGAGTCAATGGATATAGTCAACCATGGGATTGGCAATGGTAACAACTGCCGAGCCGACAGCAGGTGACGTAGACGCTCTATTGTCTGACTGAACGAATAGCTTTTATCAGAAGCATCATTCGTGTGATATAGCGGAAGCATCACGTGGAGGTGGAACCACCAGATATTATCCTTCTTGTGTTTGTGTACAGTGAATTCCTGTAAGACATGCCTCGAAGTTTAGATCCTGTATGGAGTTCGTTTTCGAAAACCACTGAAAATGGTGTTACACGTGCTTTATGTAGACGTTGTCAGAAGAGTATAGTGTCTCAAGTATCCCGAATGAAAACTCATCTGGAATCTTGTCATGGAGAAATGGAACCTTTGGATGTCAGGGATTGTGATATGGACAATGAGACAGGTAAGCTGCTGATACATCTATCTGTAGAGCGATACAATTCATAAGACGTACGTGCATTTATTTGTACGAAGCTATTCGTACGTAATTCAGGACCATTAAGATAGGTCACATGCTGTACATGTAAATTCCAATAATGCATGTCCCAAGCAATAAGATCGCCTCCACTTCAAACTGTAAGATTCTTGGATTTCGCGCAGAAAGTTCGAGATTCATGCCTTCTAAAACCGTTTAGAAATCTCTTAATATTTTGGCATTTCTCCACAAAATCCAAGCCCACCTTTCTTACAGAAGTACATGTAGAACTTCTTACGTATACAGTGACAATCACGGGCTAATTTTAAGCAAAGAAATGCAGTTCAGGTAACAAAAGGATGGGTTAATGTACCGATATCAAGGACAATATTTTCGTATGAGAGGGAGTGGGTATCGATATCGACAGGCCGACATTATAGCTTAAGCTGGTACTAACAAGTATTTGTACTTTCAGTGGGCCAACATGTATACCGAAGCTGCATTTATTGGCTCATGCATCGTCTGCCTAAACTAGGGCCTATTTGGCTATTTGTAAGAAGTTCATAATTTAGCTCTTTCTACGTGTTCTGCTCAGTAGAATGTGTACATATTATAAGCTTATAGTTTATGTTGCCATAATGTACGAAACTACATAAGCTATAGCAGTTCACACGGGCAGCATTATTACACGGGACATGTTATTGCAAAATTATGCTCCCATAAACAGAGTGCTCCTTGAAGAAAAGTAAATAATTTTAAGTAAGGCCGTCAACAGGTGATTCTCAAATATAGCAAGCTTTCTGTGAAAACGGCAGATCGCTCCTTTCATGATATAATGGCAGATATAAGAAAAATGATATAAGGTAATGACACAACGCGACGCGACGCGTTTCGAGCTTCGCTCCTCCTCGTGACCATCAAGAGTTTAAAACCGAAAATTAAATTCATTTGCTCGTTCAGTATCAGTCAACTTGTAACTTATTTCTATGACCTCATATGCACAAGAAAAATCAGATCGATAACATCAGTAGTACAGTCACAGACTAAAGAGAATCGAGAATTATAACAACCCCTAGTCTCCCCTATCAATTGATGAAAAATCGTCATTAAATTTTTAAGTTGAAAATGTGAAAGTTTGTCTTAAATTGATACAAATAGCTTATTAGGTTCTTCTCTTTCAGAGAGTAATAAAAATCAGTTTCAGAAAGATGTTTAGAATCTACCTCAAATGATCTGCCTACAACCAAGAAAACCAAGCAATCTATTCTTCATCCAACCAAAACTTCAAAAGAAAGGTCCCACGAGATAAACCTTCAAATCACTAGGACTGTCGTTGCCACTAACGCATCTTTCAACTCTGTTATCCATCCAGAGTTCAAAAAACTTGTTGAAATGCTTCGGCCCGGCTTTAAAGTACCAGATCGTCATCAAGTTGCAGGACCGTTGTTGGATGAGGTCTATAAGAATGAGAAAAGTGTTGTATGCAAAAAATTTAATGGTTTGGAGGCCACTCTTCTTTTGGATGGATGGTCGGACATGGTCAATAACCCTGTGATTGGTGTGGCAGTCAGTGTGAGTGATGAAACCTTTTTCGTAGATGTTGTTGACACTACTGGGCATCCCCATACTGGTGATTACCTTTTCGAACTTGCTGTACGATATATAACAGAAGTCAAAGATAAATGGGGATTGAATGTTACTAGTCTCGTAACAGACAATGCAAGCAATATGACGGCAATGAAGAAAAGATTGAAGGAAAAGTTTGAGGGTTTCTTGGCTTGCTTTGGCTGCAATGGCCACCTCTGCAACCTCTTAGCAAAGGATGTGTGCGCCTTGAAGTCATATGATGCACTTATTCAGAAAATCATTCAAGTTTTGAAATGGTTGAGAAATAATCATGCGGCTATTGCTGAAGTGAAACGAGATGGAATTCTGTATTCCATTCTGTGAATTATTTTGTGAATAACTTCTCTGCTATTCAAGAGATCACAGATCGATTATTGAAGCCTACGGATAATATCTACAATAGTGTTGACCAACTGACCATCAAACGCTCTGCCGAAAATCTACTCTTGATTCTGAGCCCGATATCGGATACATAGAATAAGATGCAAATGGACAAAACAACAATTGCACAGTCTGTTCAGTATTGGATCGATCTCAAGGAAACAATTCCTTCCAGTTACACAGAGTGTAAAGCACTGGTTGAAAATCGAATGAAGGTAATTTATTGTCACGTACAATGTATGCGAGCCATTTTCAACGCTTCAAGTACAGTAGGTCATAATAACTCATTATATTGATTTTATTAACTATATAATAAGGTTTCAAATTTATAATTAGGTTTCTAAAAATTAATAGAATATTATCAATGCTGCATGGAGTGGAATTTATCTGAGTAGTGTCAATTTCTAGATTCTATGTCAGTTGAGCAATGTAAGCACATGTCCAAAATAAGCATTGCAACAATAAAGGCTTATATACTTGTATGCATGATGTAATCACTATTTGTGATGTCATATCGCTATGTTTTGTTATGTGTTAGGCCTACACTAGTACTGCAATTGAAAAAAAACATAGCGATATGACTAGTGTAGGCCTAATCTTTTGTGATGAATTGTTATTAAGGTGTTTAATAAGCAATAATAGTCGCAAAACTCTTGATTTTATCATTTAGAACACATATGAATCATGATTATTTCAAAGTACTAAACTTACATGTATTAAAAGTTGGTAGAAGAAAAGTGGGATACCTAGAACTAATATCCATTAGAAAAGGGTAAACTTATCATATTTCAGTCACATTTCACTGTCAGAGTTTTTTATAACCGTAATTTGTGTACGAGTATGCTGCAGTATAGGCTAGTAATTTTCATAATCTGTGATAGATTATTCAATACTTCTGCATAACGACAGACCAAAGCCGTTTCAGCCCGAAAAATACTGTTGATCATTGTAGAATGTAGGCTACACTCAAATAGCATTTCGCTTTGATTGATTGCACTAAAATAACATTGGTATTAGGATCATCATAAGTGTACATGTAATAAGAGTTGAAATGGGCCTAAATAAAAATTACGTACCTTATACATAAAAAAATCCACATGTGTAATTTACAAAGGTTCAGAGTAATCATGTATGCAATATAAAAATAATGTCATTCCACGAAAGTGTACGCTCGTGCTGTTGAAATTTTCATCATATTTCATTGTCTTGCAGAATGCATTCACTGCCCCAACGTTGGCGGCTAATTTGCTCGACCACCGATTTACCGGTAGTCGCCTTACAAGTGAGCAGATTAGAATGCTCAGAATTATATAACGGAACAGAACTCACACCTGACGGTTCCCTTGTTACAATACCTGGCCAAGGACACACCGTTCATGTTTCCGGCCTCAAGCAGCGGCAGTGATATTGAAACATGTGATCCACGTACATGGTGGAAGGGCAGCGTACGTGTCGGTGTACCGCAGATACTTGCCGATGTTGCCATACCTCTGGTGGTGGCTACTTGTAGCTCTTCCGGTTTGGAGCGACAATTCTCGACTCTTGGGATGACCTACGGAAACCTTCGTGCCCGTCTTGGTATTGAGAAGGCCGGGAAACTAACTTTCCTCTATCGTCAGTTTAATAAAGCCTGACGATGCTTCGTATTTTATACTTTTTGTAAAAGTTGAGATAAGAACATGATACATGGAATATTTCAAAGTTTTGATTTACAGTTTCAACTTTGCATGGGCTACTTTATTAATGAATTAAGCTTATGATGTTGCTTTATCGAATACTGTTGTAAGCTTATACCAACCAAGGCATTCATAAACATGTATAATGGTAATTGATTTGCATGAAGATTTTGTAGTTATATGCTATTCATGTAGCCCTGTATTATGAGAAATACATGTAGGGCCTACAGTACAGATAAGATATGGCAGGAGTTACCGGGAATGTCATAAATGAGGTAACCAACATGACGATGTAGGCCTACATGGTACATTGTAGGCTACATTAGAATTAAGTTAATTAACATTTACCGATATTCTAAAGCAGGATTGACAAGTGTTTGAAATGAAATGCTTTAAACATACGAAAAACATGTTTTGATTTTAAACATGAAAAAACAGCTTAAGCCTATAATAAGCCTGTACATAAGCTTGTTACGACAGAACTGACAGTAGGCCTAAGCCTGAATGCAGTTGTACATGATGCAGTAAATTTGATATCTAGCGAAGTACCTGTAGGATACTGTTTTGCTAAACCTGCTACATGAAATATCTATGAAATGTAGGCCTATGTAGGGGTCTTGTAGGCCCCTATGTATCAATTGGCCTACCTATATCCTTACACATTATTCTTCTTAACTTAATTGTACAAATTAATGTTAAAATACATTGATATCTTTGCAATATTTACAAAAAAACGTAGAAATTTTGAAAAAACAAAAAACAGTGTTTAAAACGAAAAAACATGTTTGTTTGTTTAAAATGAAAAAAACATGTTTTTTAACCAACCCTGATTGATATATACTTATCCCTTTCACACAGACTTATTACGGCTGGAGCTCTGTGAGGAGATATTTCTTGACACTTCGAATCAATGAAAAGTTTCGCTTTGATATTTGATCTGGTATCAATAAAAATAGGAATATTTACATGATGTCGCGAGTGATTGCTATTACAACGGGGGTGGGGACAACTGGGCCCAAAAAAAAGTACAAAATGACTCTCCTTTTTTGACATAAATGTGTTGCACAAACTCTGCTGTACACATAAATGCCCATTTTCGATACTACAATGTCCTTGTCTATAAAATAAACTCATTTAAAAAAAAAATAAAAATTTTTTTTAGAAAGTAAGTAGGTTGAAATCTTCTAAAAAAGGTACTAACTTGATAACTACAATGTATTTCCTTTCTTATGGCATGTTTATATGTAGAAAAAAGTTTATTCCTTTGAAGCAACCTTTGTAAGTTTTACCGGGCCCAGTTGTCCCGGAAGCTTACAACGTAATCGTACATGTAGCGCAACTCAAATATATCAGTTCATCTATATGTACATTGTAAGCAAATTCATGAATTATAATCTTGTCCTCGTGCAATTCTCTATTCACGCGTTACGCATGCTTACTCTATTTGCTTTTCAATGAATGTCATTCTTACATCAAATATACAACTTTCTACTTAAAATTGACATCAGTGGAAGTTAATGAAATTTGAATCGATTGCCATGAGAAGCAATAAATATATTTTGACGATTTTTCTGGGATAATTTTCACACATGTAGTATCTAGCATAATAAATGCATGAATAAATCTAAAAAAGGCCCACTGCAATCTTATTTTTTGACTTCATTTGATTAAGAAATGTAAAATTTGAAATTTAGTCTGTAGAGCCCTCAAACTAACTAATCATCTCTCTACGAATTAAATAGATAGCACAAAAAAAGGATAGTCGAGAATTATAACAAGAAACGGAATCGTTTGAATTTTTTTAGAACCTTAGGCATTTGTGGTGTATGAACTTGATTATAAGATAATTTTGATGAGTCTGCATGTCTGTTTATCATGTGACAAGTGATCTGATACACTTGAATCTTCATAACAAATCTTAACAACAATTTTGATACCACGAGGCCTTCTTGAATCTTGAATGAAAATGAAACTTAAGATGATACCAGAAAAGGAAATTGCACTCACATCATTCATGTGGGTCAAGTGGGTCGTGCGTCATGTTTTCGTGAAAAGTCGGTGGGTCAGGTGGGTCGTGGGTCACATATGCCATGGGTCAGGTGGATCATGGGTCAAGTTTGGTTGACCCACTTCCAACTCTGCAAGACAATGGCTTACCAGCATCGACTCAATTGTCCAGTGAATGCTGCTGGAATCTTTTGTGTGTCTCACTTCAGAGGCAAATATTCAAAAGTCGTCGCATTACAAGTGTAGCTGATCATCATCGAGTTGTTTTACATCAAACATCTTCAGTTGTAATTCGTCGACTTCGGTTAGTGCAACTCGTGAGACGTGAGACGACTGTCGAACGTATCAAGAGCAAACCTTGTTGTTTGATGACATGGAGAGGGTGTAGGATTTTCGAGCAGATGTTTGAATGTGAATGCAACTTTGCAAGATTTAAGAATCCTGTTAGCAGTCATGCCTCATACATATCAAGGAAACACAAAGAAAGTATCACTGCTTGGAAAAAAGGCACACATCCAAATAGCAGATGTTAAACAAGGAGATGTCATTTCACCGATACTATTTAATGTAATCCTCGAAGAAGTATTTAAAAGTCTGAACTAGTTCCAAAAAGGTATCCAAAACATTTGTATAAAGGATCCTACTCAAATCGAGGAAGTCAACAGCCGAATTCGAGCAGCAGGATGGGCTGCATGTGGACGCTACAGAGAAATTTCACTGGTAACTTCTCCATCTCACAAAAGCGTCAGGTTTTCAACCAGTGTATTCTTCCTGCCCTGATCTACGGCGCAGAAACGGGAAATTCCACAAGGGAATAATGGACAGAATGCAAGCAGCCCAAAGAAAAATGGAGAGACGAACGCTCGGCATTTCTTATTTAGAACGATGAAGGAACACTGAAATAAGATCAATCAGTAAAGTGAAAGATGTGGCAGAGCACACAAGGATACAGAAATGGAGATGGGCTGGCCATGTTAGTCGCCACCGTGACGACGGATGGTCTAAAAGATTGACCGAGTGAGTCCTCGAGGACAAGAGCGTGCTGTTGGGTGCCCGAGAAGATGGAGGCGCGACATGGACAACTTCTATGGCTGCGTCAACTGGGTTGCTGCGGCGCAGAATCGACGCTGGTGGAAGTTATGGGGCAAGGCCTTTTCTCGAACCGACGGGATAAACGCAGGCTGCCCTTAAGTAAATAATTTGCAGTCATGTCCAAATGGTTTGTATGCACTCCCAATTTAGGCTTCCTATCTCTTAGCAATCTAGCTTCAGAAACTTATTTGAAAACACCAATGCTTCAGGATCTCAGTCATAAATTTCTTTGTTGAAGGGATCGTTCATATACTTATAACAATCGTTTAAGTTAACCGTTTCACCAGTATCAAAGTGAATACTATCATGTCTTAACTGAAGTCGCCTTTGGTTGACCCTTAGCTCCTGGCAGCCCTTAGATGGTACCATCAATATGGGAACTCTCCGTGGTAGAAGCAGAAGTGGTTGAGATGCTATCGAGGAGAAGAGGTGATATCTGCTGTGTTCAGGAAGTGAGATATAGAAATGAAGGGTGTATGTCAATCGGCAGAAATGAAGAGAAGTATAAGTTCGGGTACATGGGAAATGATAAGTCCACAAATGGTGTCGGAGTGATGGTAAGGAGAGTGTTGGCGGATAATGTTATCGAAGTAAAACGGCACTATGATTAGCTTCGAGCTCGGATTCCACTCAATAGTCGAGAAGCACATACATGGAAATCGGATCAGATAGAGTTCCAGATTTGAAGCATTGCTTTATTTGAAATATTTCAGTTGAAATGCATTGCAAAATTCAACATTACTAAAAATACATCATCAGAATGTCTCGGCCATGTATATCTCAACGATAAATCGTGTTCACAGAGATCATAGCGAGCTGTCATAACGGTTGATATCAATGAGTACGTCAACATACTTCCGCATTTGATTTAGGCTATGTGATTTTTTGCTTCAGTCGGCCCAATTGCAACCGTTTGTCTGTTTTATTTCTAGACCAATTGATGAAAGTAGATCCACGGATTTGGACGATTTTAGAATCAGTAGGTTCTCAAGAAGTCGTGCCGGAAGAAGCCTCGCAAGATCAGTGATCGATTTGACTCTCGAGCAAATAGTAAACAGGGACGCAGAATTACCAATGCATGGAAATGTTGGTCTCCATTATTCTCGTAATAGCTATACGCAGGTTACCCTCGCTTCCTTCCATGTTGCCTGTGAATTAGTACTGTATCTGCCCGGCCAACTCATCACCTTTGCTCCTCCATCGATAGCCTACGTCACGTCTCCCGCTACTCCTAAGTGAGAATCACAAGTTGACTATATTTTACTGTTGTTTGACAGTACCTCCGCAAGGCATAAAGGTAATCGGTTGCCAATAGCAAAATCGCAACGCATTTTGAAATCCAATGCAATTCCAACTGTATTCGACTCATATCCGGCATATTTACAAACCCCTTCGAAATAACGTCGACGCTCTCCAATTCAAAGAACCATGGAATCCATTGGAGAATCATCCCCTGTCACAGAACAAACGAAGATAAATGCATCCAAGTAAAAAAGTACCGATAAGTCTTAGATTATCACATCCATACAAATACAGTTCGACGCACGTATATGATGAAATTAATCAAAAGCAGCTGCGATCTTTTCTCAGAACCAACAACATCATCAGGTCAACTGCTGAACATTGCATCTGGAAAGGCAGCCTTAGACGAAACAAAACACTATTTGACGAGTTATCTGCTTTTGTTATCTGATTTTGTGCTTACGGATGTGACAGGACTTTTAACCTTAGCCAAACGATTACAATGGTGGTTTTTTTACCGGAGCCTTTATCCAACGCAAATGCCTACGAATAGTGCATGTGCCGTCGGCATTGCAACCTGCGGATCCTATCTCAAGGAACTTGTCTATTTCTTTATCCCTCCCACTTTATTATCCCAATATCACAAGTACAGAACTTTTGGATTCCTAGTGCTTACAGACTTTGCCACCAGGAATCTGTAAAAACTCGCTACAAGCACCGATTTACAATTTACTTATATATTCTATCAAAAATCGATAATTACCAAACGACAAATTTTACACCGTTATAACAAAAATTTATGGGAAAATGTAATGTTTGTGTAAGATTTGAAAATGTAACGGCACAGAGAGATAGAAAGAAATAGACAAGTCAATGTCTATTGAACAGTCAGATCCCGTTATTTCATACAGAACATGGCATTGATGGCATGGTAGCCTTTGCGACAAACAAAAACATGTTCATTCACACAGTCGGTCGTCTTATCGGTATGAGACATTCATCAACGCAGCCGATGACGTTGGAAATTCCTGCAACATCATGAAATCCGCTTGAGATAACTTGACACTCCTCGTGTGTAGTTGGAAGTTTCACTATATTTTCATAAGCTCTTGGAATGGATTGTGTGACGAGATGAACAACTCTAGAGACTCTTCCTAAACCAATGCCGTACTGTTCACTCATATTCCGAAAAGAACTTCCATGGCCATAAAACTTCATGGCAATGAAAACATGCTCAAGTGCCGACAAAGGCCTCCCACGCAAAGATTCCGTTCTGTAGTTTTCCTCAATGAAAGGCCGCAAATCGTTCGCTATGAGCGACAATTGATCTCCATTAAATCTATAAACATTTCGTATATCCTCTTCTGAGAGCTCATCCAAGTCCATCGGTACATAACGCTCTCGATAATGCCTTGGGAGACGGCCGAAATCGCTAACGACATCAGTAACATTTGACATCTTCAAGTATAGTGACCAAAACTGACAGCTAGCTCTTTTAGTGACGGCCCTAGAGTAGTCATTAAATTTTCGCTGTTATGATTGGTCTCTGGAACGAGTTTAAGGACACCTCATTAAGCTGCGATCGAAGAAGCGATCTCTGGAACGAAATCTTGTTATGAGGCCTCATTAAGCTCGTCATTAAATAATGACTGGTCTCTGGAACAACCCCCAGCGTTACAGGCAGCACGATCAAGATAATACAGTAGCCCTAAACAATGTAGTTGAAGGTTCCCAGTCGATAGTTCGGTATCATAATTCATATTCATCACATCAACTGCACTAAGCGCCCAGAATGGTTGTCAGCTGTTCCGCATATAGTTGTACAAACCGACGACAAGTCCGACGTTGAACATCAACTACCGACGGACATCAAGATGTAACTTTTTTCAAATTTCCTTTGAAAGATGGTATTCTTCTGAAGAAATGGCAATCCGCTATGCGAAGAGAAAACTTTAAACCTACAGAATATTCTAGGATTTGTAGTGATCATTTTCTTCCTACCGACTTCACTGAAAATCTCTGCAGACGTCGACTAAAGAAAAACTCTGTTCCATCTTTGTTCAAATTTCCGAAACATCTCATCACTACAAAAGAAATGAAACGACGAACGATAGTGAAACATCGCCTATGAGTGCGTAGGCGAAGAATGACACTCAAAAGACTCCGGGCAGCAGTTCTTCATGACCATGGACTATATATCTGTTCTACTTCGAAGCGTGTGGCGAAAGAGAAAACGAGAATTCGTCAACTTGAACATCTTCGCTGTTCTGTCAGGAACCTACGACGGAAAATAAAGGCAAGAGCAAAGAAATGTGAGAATCTCAGTACTGTGATTAAACAACCGAAAGACAAGAATTTGATTGAATCCTCGGCCGAGAATCTGCTACAAGAAGCGTTTGGTGGAACATCATTGTCTTTATTTCATCATTTGTTTCGAATGAGAAATTGTCGCAAAGGTGGAGAACGCTACGACAGTAAGATAAAGAATTTCGCTATGACACTGCACTTTTTGTCTCCTGCCGCATATGAATTCCTTAAACCGACACTGCATTTACCATATCCATCATCTTTAAGAAGGTATGCTTCATCCGCAAACTGTGAGCCAGGTTTTCTTTTTGAAGTGATAGATGCTATTTTGCTAATTGATCGATAGTAATCCTGATTATCGTTATTGTTCATTAATGGTAGATGAGATGTCAATTATAAGAGAATACTCATGGAATTCGTCAAAACATGAGTATTAAGGCCTTGTTGATTTTGGTGGGGCCCTTTAAAAGAGACATTGGCATCTCAGGCACTTGTCATTATCCTAGTTGGTCTGAAGGATCGGTGGAAGGCTCCAATCGGATATTTTTTCACAAACCATATTAGTGCAGAACAACAGGCAAATTTGATAAAGTCGTCTATTTGTAGAGTAGCTAATTCAGGTGTTGACGTTCGTGCAGTTGTGGCTGATGGTCTTTCTGCAAATGTCCGTTCTGCGATACTTTTAGGATGCAATTTGTCACTGGATGAACTCCAACCTTTTTTCCCCATCCTCTTTATCCAGAAAGGGTCATTTACTTCGTTTTTGATGCTGCACACATGCTGAAACTCATGCGCAATCTGATCGCCGAGCGGAAAATCTTGTTGTACAAAACTGGAAATAATGACTTTGAAACTATTGAATGGAGGTACATTGTGGAATTGCACAAAATTCAGTCCGAAGAAAGTTTATACTTGGCTAACAAAATTAGTGGTCGTCATATACATTATCAAAACGTGAAAATGAAACTCAGTTTAGCAGCCAAACCCTTTCAGCATCCGTAGCTACTGCAATTGAGTTTCTCAGAGATGAAATGCATTTGCCGCAATTCGCCGGCTCCGAAGGCACACAGCTGCCAGCAGAGCTGGAAAAATTCCACTGAATTTCTTTAATTCCAATTCCAATTCCGGAGCAGAAATTTCAATTCCAATTCCAGTCGAAACAGTTCAATTCAATTCAATTCCATAATAAGATTCAATTCCGATAATTATATGTCGCGTAGAGTGTATTACGTTAATGTATTTAACGTTTGTTCGTTTCAATCTAACCCATGTGCCGTTATCCTATCTTCGTTCCTGTGTGCAGTTACCTGCGTCGCTCCTATATGCGTTTTCATGTTCATAGTTCTTGTGTACATGCATATATGTAGCCGGTCAGCCTACGCCATTTTCGTTTCGTAAAATAGATATTCAATATCTCGTGAAAAAAAGAAAAGAAAATTAACGGTCAGCAAAGAATCAAACGCTGAGAGAGAGAGAGAGAGAGAGAGAGAGAGAGAGAGAGATGAGATGCGAATAATCTATTAATAAATTGACAAAAGAAAGAAATTCAGTGTGCGAATAACGTGATTGTTGATGAAAGAAAAAAGCGACGATAAAAATGATATCATGAAAACTGATTAATGGTCCATGTTAAAAAAGGAGATTAAAAAATCTGTGATAAGAACGAAATGTGGTCGGGTCGAAAGCTAACGAGCAGAGATTAAAGGAAACTCTTTCAATTTTCAAAAGAAAGTGGTTTTATCGCCAAGTCTCAAAAATTTGTATAAATTAGAAACGATGAGAAATTGACACAACAACAACACATAGGCCTACGACATCTTCAGTAGCTGTTACAAGAACTCCGGGCTCTCGCGGTGTAACATAACTGCAGAAGTAACAACAACAACTGCCTGCCAGCGAACAACAACACAGCAGTGTATACGGCAACACATCAGCGAGCGCGATTGAAGATTGACGGTATAAGTGACACTGATATTTATATTATTTTGGTATAAGTGAGTCCGATCGAATTGAAGTGAATTCAACATGAAGAAGTGAACTGTAAGTGTAAAGTTTTTCTTTTATCGTTGAGTATCGTATCTATATAGCCATAGTCTCAAAAATTAATATTGTTAATTGTTGTGATTGGAAGTTGAATAATAGTTTTTGTAATTGCATTTTAATTGAATCATGAATTATTAGAATAATCTGTTGGCACTGTCTATATTGTGATTTGAACTGACAGGACTGCTGCCCATTGATGCAGCGTTAATTTTCCTCTTTCTAAACCAATTGTTTTTCGTGTGTTCAACAATTAAGTTAATCTCAAATTTTTGTGCTTGTCCTACCAAAAACTAAATTCAACAATTGCTTTATTTTGATTAATTATCTTACTTGATAGATAACTAAATAACAAATTCAACAGAGATGATTGTCTTTTCGTTGTCTGCTTAATCGCTGAAATAACATTGTCCGGAGCTGTAGGCCCATCGAAGTCACAATTAACACGCTTTATGCAGCAATAGAATAAAGCTACCTCTGTCGATCAATCTCTCTCTTATCTCTGCGTGCAGTTAACACAACGGCCGAGTACTCTGATTTCAATTTTTGTACAAATAGATTTATCACAGGTCTATCGAAAACGTGGAATTGAGGTTTATCAAGGTCAATTCCAATTCCAGTAGATTTGAATATCGTCAATTCCAATTCTAATTCCGACGAAAAATGGAATTAATTCCAATTCCGACTTTTCCAACTCTGGCTGCCAGCACCACCAGAGAATCGTTTTAAGGGGAACGTCTTCAAAAAGGATGAAATGTAATAAAACCATACTTTTCAGTGGCGAGTGACTTTACTCAAATGACATTTGACTCATCAGAATGTGATGTAATCGCAGAAATGTTTCCTGCCTTGTTTGTATTATATGAAGCTTTGTGCAACGATCGACGCGTTTTGCCCTCTTATTTTGATATCATCATGGACTGTAGGTGGTACCACTTCTTTCTCATAAAGTAAGCAATCTAGAAACTACTATATAAATTTTAATAGTATATCTATGGTTCAACATTGAACACGCCAAATTGTGAGGTTTCAGTGACTTATCAACTTGATCACACAGCGAATCTGAAGGATCGGAGGGCCCTACATTATCGAGAAAACTTTCTCGCAATGATCTGAATTCTTCGAATCTGAAGGAATCGTGGAGATCGGATCATTTTGAAGAAATTCACAGCAATCTGAAAGCGACGCACGACTGTTTTTCCTATCCCTGCAAGGCATAAAAAAATTTCTTTTTGCCAACTCAGTAAGTTCCTGCATGTTCCATCGTTTTGAATCAGTTTGCACTTCTGGGAAAGTGATACGGTTAAACAATCTATTTCTGTGGTCACAACAGACGGATTACTTTTCTATTCATATTCATCAGCAATTGGAAGAATATCACATCCTAAGGCCAAAATATCGCCCTCATGAACGCATGTGACATTCCCAGTGATGAAATCCAAATATTATTCGATGCTTATTTGCCTATCTCCAAAAGAGCAGAATGAAGAGGTTGATCATTCATTCGTCATTACTGGTGCTAAACAGGCCCAAGTCAGAATTGCCAATCACTATTACAAAATGGATCATTCAAATGTTAACTGGCTTCTTTTCTGTTTCAAGAATGGCAAGATCATTGCGGACATATCATTTCTGACAAAATTGTTGTCGCGTCTCATAAAGCCTGCATTGTCCGTATTTTGCTCAACAAGCTGGATTCTATGACAGTCGTTCAATATCCACAAGACATTCAAACTTTACACGAGGAAGCCGATTCCATTATCGCATTCCATGCAGCAAACGTGGTGGGTTATGTTTTGATTCGATCCTCCGATACCGACGTATTGGTGATTTGACTCGGAATGATAGGCAGGCATGGTGAATCCCAAGATGAAATGTCATATGACAAAATTATTGCGGAAAGCGGATCCGGAAATAGCCGACGCTGGATTGATGCCAGAGAAATAGCAAAAGCTCTAGAAGCAACACATGAAGGATTGTCTGCTGCAGTACCAGGACTTCATGCGTTCACGGTCTGCAACATAACTTTGGCATTTTGCAGAAAAGTCAAAGAAAGTCATTTGAAACTCTTAAAAAAAAACTGGCGAATTCGTTCAGTTCTTCCACCAGCTGTCAAGAAACAAAAAAACCAGACCAAGCAAATGTGGAGTGGTTTACATCAGATATGCATGGCGTCAAATCTAGCGACCTGACATATTTCAGGAATAATGCAAATTTAGCCAAATGAATGATGTGTTTTTAGAAACCATTTTATTTTTTAGAAGTCAAATTATATTTACATGGAGTCAATTTAATTGAGCATTTACTGTGTCTATATAGTACAGAATCTGTTCTTACATATATGTGACACTCGGCAACAACTTCAACTGCATTCCTGCTTATACAAGCACACTTCTAGCATCAATGGTACATACATATAAGCACCGAGTGCCAATTGTTTTGCTTGTCTTGATGATATTTGAAGTACATACGAGTATACATCCCACTACAGAGACCAGTCGATAATGTAAATTTGTATTGTGTTATGCGTTTGGCAGTGCCAGAATCATGCACTTGTCGATAGCATTGACTACCCCCACATTGCTCATCACTCCGATTTGAATCCAGGAAGAGGCAAGTTAGCACTCGAGTAGATTCTGAATGTGTAGTTCAGCGGAGCACTACGAAGACTTAGGCCCAATGGAGTGAATATCCATCCTTGAATTATGTCACTGCGAATATGCTGGTTTAGATATCATTGCTTGTGAGAAACTGCTTTGAATGTTAATTGCCGTGTCGCCTACTAACAGAAAGCATACTTCTGTTTTGTTTGACTGAAAGCGAGTCAAACCATTTTTACTGTCGCAATTGGTGTCTCAAGACAACGGCGTGCTAGGCTTACCGCAATTCAGACGTTTGAGATAATAAATGCTGACTCTGATTCAGAAATTTGTGACGTGGATGATCATAATCTAATAAGACTCTATCATTGATCAAGGTGCATCAACATCGTCGACTGGTGATGCTGTAAATGCAGAATGGAGACATTTGAGGAACTTCGATAGTACTCTTCCCGGATAGCGTGTTGATTACAGCAAAATTAATGGACCTGATTTTCCTGACAACTTCAACACCAGTAATGCGACATCGCATGACTATTTTGCACTGTACTTCCCCAAAGAAGTCTACTATCTAATGAGCAATATGATTCATCTCTATGCCTTACAGTTTCTCATCAGCCCATTGATGTATCGCCTTATTCAAGATTTCATGGAAAGAAACAAAACCAAGCGAGGATAAAAGTAATGTTGGGCTTTAGATTGCGATGTCCTAGTGTGCGAAGCCTAATATAGAAGATTATTGGAGAAAGCAATATCAACTAACTCAAACAACGGGTTTCTCAGATGTCATGTCTCGCAATCGATGCCAACTGCTTGACGCTTTCCTACATTTTATGGATAATGCAGAGTACAAGAGTAGAAGTAGAAGTGATCCACCCACTCCAAAAGATGCGACCATTGTTGAATATAACTAAGCCTTGTCTGTCAAAATATTATACACCGATGAAAGAGCTTTCAGTTGATGAATCAATGAGAAAATTCAAGGGTCGAATATATTTCCGCCAATATATTCCGAGCAAGCCAAACACAAAATGGGGCATAAAACTTCGAGCCCATTGTGAAAGCAAAACTGGATATCTTCTAAATTATGAAATTTATACTGGAAAAAAGAACATTTATGTTGGACCAGAAGGCTTGGGTCATCGAGTGGTCGTTGATTTACTTGACACTCAGTAACTTAGCATCATATATATGGACAGCTTCCAGTATTCGCCGAATCAGCCAGCATATTTCAAAAGACATGATTACTTGGTTGGTCATTGGCACGATTTTTCAAAAGCTACGTTTCTTTCTGCTATTGGAAATGGAGTATCAAGCAAAACGATACGATCAAGAGATAGTGAGTCTACCTTCAGAGAGATTTCTAGGCCCAACATTGCTGAGTGATAACTATAATGCCTTATGATTCTTTTATTTCATCTTGTATTCAACAGGCCTCACTTTCTCAGGCCATCACTTGGCTGACGAGTTACCTTACTGATAGGCGCCAGCACACTTAAGTTTCTCTTAGCGTGACATGTAATTATTCTTGGCTTTCTGGCTCTACTGGTGTGCCGCAGGGCAGCAGTACTATTGTGCCGCTTTTATTTTGTATTGTGATGTCATCCTTTAAACCAGTAGGTGTCAACACTCGTGTAATCAAGTATGCTGACGATGTAGCTCTGCTTCACTTTTAAAGAGACGTTCAGGATGATCAACTTCAAGCTAAGCCTGACAATGTCACATGGTCGAATAGAGCCTCATCTACATTAGGCCAGTGACTGGATTCCAGTGAAAGTCTTCGCCCTCATATCACAGCGCGCATTACTGGCTTGTTACGTTTACATGACAACTTCCAGAGGCCAGTAGGAAGCAAGCTTCCATTAATTTTGAAAATACCATCTAATTCTCGCAGAAATGAAGCAAAATTAAAGATAAAGAAGAAGAGAAAGTGTTGGACATGAAAACGGATTTTACGGAGAGAAAAATGTGGTAGCATCAGACAATTTGCTGAAGGAGTTAATTTTGGAGGACAAAACCTGGCTTGATCGACCTGCCTTTCGACGTGCTTTTGATCCGAACGGTGTTACGTGACCGGTGACCAGTCTTACCTTCCTCTGAAATGCCAAACTCGCCATGGCTAACAAGGAGCACATCAAGACAACGACAGGAATCTGTACATGAACACTACACGTGGTACGCGTCTTCCTTTCTAGAAAACCGAAGACAGACCGAACCGGCAATCTGATTCCATGTGCATGGTGAATTTCATAAATGTATGGAAGCTTATGTAAATAACAATATTATAGAGAAAACAAGTAAATTCACGTTGCTCCAATTGACAGAGCATGATTCCTAGGTTACATGAAATGCATTTTTGGTGCGTTCCCTAATAACCTGATTCGTCTTAAGTTCGATTACTTTTAAAACTCGACTTTGGCCGAGTTTTTGATCACCTTTTGATCAACTTGATTCCATTATTGTGTAACTTAAGATTCCCATCGATTCAAATAGTCACCAGAACCAATTCCTCGACGAGCTAGTCAAATTGATAGCATTTTTTGGAAATTCCTTATTGCTGCAAGTCGGAACTGACCACTTCGGATCAAAGACTCAACTTGCCCCCTTAAAAAGCCCTTCTGGCAAGTTTTCGCTTCAGAGGCTCTTATTTCTCATCATTATTGACAGAAAAAGATAAATGAGTATTATTTCGATGCAATTCTTATCACACATTGACTGTGAACCAGTGTGTGCAAGAAATGAGCAGGCTGCGGATTCATATGCACTGAAAACCGATCAATTGTGAAAGAAAAAAATGAAAAATATTCATTCATGTGCATTTTCTCTACAAATATCTACAATAATCTACAGGAAAATAGTCTACTTTGTGATACACTGACGTGTGTAAACAATCTAAATCAATATTGATTATAACATCTAAATATTCAGTGAACTTATCATTATCACCACTTCTTTCGGCCTTGAGGTCATTAGCATATATTTTGGGAAGTAAATTTTCAAAATGACGATAGTTTACAACAAACATGTCATCTAGATAGCGAGATGTACTTGACAACAATCTTGCAAGCCGAAATTTATTTTCTGCTAACAAAGACTTCATAAAAACAAATTCAGAATGTGCTAAAAACAAATCTGCTAGTGAAGGGCTACAGTTACCTCCCATTGGAAGACCTCGAACTTGTTTGAAAACTTTACCAGCAAAAGTGACGCATGCTCCTGACACAATGTATTGAATAGCTTCTTTAAACTTAGCTTATTTAGCTTAAAAGCTAAACTTAGCTTTTAAAATATCTTCTTTCTGAGCGAATGGAATTTGTTGATTGAACATTGTTTTCTATATGGAATTAATGCTTACCCGTTTGAACTATTTATGAAACGATCTGTGCGTTAATTACTTCGAGAACTCGATATTGCAGATTCGAATGTAACTATTTCTCTCAAAACAATAAGTTATCTCCGTAAATCAATCAAATGATACAGACATTCATAAGTACAAGTAAATAGAACAAATCCGATTCAAAAATAGAAAAATGTAATGTAAGCAACAAAAATGCAAGTCATTACAATAAATGTACTGTATGTACTGAGACAAGCCGGTGCATTAGAAAATCAACTATAATTCATCCTCGTTGACATTTTTAATAAGAAATAAAGTGACCAACCATGTCGATCTCCCCCTGTTGTGCTAGGTCACATGTCACAAAAAGGATATGCTGTGAATAAAAATGACATACACCATCGATGGACAAAATGGAAGAGATTGAGCGAAGCACAGATGGGTTGCGTACTGTGTAACTTCTGCAAAACAGTGAGCAAGCAGGGTGTCACTATGAGGAGTAGAGTATAGCGGGGGAAAATGAACATGAATCACTTAGAAATATCTCACACCCAGGTTCTTCATTTATTCGATTTGTTTCAAAAACCTAGATTATAACCTCAAATCAAAGATTATTTTTGACTAAAATATATTTCGACTGCTGTTTTTATTTGTCCAAGAAAAAAAATGAATGTATGGAAAGCGACTGCTGTCAGATATAATATCGCAATAAAACTTTTTACTTTTGATTACTATTGTGTAAAGTACACTCCGCCAACCATACATACAGTTCATTCTGACAAAATATTTCAAGAAAAAAAATTTATTGAGTTCTTTAAATCGGGGTAAAATTAACATAATGCATTCTCTCCATTCCTACACGGTTTCACAGCTCACGTATCAATGCTTATCGTCAGGTGATTCTCGCATTGAACTAGATGGGATTTTGCTTGGAAGTTTATGCAAGACAGATGCCTTTTGTAAATGAAATATCCCAATTCAAGTATCGGTGACCGCAATTCGTGGCTCATATTAAATACATTAAAAGAAAAACGAGGCCAATAAATAAGATCTTATTGTGACACTACTTCGACTGTCTCTTTTACAAGTCTGATGGTAAAAAGACATTTATAAGTTATTATCATCAGAATTGTAAAAGAGAAATTCGAAATATTGTCACAATAAGATCTTCTTTATTGGCCTCGTTTTTCTCTTAATTCATTTATTCAACCGGCAATGAAGCTCGTGTTCCCTCTAGTTCCTGGAGTATCAGACATTTTGGGAAATCTATTGATAGGCCACATATATCTGCCAACACGGATCGACGAGGCTCGATTTATACCGTGACAAGAAATATCTGACTCCAGATACATGTAGTTATTAAGTACTTCCATCGAAATTATCAATCGAAATTGTAATTCTTAAAGTTTTCCGTATGTTTATTATGATATGATCCTCTTTTGCTAATCATTTCTCAAATTGTGATTTTTCATCTCAGCATTCTGTTTATCTTCCAAGCAGATTTTCTATCGGTTTGCTGTTTGCGATGGCTCATTTATATCCTAGCATTCTATTCATCATCCATGCATATTTTTTACCGATTTGCTGTTTGCAACAAATGGTTCATTTTATATCATTTCTGTACTAAACATATACCTTTTTCAGAACTTATAATTATGTTAATTTTACCTCACTACATTAGAGGAACGTTGAACTGTCGAATTAATATGCAATTAACCAAAAGAATGGTATGTTCATTTTAGCCGGAGGGTGGGGTAAAATGAACATCGTTTTTTTTTAAAAGTAACCAACCGTTCAGAAACAAGGACGGTTGAGGTCATCAACTGTTTATTGGCAGAGCTTGATCACCTGATGTTATGACTGATATACTGGCGGTTGAACTTCATTTAGTTCTGATGACTCCACAGAGCACCAAATACCAAAGATGTGTTCATTTTACCCCGACCTACCCTATAAAGAAGCTGAAGATTGAAGGACAATCCGATACAATCCCGGCTCCTCCATCTTACCTGGATCAAGTTCTTGGAATCAGCTCCACATGAGTTGAATGAGAAAAAGATCCGATTGTGAACGCGGGTGCAGAAAACCACGGACACTGTCAATGATCGCAAAGGAAGTCGGTGTTTCACAAGTCCATCAATGCGTCAACTATTTAAAAATGTCACGATCAGTCACGACTAGAGTTTCGTCGTACAACCGGGAGTAACGACGAAAATCCTTGACCCGACGAGACAATCTTCTCTCATTGGTGTAGTTTCCACATGTTAGGTAAGATCACCACAACGAGTTCTACTTCATGATGTGTAATCGCTATGTTTATGACGAAGCACAAATTCGATCAAAACGACTGACGGAATTCGTCGCAGAGTCATGCATTGGTATTGCAGCAGCAGATATCAGCGAGGAAGCAATGAAAAATAATCGGTTTTGTGACTGAGTATTTCCAGTTCACTCTCGACGACCTCATTGCTCTACTAGCAAATGGAGCTCCGTGCAACAAGAGGGCGATTAGATAACCGATAGATTGGACGGAGTTGTTCCATTCACGTGACTCGCCAAAACCTCCGATCTAACTATCAGCGATTTCTTTCTTTGGGGGTCACATCCTAAACAAGTTGCAGCATTACGCAACAGATCAAGAATTATAATACAGCTGCATTTTGGAATCCAACGAAAATAATTGTAGCTGATTTTATAACGCATGGTTTGTCTTACTTGATACAATGCACTCATTCAAAACAATTATGCATTTTTGAAGACATCATCCCCTAAATGGATCGCGCTGCCGCAGTTTTTTACATGATGCGGCAGACGAGTTTGTGATTTCATTTGATAATGCGAAATGATATGCAGCAATAATTTGAAACTGTCTTCTCTGAAGTCAAAACATGCTTATTAACGCTTCAGGCTTTGCACAAGTTGAAATCAGACCTGAAATCAACAAAACGTATTAGAAATACTAATAAACTCATATGCATGATGTGCATTCTATCTGCAATCTACGATCTGCAATGCTATTTTATTGGCTTTGCAAAGATTGGTTGTATATGTCTTCATGCTATTTGTGATTTGTTGATTTATAGTTCAATAATATTATAAAATTATGAGGTTTAAAAACAGGGCCCTACACAGAGTGGTCAAACAGAAATGAAAAGAATTTCTTTTTCTATTTCTTATTGTCCCGAATTGAACGTATCTTCGCTAAAATAAAAAAAATGTCATTTGTCGCCAAAAATTCCCCTTTCACAACACCTACATTTTATACAAAGCAAGTTAACCATATCACTTCAACCTATGCGACACATCACTTGTGTCAAAAAAAAATTTTGGTCGATTAGACTAAATTGTGTGGCATTTCAACCAATGAAATATTCTCGCTCTTTTATGAGTATAACTCTACGTCTTCGTGATACATCATATCAGGCCTGTCGCGTCAGGGGGGGCAGTGGTGCCAGACCCCCAGATGGCTTTTGTTCCCCCCAAATCTTGTAGAGCATGGCTGCAGGCAATAATCATTCATGGTCATGCACTCATGAGTAAACAAAAAGGAGTCACAAGAGAATTTGAGATTGTATGAGAAGTTTGACAATTTTCATCATCTTCCTGTCTTTCCTTCTCCTTGTTTCTTATTCCTAGCCTACGTGTACTGTACCTAATAGGTGAATTCATTCAAACACGACGTGGGGCAATCGTGATTATGTCATTAATGACAGCCGAAGTAAGTGAAACGCGCTGTCAGCGCCGTTTGCTTGGATCTGAGCTTCATAATTCTTTGTGAGTTTTTGCACTAAATGGGTTGTCAGTTTCGCACGTATTCCAATTTTGCTTACATTACCCGAACAAGAAATGGTCAACGCATTTGCCGCCTTTTATCAAGAACATGGTCTGAAGCAAGGCGAGTCAAATTGATAAAGCGAGCATCGCTGTGGACTTCCTGTTGAGTGATAAATCGTCTGGAGATTTTGGGATCCATTATCAAACAGAGTTCCAGGTGAGTCTTGATCCGTGCGCACATGTTTATAACTGTACATTTTCCAATCAACATGCTTAGAACCGGCTTCTTGCATCTCATTTGTTCGCCAAGGTGATTTATTAACGTTCGAGTTATCAATTTATTATCCTGACGACTTGTGACTTGACTTCACGATACATACATTGAACTGATCATACAAGTGCATTATCTACAAACAGTCGGATTTAAGTTTTTAGTAAGTGTAGCCCCAAACATGAAAAATATCGAACTTCCAATTCAATGAAATGATGTGTAGTAACTCGAAGTGCTTTTGAACTTGAGGAGTGAAAATGCTTTCTATCTTGACTTTTCGACATGCTTGGATCATCAGTCCGCTCAATAACATAATAGAGAAGATCACTAACACAAATCACTTTACTTTCCTGAGCGACATGAAGCATCTTGATATGCATTAGCAGAAACTGTTCTACAATCACTTACATGCACACTAGGTGTACCGTCCAAAGAACTGGTGCATGCGAAAAGCAGTGCACCGGTGCACCGTGCAGAGCCCTAATTTTTGGTCAACTGATAAAGAGACGAGTTCCAAGGGGAGCTGCTTCTCATTTTCTCAGGATGCATGTAATGCTCTATAAAATTGATATCTACTGCACGACATGTGTTCATGCATTAGTCATTATAGTTTCTACTTATGGTCTTTCAGAGTTTGACGCAAAAATCTGAGACGAAGCGCAGGAGGATTTCTGGAAATGGTTCTACCCCTTTGAATTATTTTTCAAAAGTTAGAGAAGAAGACACGGGCCACGCCTCAATTCCTGAATCGACGCAAACAGAGCTTGCAGCCTGCGATTCTGTGCCTATTTCGGTCACTGAAGACACGAACACGACCGCACCTCCAATACTGAATCGACGCAAGCAGAGCTTGCGGTCTGCGATTCTGTGTCTACTTCGGTCACTGAAGACATGTAACATATTTCCAGTAAGTTCACACATGATCATGGATTCTCAATGTATGCCTGATATCTATTTGATTAGAATCTATGAAAATAATCAAAATAAATCTTCATGAAATTAGTAAAAAAACTGTAATTGAATGCGAGGTATCATGGCGAGAGATAGAGTAGCAAGTGGAGCAAACCAAGCAATGTTGCTTTGCATTTGTAGCTTTTCAGTAAAATATCTTTTTGCTGATATTTCTGTAAACCCAAAAAATTAACAGATTTTACAAAACACGAATTTTTATGAAACGATGGGCTAATTACTCAAAACTAACGGATGCCTGCCCTTGAGAATGATTGGACTTCAACGAACTCAGACACTACATGTAAGTTCGGCATTTGCTTCAGAGCGGCGTTCATTCGAAGAAATGGGGGTTATGGAGCACATTCAAATAGTGACTGACCTAATGCTTCTAGAGACTCAATGATAATGATTTTAATCAGCACATTTGAGAAAATGGTCAAATGAATATTCTTATAGTTATTCTTCTTGCATTTGTCAGATTTGCAGTTGAATCAAAAATCGACGACGGAATCTTCTTCATGTAAAGCTGTCGCTATTATTGATGATCTAGAACGGTTGGATGGTGAACCAGCACAGCCTTCACAGACAGTTTATTTTCCGAAGCAGTATGGCAGCCAAAAACGAGACTTTCATTCCTACTGGTTTCGAGGGCGTGAGTGGTTGGAGTATTCGCTGTCCAAGAATGCGGCATTCTGTTATTGCTGTAGACATTTTAACCGCAGTCATAGCGACCCCTACTTTACCACAATTGGTTATTCAAATTGGCAGCATGCACTAGATCGGATGAAAGGCTTTTCAAAGCATGAGACCTCAAAGCTTCATTTAACTGCAATGGCCTTATGGAAAGAGCGACAAAGACGCGATCAAGATGTCGAGCAGGTGTCTACTCTATTGTTCGACAAACAGCTTGAGAGGAATAGATACTATGTGAAGTCGATCTTCGAGATTGTCCAGTTTATTTGCCTCAATGAGCTTCCTCTTCGGGGAGATGGATGCGCGAGTGCATCGTCACTGGACGACGAAAATGACTCTCAGCCGTCGGGATTGTTTCTCCGATTATTTGAGTACACCTTAGTCAAGGACAAGCTGTTGAAGGAGTACTACGAAACTATTCCGAGAGTTGCGTCGTACACATCAGTTATGATTCAAAACGAAATAATCGACATCTTCCGGAGGGTTGTGGTTGACCATGCTGCAAAAGATATCAACACCGCTGATATTCCTTTCTTCACACTGAAAGCAGATGGTACTCGTGATGCACAGAATGTGGAGAATATCTCAGTTGTGGTGCGCTTTGTAAAGGACGGTAGTGTGCGTGAGACTTTAGTTGATATGACATCAACCAAAAAGTTGGATGCCAAAAAGTTCTGCTATCTAGCTTGGAAGGATGTGGAATTGATGCCTCACGAATGTTGACCCAATGTTATGATGGCGCAAGCGTCATGTCAGGGAAGAAAGGAGGTGTCCAGAAAATAATGCAGGAGAAACTTGGAAAGGAAATTCCGTACGTCCATTGTTTCAACCACCAGCTGCACTTGGTTATTGTTCATGCCATTGCGGAAAATCCCCATCTTGAAAAATTCTTCGGAACTTGCAACAACATCTACAAATTTGTACAATGCCCAAAAGTGTCAGAGTTGTACGTTGGAACAAAGTTTTCTCGCTTGTTGGATCAGCGTTGGAGTGGACATCAATCCACCAATAACAGTATTATTCAATATTGGCATCACCTGGTCGACATTATGGAACATTGTGAGGCACAAGCCAATGACTCCAACATATGTGTTCAAGCTGGTGGTTTAGCAAAAATGATTCAGAAGTACCGCTTCATGTTCATAGCTCATGTTATTCACAAGCTGCTAGACTTGATTGCTCCGGCTGACAAATACCTACAATCGCGTGATTGTGATGTCGAACAAGGAATAAGATTGATAAACATCATCCGTGAAGAAATATTGGCAATTCGCAATGACATTGACCTTCATTTTACTGCGATCGATCAATTGGTCAGAAATGACTACGATTTGTCACCCGATGATTCAAAGAGAACACGAAAGCTGCCGAATGCTCTAAGCAATAGCATCATTCTCAATTCAGTCGGTTCGAATAACGACAGTGATAGACAAATTTTCATTGAAATTTTAGACAATGTCATTGGTGAGCTTGACGCCCGCTTCGGCGAGAGAAATAGTAAAATTTCCTCTTCATTATCAGCATTATGGCCCTCGAATCCACACTTCATGGAATCAAAGTATCTACAACCTCTTGCAAGCATGCTCGGACTTACATCAGCCCTTGAGACTGAATCTGTTGTTGCAAAAGCTTTCTTATTGAAAGAATTTGATGGGACAAAACAGTTCAGTGACCTTTGTGAATTATTGCATCCTTTACGATCTGCTTTTCCAGATGTGTACACATTGTTCGCAGGAGCTTCTACGTTTGGAGCTAGCACTGCAGTGTGTGAAGCCTCATTTTCGACTCTCACTCGAGTACTGACTCCTTATCGGCGCTCTATGACCCAAAAAAGGAAAAGTAATTTAGTGATTTTGTCCTTCTTGGCGACATACACTCATTCCGTCGACTTTGATGAGCTTTTGAAAATGTTTTCTGCATCAAAGAACAGGCGGCTTCAATTGTTTTGAAGCATACAGCTGCCGAAGTGCAATGTTTTGACAATTGCTTTTTGTTATTATTGTCTTGTAATTATAGTCACATAATGCACATGTAGTGTATATACATCTAATCTGGCCAGTATAGGGTTCTTCTACAGTATACTGTATCTACAGTATGCAGGTGATAGCATGGGCCAACGTGCTGCAAAACAATATGCTGGTGCGCTCATGAGTCATAAATAAAAATATGTGAATGATGTTCCTTTTGATATTCAAACACATGGATGTGGGTGGTAGTCATATGTGAAATGCATTTGAGCATAAATAGTATCATGAACGCATGAACTTGCCCATGAAGAATCTTTTCGAGGACTAAACAAAACTAAGCATGAATGTGAGAGAATCGCTTGTGACAGCTAGGATGATGAACAGATCAAGCACTTGTTCACTTGCGTTATATTCTACTTTTCATGAGACCCTTCCTAGCTTACAAAACATGACCTAAGAAATGGGCATAGACATCGGATTATACAATGCAGATAACAATGTGTGTATTAGATAGGCAGTGTCCGGTCTACTCCTAGAATAGTGTAATCCGATCTTTATGGAAATGGGCCTTCTAGGTTTTGTAGATCTATCAGTAACTGCGATAATTAACACATGTAATGCCGAATATTAATCAATAATTACACATGACGCTGTCGATGGAAATGATCCTATGTCGTGTCGGTGAAGTGACCCACGATCATGCTTTCATCAGCAGTCAGTTAAATAACTTTTTTCGCCAGCCATGTTGTAAATAAATGGGTCCACCGGTGCCCCCCCCCCCAGGTACAGAGGCCGCGCGACGGGCCTGCATCATATATGATACGTCTTCGAAACACCATCATTGAACAAGTAGAAAATTTTTAGTGGTTAGTATTTCCCAATCTGAATGACGTACAACCTCCAACGTTTTTGCTGCAGAGTGGGGGACTAATGTGTGGCAGGGAGCCTCTCATCCCTTACTCTTATCTCAATGTTTTTGGCCAGATATGCACAGGGAAATAAACAATTGTGATAACTGTCATGAAGAAAAGATAATACATCATCGTCCTAAATAATGAATAATATATTCATAATTGTGAGATTAATAATTATTAATAAATAATGAATTTAAAAATAAGTAGCTTCGGATCGACAACGATGCGTTTTGGTGTCTCAAAATTGCTGCAATAAAATCACACTACAAGTTAAGAGTGCAATTATTTGACCTATTGAAGTCATTCATTATCTTTTGACAAGACTCATTTGTTTATAAACATGGCCCGAATTTCATGCATTTTGCACATACGCACAAAACAGAAATTTTCTTTTTAAATGCACTTTTATGCAAAAACCATGTGCGAACATTAAGCAGGAAGTAACAAGTTTTTTCACACGATGACAAACGATTCTAGTCTAGAAAATAGCTTGCAACCACCTCACACCATAGAACCATGAGAATTACATTCAAATTGATGGATGAACTACGAAGTGGTGATCGTGAGCGAATTTCTTCGAAACTATTGCACGAACAATCTGATTTCTTGTTTTCACTTAGAGGTGACATACCTTCTGACTTCAGTCGCAAACCTCGTAGTATATTTCACATCGGCAAGTGAGTTGAGATTATTTTTATTGTTGTCAGCCCCAAATTTTGCAGTTCCGAATGTTCGCATTGTTTTTACGTGTCTAACTGTAGTGATGAGAATTTATAACTCAAATTGCAGGGAAGAGTATCTCTCGTACGCTGAGCAATTGACCATCAAAGTAGTGGAACTGTAGCATCCTCGTATTTTGATTTAATCTAATATATGTTAAGTGCGTATTTCAATATTTATGTAAAACATATTTCACTTATTGTTTAACCGTGGTACTTATTATTCAATTCCGCTTTGTAAAAATAGTTTCACAAAATCACAAGACAACTTGCACGTGACGAGTTTTGTTTTGCGCTGACTGATTCACTGGGAAGATAACAACTTGAAATAGTCTCTAAACTTACAGAACAATTGAGAACTGTTTTTGGTGAAAGTACAGAATTAGACAGGTCGTCTCTTCGTCTGTTTGACTATAAAGGAGACTGGAACATTTAACGTTAATGAAATGGCACAATCTGCTGACATAATACCATAGCAATCGAACAATGAGCAGCCAGTTCAACATTCAACACGCCAAATTTAGACCAGGGAATTTAGGAACGAAATATGAATAACCTGGACAAAATTCGTGGTACCCTGAAAATTGACGTACATGTAGTTCAGATTCTGCTTATTAACATATCAAAAGTCACCGTATCCGTCCTGTGCTCTCTGAGTAACAGCTTCCCAAAGATGCCATACTGCATGAGGTTTCCGAGGTCTATTTTGATGATATCTGATTCCCTATTGGTGCGTGCGTAAATCAGCTGACGCTCTCAACCAATGAGCGTGCTGCTGGCAGTGACTGGAAACTTGACTTGCAAAGCATTTATGATGAAACCTTTTTTGGAGTGTTTATCATAGGCTGCACCTTTCAATCTAACATCTAATGGGTTGGTTAGCTATCATCAAGATCAGTCGCGGAAAATAAAGTAATTGCGACAGTCCATTAACCGTCCATCGGTCATTTATAGAGAAAGTTATTGGTCAACAATGCTTTTCAGAACTATGTTGGATCAGGGTCGCTTCAGAACTTTTAGATCAGCACAGAATAATAAAAAATGTGATGATATAGTCACAATCAATTCTCAACTACATCTTCATCGAATGCTCTGTGTGTCTAAGGGACTTAATGATCTGAAATCATATTTCTATTTTGTTAGCTTCTAGTCTTCCGTCTGTTTTTGAGATTGCAAGTTGGATGGGAATCAAGGGTAGGGCCCATCTGCATGGGTGGGGCCGACGACGAGAACTTGGAACCATGGGCCGGTGTATCCTCAATGTGTCGACAGATTTCCAATTACAGTTCGAAAATTAATGAAAAAAAGGCATCATTTGCGTGTGATTTGACATTTTGAATATCTAAAATCATTGGAGTGAAATAACTATTCTCTAAATTACTGGATGATAAAGCCAAGGTCAATCGAATAACTTTGAGCAATTGAATAACCTTGAATTGTGAAATTTAAATATACCTGTCTTCATTAACAGAACTATGTATAACGATCGGACATCTTAGCTGAAGCAAAAAATCATTTTTAAAAATACCTACTAGAAATTTTTTTGAATGATTAGTTGTAGGCTTGACAATTTATTGAACAATGTACTTTCTCTTTCTAAGCTTTGAGGATAAATACTAAGATCCAATACTAATAAAGAAACCGAAGAGGAATGAAGCATACGTGCTTAAAAGTAGGTGACAGTAAAATTTTTGTTTTAGCTGCACCGGCCTGATCGGCGTAATATTATCCTATTATTGAAATTAAATGCATTTTAATTCCATGACTTAAGTCTACTTACTCTAAAGCACGTCGATTGATTTTAAAGTCATCATTCCGTAATTTGGAAAATGATTGTTTGATTCAAATAATTTCAAAATTTGTCCTTCAAAAAAGAAATGTTTTTCATGAATGCTTAATAACAGAGGTTTAGCAAGCATACCAATCTGAGAGACTAACGAGACTTAAGATTTTTTGGTTACAAATGCTGGAGTCTATTTTAAAGAACTAGGATATATCAATATAATACCTATGTTAAGGAGCCGTAAAACTCAACCGATCGCTACAAAATTTAGTGCATGAGTTAATAAATAAGATACATCTAGGCCTACTCGCGTGAAGGCTAGGTTACTTCGTTTTCAGGGACTAGGATTAGTAGCTGTGGATGTAACGCGACCATGGTATTTGATGAAGATGTCAGAACATAGGCCAAAATTTTAGTGGTTAATAATTGCCTATATAGTCATGCAAGCTGAAGCTGATCCCGATCGTGATATTGTTCATTTTGCCTCAAAACGAGGAGTGAATCACTTACCAGCTGCAAACAAGGACAATGGAATATCGCATCGTCTTTTGAGGCGAATGCAGCAAGATATTAAATATATAAAAGATACTAAATTAATCGTTGGCTATAATAGCTCAGTACCGTATCCTACAAGCGCAACTATCAAATGATTCTCACATCCATAAAATGCGGAATATTTTTCGCTTACGAGAAATTGGTTTGTGGTGAAACAACATACATGTCTTCACGAAATATTATATCAGGAGCAATTACACACGTGGATAGTCTACATTTCTTGTGATTGATGTCTTGGGATATTCATCAAATACGATGACAGCGCTACATCTGTAACTATTATCAACAAACGTAGCCTATATGAGTATATATCTCCATGATGACATAACAATTGGCTGGTTTGCCAAACAACAGTGTGGATCAGATAATATCAATCAATAAAGAAATTAGTTTTCTTAGGAAGTTCCTCCCTATACTTTTGTAATTTGGATGTATCTATCTGACAACGATAATCTTTTATATTTCTAGTTCCCTTCCTTAACCTATTCAGTCCTAGCGTGACCATATGGTCACAGCTGCACATTATTTTTCCAACCAGGCTTTTTATTGTAATCAATTGAAGGAGACTGTAAATCTATGTGATTTATGATTAAATCGTGTCTGTTTGTCTAAATTCATGCCATATTTGAATGCATGGGATTTCTTATTTCGCTCGAATCATTTTCTGTATTGATTACTGTTTCTTTTACTTGTACGAGCAATTCAAAACTGTCTTGTATTGATTATCATTTGATGATAAACAAATAAACGCAAATAATAATAATAATATGAAACATCATGGCTGCACTAACACGACGAAAAAAGAAGTAATCCGATCAGACTAACTTTGTATCATAGTTAGAGACAATTACCTGCAGCATACTTATAAACCTTTAAAAGACTATTTATGCAATATCTATCAATGAACTAGCATTCAGAACGTTGCGTGACCATGGTCACACTAGGACTTCCAATGAACTCTAAAGGCCGCCATACACGTAACGACTTTTACAGCGACTTGTCCGCAAGGACTAATCGCGAGGACATGTTGACGTGATTTTGGTCCTCCCGACTTCCCCATTAACGAACGTACTTATTCAGACAGACTTCGATGCTACAAAATCATTCTCGTGACATGGCTACTGTTGATTTGACGACGTCAGGCTTGCTAGCTGTCATTATTTTGAGAAAGAAAAGGAGAAGTAAAAGAAAAAGGACTATTTGGACGAAAAAATGGTTGCTCGAAAGAGAAAAATTGTCTCACATCAACTTGTTGGAGGAGCTGAGGAGTTACCCTCATGACTGGCAGAATTATCTTCGCATGGATGAGGATACATATTTAGAATTATTGTCAAAAGTTACCCCTATAATACAAAGACAAAATACTTGCATGCGGATGTGTATCAGCCCTCATGAACGTTTAACCGCTACTCTTCGTTTTTTGGCTACCGGAAGATCGTATGAAGACCTGAAATTTTCGACATTTATTTCTGCGCAATCATTGGGTAGGATCATTCCCGAGACTTGTCGAGCAATTTGTCAAGTGCTGCAAGATTATATGAAGGTAAGTTAAAAATATTCTTTTTAACTAAATATTGCTTGTGCAGTTTTGCATTTTGAAGTATAGTTGAATAGAAGAAGTACAGTATACAGTTTACTCGAGTCTAAAAAATGAAAATTAAGTGAATTATTCGTAAATTTACTGAATGCATAATATCCATTATTCAGGGTTACCGATTTTCAACAGCATAACATTAAGTGATATCCGTTAACTCGCTTCAATTCCGTGGTTACATTTTGAAAATTGTACTGCTAATTTCTTTATTTGAAATTCATAAAACAAGTTTGATCTCTCACATGAAATTGATTCGTTGAAAATTAATATAAATGACAATCATACTTATTCTATAAGAACTACCAAATTCATTAACATAATTAATAAGACAACAAGAAACCATGCACACTAGAATCACATAGCATTCATGTTATTCGATGCACTAGGAAGCTGGTAGACGACGGTAGATTCACTGGGAGATTTTGGTTGATGATGATGACTCGTGGGATACGAATAAGTACCGTAAGAATGGGTAGGATATCCACTGGTCGAAACGCAACTGTAGTACGTCATCTGAGACATTTCACCGTAAAATAGAGCTTCATTAATAACTTTCTCGGTAAGAAGTCGTTGCTCATTGCTCATTTTTCTTAACTTTGATGCCACATTATCGGCAAAAATGGATGCGTCATCCTTGTCCGGAACAGCGTTTTGACTGCGTATCCGTTCTTTTAGGAGATCCAAAATCTCATCTTCCGTTTTCATCGTCCTCTTCCTACAAATACGATTTTTCCTTTGAAATAAAGAAGAGTTAGACACCATCATTTCAGAGTCATTTTCAATGTCGGAATCGTAATCGTTTTGAGAGCTCGCAAAAGTGGTGTCAATGTCGTCCTTTTTCTCGCTGGTTTCGGCATCCTGAAACGCATAAACATATTAAATTTGAGTTCAATTATTTTCTAATTGTTATCAATCGGGAAAAATATAATATAAATATGTATATCGGTATTTTCAGATGCGACTCAATTTTCAATTCCTACGTTAATTACAACTTTATTTCACCCATTTATGCCTCATGTTCGTTTTGGCAATATTTTCGCCTTAAATTTAAAGGGCCTATTCTCCTCTAAACACACTATGATTTTTCATGAGCAGCACCTTTGTCTACCACTAATTTTGTATGGGTTAATCCTTATCAGATATGATAGTGAATGATAATCAATGAATAAACTACAAAGAACACGCCATCTTTGATTAAAATTATGCAGAGAACGACCATTAAATGTGAATTCTTATAAAAATACGAAGTACACGAATGTTGAAGCCATGTATATACACGAATTAATGACGCTTGCCTATGACATGAATTAAGTAAATAAATCTTTGTCGATAACTGATTACTAAGAAGAGCAGTCGATTAGACGCCGTGAACATTTCAAATTATAGGTAATTTACAGAAAAAAACACTAATCAAGCAATTCACAAAATTGCTCAAATAGAATGTTCATATGAACTTGTTTTATTCAGCAGAACACATATTGATTTCTTTCTTTTCAGTTTCCGGAGTGTGAAAACGATTGGAAAGACATCGCGAAGAGATTTGAGGTAAATTGGAATTTTCCGAATTGCCTTGGTGCAGTTGACGGAAAGCATGTAGCAATAGTCCCTCCAACTGGATCTGGATCGTTTTATTACAATTACAAAGGTTATCACAGTCTCGTTCTCCTGGCTATTGCAAATGCAGATTATGAGTTCATATACGTGAGTTTTGGTGTTAACGGACGCGTGAGTGATGGTGGCGTCTTGAGTGCGACCGACTTTTACGAGAAATTGATAAACAATAAACTCAGGTTACCAAAACATTCTACTTCAAATCTTCCTTACGTTTTCGTTGGAGACGAAGCGTTTACACTCCGTCAGGATTTCTTGAAACCTGGGATTTGAATCCCATAAATATGACGATATCCCGGAATTGAAAATCCTTTTTACTACTACCTATATCTTTCAAAGCTCGGAAGTATTCACCCTGTACGTACAGTGTAGGCTACAGCATCCCTAAACAGATTACGACACAATACATTAGCAAAGAAATGATTAACTGACTGATTAATTTTGACTTACCGAATGATCCAGATCAGAATTCATGGACTCGCCCACACTGGAAATTGGAGTTCTTGTTTCCTCTCCATCCGTCAAGAAATTTAGGTACGAAAAATACCACAGACGCGGGCTGTAAACGTCTTCTGCACCAATTCCAGATTTCTGAGATTGTCTCTTCTTCTTCAACTCCCTTCGAAATACATTTCTTAGATTAGAAATTTTCCTCACGACACCCTCTCTCGTGAGAGAGCTATCAAACGTCTTGACGTATTCGAGGAGACGAGTATATGCATCTTCTTTTTTCATTCTATTAGAATAGTCTTTCGATTTCACTTTCCATAGAGCCTCTTCCTTACGATAGCGTTCTATAAATTCCAATATATTTTCTTTCGACCACGAGGCCATCTCTCACAGACACATGAAACAAAGTGAACGCACTGACTCGACTGCTTGCGTGACTCATCACAAGTCCGTGCGACTTCAACATACACGAGAGATTTCTGCATTACCGGACAAATAGCAAGGACGAAATTCTGGCTCTGCCAGAATCACAGCGACCGCGACTTGTCACTGTCAATTTAACAACGATTACTCCATACACACACAGACTTTAACACGGACTTCGTCTCGCGCGGACAAGTCGCTGTAAAAGTCGTTACGTGTATGGCGGCCTTAATGTAAAATACAAGTGGTACCGCAATCGTGTCCTCCTTTTTAGCAAGCATTTCTTGCATCATAATTCTAGTCAATAAGTTACACTTAACAGATAATCTATCTAGTCAGCTTTGTTACAAATGGAGTCTATATGTGCATATGCTATAAGTAGGCATACGTATTGATACATTTATAGTGAAGGAACTATGAAATATAGCAATTTGTAAGTAAAATATTATAACACTTCACTGCAAACAAAACATTTTTTCAACAATAAAGTTTGTGAAAATGAAGTTCACCGCCGGGAGTCGAACCGGGTACCTCAGTAACGCAGTCTTACCGCAGTCACCCCTAGACTACCGTATTTATTCGATAATAAGACCCGGGTGGGAGGGGTCTTATTTTCGAATAATGCGAAAAGTTGTATTCGAAAATAAGACCCAGGTCTTAAATTTTTTATTGCCCATCGAGGAAATAGATCTCATTATGCTTCATATCACACACACAAGTCAGAAGCTATTCATTTAACGATTGTCATCTCTGAAGACAATTTCCCTGTTGAGCTTTTCCTGGAAATCGTTGTTATTCTTGGAACTAATGAATTTGATAGTAAGAGCCAATCACAAAGGAGCATGGTGTATATGGATAGTAATGTCCAAAAATAGCCCTCACACACAATAACAGATCGAATTTTTCACTATCGATTCATTCGAGCGCTCACCTGCCATGGCTCCGCGACGACTTTCCTATACTATCGCTGCCAAGCTAGAGATGCTGGATCGATTGAGTTTGGAATTCAACAATTCGTTACATGCTGCAGAGGCAAGTATGGGTGTCAGTCGAAAAATGTTACGCGATTGGCGTAATCGTGAATCAGAATGGCGGTCATCATCCATGAAATCAACCAAAAAATCCAAATCTTTTGGTTCAGGCCGTCGTCCACTCAATACGCAACTGGAGAAAAGACTGTTAGAATATTTAAACCATTTGGCGTGAGCCATTGAATTTGCCTGCCTCTTTCAAGATCAGCAACGGTTTTATCCAGAAGTGGGCGAAACGACATGGAATTGTCTCTCGGCGACTTACTCACGTTTCACAGTTAAATGCCAATGATTCAAGCGTGATACGAGATAGACTGATACAATATTTCGAAGATCTTCGACATGCAAAGAAAGGGATCCCGAAAGATCGCATCTACAATATGGATCAGGTACCTGTCTACGTGGACATGACTCACAATAGTACGTTGCATTTTAGAGGTGAGCATACTGTCTCAGGATCACATACAGTTCATACGAAGATGAGATACACCGTTGCGCTCACTACAGTTGCCAATGGTCAGCTGTTGAAGGGACTGATCATCTTCAAATTGAAGAAGAAACCGAACGTCGGACCACTTCCCGAGAACATCGAAGTATCTGTGTCTGTTTCCGGTAGTATGAAAAAGAGTGACTGCGTTTCATGGGTGACAGCTGTTATGGGAAGTCGAAATCCATGGATCCATGGATTACTATATACTAGCACCTGGATACGACACTTCGCTGTCAGCATGCGTGCGCTTTACTCTAGTTGGCCAAGTTGGCAGGGAACTCGTCATCGATCAGCCGACAGCTGTAGCCTTAGTTGCGGTGCACGCGACCGGCAAGACAAGAATAACTCTTCATCACTTGCCTGTTCGACTCGACAAGCATCGTACGTCTGACGAAATGGTGTTCAAGTGTGTCGCTTACGGTTGCCGTTCGGGCTATGGGAATAGTATACCTGACGGAGTGTCCTTCCATAAAATTCCAGAGGATAATTTTATTCGAACAAAATGGTTACGGAGGATAAGTCGATCAAACTTCGTACCAACAAAAAATTCAAGACTTTGCTCATTGCATTTTAATGAGTCTGACTTCATTACTTTAAGACGTGATTCCAATATTACGAGAAAACGGAGAAATCCATCGTTGCGAAACAGGCGTCAGTTGAAAAGTGATTCGATTCCTTCGAAATTCGAAAATGTTCCTTCTTACATGACTAACTCTTCTACTACACGGGTGCGGAATAGTATATCTCATTCTGATGTGAGAAGAAAAAATGAACAAATGAGGTTGCAAATTGAGGTCGATAATTCGGATTAATTCGGATAGAGTGAATTCTTTGAGCGATATCGTTAATCAATTACATTCATGTGTTTCTCTACCAAATGGATATATTTATCAAACTGAAGTTTCCGATGTGGATTCAATTAAACTGCACCTCCTCTTTGTCATCTTCGAATCTCTTCCGACCATCGCTATTTCAGTGACAATTTTTGATGACTTGAAGTTTCATGCTTACGTACGTGCTGTGAAAGTACTTCATTCAGAAATGGATGATATCAAGTGGAACGATAACTTTGTTCAGTCAACTCTTGAATTTACTCACTTTCTCAAAAAATCGTTTAGAATCTTCTACACTTTCCAATGATCATCAGATCGTCTCAGCGATTGATTCTCTTACTTTATTTAAAGAGTGTGCGGATGACGCCGATGATGTTCGATGGTGCGATTTTATTTTGGAACAGTTAGAGTTTCGATTAGTAAATCGGTTTGGACGCCGTTATTCCTCAAATTTGGTTGTGTTTTCATTTTCTATTTATGCGGTGAGTTCAAAAGCATATGAAAGTATTTTGAATCAAAATATACTCATCCTTCCGTCAATTCGCCATTTCCAAAGACTGCTGGTAAAATTGTCAGCTAAGAATGAAGCGACCGATGCTTACCTTCGCCTTAGATTGGAAAAACTGAATATGTTTGAGAGATCCGTCATGCTTCTCACAGATGAAATATACGTTGCTCAACGCGTCGAAATGTCACAGGGCTCGATGGTTGGTGCTTGTAGTAGTTTCACTGAAAGTGTACCATCAACTGTACTTTGCTTCATGGTCAAAAGTGTGGCCTCAAAATATCGCGACGTCGTTTCTATGTTCCCAATGTCTAACTTGAACGCTACGAAACTATACGAATGTTTCATCGAGACAATTACCGTACTTATCCGTTGTGGATTTAACGTTGTGGGAATTTCTCTGGACAACTTATCTTGCAATCATTCCTTCTACAAAATATTAGGTGGAGGTGAGCTTAAGACCCAAGTCGAAAACCCTATCAACGGTGAACCTTTGTTTTTATTGTTCGACAATGTTCATAATTTCAAAAATTTATATAATAATTTTCTGAAGCGACGTATCTTCATTTGTCCAGGATTTCCGCCAGTTTTGAGTCGTGAATGTAGACCTTCGTTTGATCATATCAAGGAGCTTTATCAACTTGAAAACCAGTATCAGTTGCGGAAAGCCCATAAGTTGTCATCGAAGGCATTGAATCCTAACAATCTTCAGAAAACATCTGTCAAGTTAGCTAATTCCGTCTTCAATGAATCCACGTACAATGCATTGGTTTTCTACAGCGAATCACAAAGTAGCATTGGGATGACACTGCCTTGTTTCTTCATGCTATTATCAAGTTTTGGTCGGTTACAAATGTACGGTCCCCTACGGCAGGAAAGCAACTTCGCGACAACAATAAAGATCCGATCACATCTGTATATGACTGGAAACTAACTTATCTGCAGGAATTTGCCGATTTTCTTTACGCATGGGAACAATCAGAGAGACCAGGCCTTTCAAAGGAAACTTTTCGCGCTACTCACCACACCTGTTGTGCTATGATTCAATTGACAAAACATTTACTTATCAACAAAGGATTCAATTATGTTCTTTTGGGTAGTCTAAGTTCTGATCCTCTAGAGCAACGATACGGATGGTATCGACAATCTTCCGGCGCGAATTACTACATATCTTTCAAACAAATACTAGACAGTGAACGGAAAATCAAAGTTATCAGTCTACTGAAATATTCTGAATGCTCCCCCGAAGACCTTCGTTCATTGAAAATCGTTGATGTAAAGGATGATTTCTCTGAAGACATTCTTACTGAACTAGAAATGTCGACACCACTAATTCTTGATAACAGTGAATTATCTTCAATCTATTATTGTGCTGGTGCACTTTCTAGATCTACACTCAATCTAATAAAATGTCAATCTTGCCGTGAAATACTCGTTAGTGCAGATGAATCTCTCGAAATTGAAGAAACTGATGTTACTTCTTTCCTTGTTAATATCGATCGTGGCGGATTGCTCAGACCGACTGACTTCTCATTTCAAGTTGGTGTGAAATCATACATTATCTTCAAATTTATTACTAACTGCAGTATCAAAAAGAAATTTTTGAGCTCTTTGTTTCAACGTGAAATATTTTTATCGACTGTTTCCAAGGCTTTAGAAAGTGATGACGATTTTTCTATTCATCTTTGCCAAAGTGTCTGTGAAAATAGGCATGCTGTGTTGAAATCGCTGATAATAAGGTTCTACAATACTTTGTGCAAAAACTTTATGCATAGTCTCAATGATATGACGAAGGAAGATAAAACCAAGAAGCATAAATCCATGAGGAAATCGAAAAAGCTGTCCAGCAAGTGATGTTCTTTTGTCTCTCTTCAAATATTGACATCTTTATGTAACCATGTGACTGTTTTGAATGATTAAATAGATATACAATTGGGCATCTGTAAATATCTATAAACATCTATACAATTGGGGAAATATAAAAAACAAGAGAGTTTAACATATCACTCTAACAATGTGAGATTCAATCATCATAACCATATCATTTAATGGGATAAATAACACTTGCGTAGGTATATGGGAGTACATGTAGGTATATTGTACATACATTGAGGTCTTAGACTTTGGGTCTATATAATAATAATGACGGCCAAAAATAAATTTTGCAATGCCCTGATGAACTTGAAATGAAAGTGTAGACCGTTTGCGCTTTATCAACTGATCATTTGAAGATTTCAACCGTTTTCGATTTTAGGCCAACTTGTGTAAATGCTGCCTATGACTGTCGTATCCAGGTGCTAGTATATAGTAATCCATGCAAGATCTACCAAGTCTATTCTTCTGTTAGACTCTTATGGACCACATCGCTCAGATGAAGTTCGCTGCGCTCTCCAAAAGCACAACGTCGATGCTGTTTACGTGCCTCCATCAACGACGTACGCTGCTCAACCGAATGATGTCGGTGTAAATGCTCAATTCAAGCATGCCATGCGTGACGAGTGGACCAAATGGCAGGAAGGCCATTATGAAGATCATTCATACACTGGTTCTGGCAATATGAAAAAACCAAGTTACAAAGCAATTGTTCAGATGGTATCATCGGCGTTGAATTCGCTGCAGAAATCGGCAATCGAACGTGCATTTGAATGCTGCGGTGTTAGTGAAAACGGTGCCCAGGTTCCGAAGAATCGCCTCAACGAACGGCTGAGAGATCTCATCTCAAACGATGGATTGGTCACGTCTGGTGCGACGAAAGAATACTTCGTCGTCATGGATACCGACGACTTTGATACTGACTCAGACTCAACCGATACGGATAGTGATTTATAAGTTTAATAGCAGACGTTTTTCAAAAAACGTGTTTTTTCTCTTAGGTAAAAATACGGAAATATCATGTACCGGGGTAATTTTTAAATGCAAGGCAAGAATTTACGTAAATTTCATTCCAGGAGGTCGGAAGAATACCAGTTTAGCCTATAGCGTATTAGAGTAAACGCAATTATTTAGGCTTTGGGAAGTGACAAATAACCTGACAATATCAGCTTACAGAGAATATGTTTTTGAATTATTCGAAAATAAGACCCGGGTCTTGATTTTTTCAGGGAGGGGGCATTATTCGAAAATAAGACCACGGGTCTTATTATCGAATAAATACGGTACTCGCGCTTCATGCCTGACAATGCCGTCTAAATGCTCTTTATTATCTTGCAGCTACACGGTCGATGAAGTGATATCAATGGTTGAACAAGACGAAGTTGAAACCACGGTGAGTCAAAACCATTTTTTTGGGAAGTGAAATATCCCATCTCTGATTTTGCTTTTATTCAATGCCTTAACATCCCAGCATCCCATTACGGTGATATGAAAATCTTTCATCTTTTTTTTCTAGAAGAGCTATGGACAATCATCAATTTCATCTTTTTGCTATGGACAAGAACTACACACCGAATATCGTGATTTGATTGATAAGTTTCGTGACAGTTACTTGACACTTGGAATTTCTGTAACACCAAAAGTACATTGCATTTTTTACCACGTGGTCGACTTTTGCAGAAGAAAGAATGTCGGCCTTGGCAAATATAGTGAACGGGCATTCGAAGCCGTTCATTCGGACTTCAAAGCAACGTGGCTTAAGTACAAAGTTGGAGAAGAACATCCCTTGTACTCCTCAAAGCTGCTGTGTGCGATACAAGAATATAACTCTAAGCACTTGTAGTCATGTGGTATAACTTTCTTTAATCACGTTGTTTTGGATACTACCTTTCATAGTACAAAATCGCAGAATAAAGTCCTCTGTATTAATTTGATGTTTTGAGTGCAATCAGAAATCATTGGGTTTTAAGAATGTATACACGACTCAAATAGATGCACACATAGGTTTTAGTTTGTTGAAACTCTATAAATGACTAAGAACATGAGCATTGAGCATGTATACAGGAATATGCTGTACTTGCGTTCGAAAGTTATATGTAACATTTTACTTCCTAATGTCATAGGATGCACATAAGTTATTTGGAAGATAATATGTTCATTAAAAAAATGTTTACATTCCTTTTTTATAAAATTACACTGACATTGTATAAGTACTACTTATAAATTATACGTGCCTACTCCTTTAATTCTTTTTTAGTGCTAAACAAGTATTGAATGGTGTAATTGAATGTATTTTGCTGTCAATGCACTAATAATAGCCTGCACAGGTGATTTAAAGGCTGGGTAGCCAATTGACAGGTCAAAATGTCATCATAAATTCGGCCATTTTGAATTTTTGAGTATTGCAAAAAAGGACAAATTATTGCGATTTTTCTGAAAACAGATTTGAAATGCTGACACTCTTGGGATTCAGAAAATGTATCATAATAGCTTGGACAATTTTTTTGAACTAAATCTCCATTCCAACCCACCGTGTCGTACACGTCGCGTCGGTCATGGATGTTTCGCCTCAGCTCGAACGAAATTTCTGACTCTGCATCAGTTTAGGACATTGTCGCAGCGGGAGATTGCAGCAGATGTTGGAGTAAATCAATCAACGGTCTGTCGCATCATCGCCCATCAAAAGAAGAATGGTAGTCTAACACCAGCGAGAAAAGGCAAGTGTGGGAGAAAGAGGAAGTTAACTTCTAGAGAGGAACGATTGCTTGTGCAAGAAAACAAGAAACTGCCATTTATGACTTCGAACTAACACAAAATGAGTCTCAATTTGAAAGTCAGCACGCGAACTGTCCGACGGGTCCTTGTCAAAAATGGAAGAGTTTCTAAGCGACCATACAAAAAGCAGCTTCTGACGTCTCAGATGATAAGGAAGAGGTGAGCGTGGGCAAGGAAATATCGTTCCTGGACATCCGAGCAATGGAAGAACGTTCTCTTCACCGATGAAAGTCACTTCATCGTGCAAGGATATCAAAACCAATTCATTCGTCGTGCCGCTAGAGAACCTTTGTCACCACAGCATGTGAATCAATGTGTGAAGCAGCCTCCAAAAGTCATGTTCATCAAAAAGTCTTCATCTGGTCCGGGACGTCTCCATGTCTGTGAAGGCATGATGGACTCACAGCAATACGTGAATGTCATCGATACCCGAATCCTGCCCGAATTGAACCAACGTTTCCCCAATGGCGATGGGATCGCAGCAAGAAGTCGACCAAGCATCTTGAGTCAAAAGGCGTCCGAGTTCTTGAGTGGCCAGGAAACTCACCCGATTTGGCACCAATCGAAACCTTGTGGGCCATCCTGAAGAGCCGAATCAGGAAGGAGGACGTGTCGACAAAACAAAAACTCATCTCCAGTGTGATCAGGCTCTGGCATCACGATGAGCGCATAAAAGAGTCGTGTGCAAAACTCGCCGAGGGAATGCCGAAGAGGATTGAGGAACTGATCAAAAGTCGAGGTGGTCATATTCGCTATTGATCTGTTTGACCTGTGTACCCCAGATGGTAAGCTTCATGTGACTGATGTGATCCGAATGTTATTTGTTTTGAGTATGCAAATTACATGATTGGCTTGGAATATATGTTGCTTTTGATCTTCCACATTGGTTATATATTTTGATGAAATTAATTTGTCCAAAAAGTGATGCAATTAAAGTGGCCACTACTGTCAGCAATTACTAGGTTCAAAAAATAAACTTAAGTAAAATGTAGACCTATTTAGCAGTATTGAAGAAAGAGTTATGTCTTTAAGCATATTTAAATAACCACTCATTATATATACAATAAATGCATGACAGTAAATGGGTTTAAGCCTTAATTTTACTTACAACTTCTCTTTTAGTGCCTTTGCGACGAAGGACCAAATAGAACTAAAAAACATTCAAACTGTGTTTATTAAGAAAACATCATTTGTCAAAACAGTTCTGAGAATATAGTGTATTGCAATAGTAAACACGTCGAGTCATCACAAATTTGAAGATTCATATAAATATGATAAAAAACTTGTTTCTTCACAATCAGGAATTTCGGACGACCTAACATTCGAAACATCGGGAAATTTTTTTCCATGAATAAGACTTTGGATCTCAGTCATTAGTAAGGGGCGGGATTTTAGGTGAATCACCTAAAACCTAGGTTTCACCTAAACTTTGATTTCGTTAAGTACTTCACCTAAAACCTAGGATAACCTAAAAATAACCTAATTACATAATTTTCAATCACATAAGCGACTTATTATCGATTAATCATCATTGCAGCAGCAGTGTAAGATAAATATTGTCTCTCCTAAAGCAACAAATAGTCAATCTAGGTTCGTACAATGTAGTGAAAGTGGGTGACGCTTGCGTTTTGACTTTATCGAGGTTGTCAACTGAGACAGCCAATAAGAACGTCTTTCGCACAATAATATGTCGACTACCATTGGTTAATTTCCTTATAATTATTGCTGCTAAGGAGACTCGGTTCACTGTTCTATAATGACGGCAGCTAGTGAAGCGACACGAAACAAGTGGCTCAAGGAATTTAACAGCAATGACGATTATCCCTTCAAATTTATAACATCTACGACAGCTTTCTGTAAAGCCTGTGAAACTTCTTTTACTGCGACGAAGAGGAATCAGCTCCAACAGCACTTAACTGCGGTAAAACATCTTACTAATTCGAAGCTGAAATTGAAAAGAACCGCTAAACAAGCTCAATTGGAAGATATGATAACGAGAAATCCAAAGGAATCAAAATCTTCAGTAGTTGCAAGAGGATTATGTAAAGCAATGCTGGCAGCAAATATCCCATGGAAAAAGCTCGAGAACAAAATGCTTCGAGATTTCCTAGAAACTAATATTGGTTTGTCTCTCCCACACGAGTCGATGTTAAGGAAAAATCATCTTGATTTTTGCTACAATGAAGTCATTCAACACATTCGAGATAAATTAAGTGATTCTCCTATTTTTGTATCTGTGGACGAAACTACAGATGTGCTGGGGAGGTACGTGGCAAATGTAATCGTCGGGAAGCTGGAAAGTCAATATGCTTATTCGCCGCATTTGGTACGTGTTGCTTTTTTGAGCAAAGTGGACTCTTCAGCAATAGCGCGACTTGTAAATGATGCATTACGATTTTTGTGGCCAAATTTCGATGAGAAACTATTGAAGCTATTTCTTTCTGACTCAGCAGCTTACATGTTAAAGGCTGGACGCGACCTCAAAATTTTCTATCCGAATATGCTATCGGTCTCTTGCCTCGCTCATGCCTTGCACAGATTGTGCGAAGCGATTCGAGACATGTTCTGTGAAGTTGATGATCTGATTGCCTTAACCAAAAGGATCTTTCTCAAAGCCCCTTCTCGAATTTTGCTATGGAGACAAATGTATCCTACCTTACCTCTTCCACCGAAACCTGTTATTACAAGATGGGGAACATGGATAACCGCTTCTATCTTTTATGCTGAATATTACAATGACGTAAAAAACATCATCCTCTCTTTGGATCCGGAGTCAGCGTCGTCAATTAAAAAGGCACAACAGCTACTTCAAAGCGATGATCTAGAATGTTCGCTTGCCTTCATTTCGGCATATTTTTCTTTTCTTCCATCATCGATAACAAAACTCGAAAATCAAGAACTTCGTCTAGTGGACGCAATAACAATAATTGACCATGTGAAATACAAGATCGATAATGTACCACCGGAAAAAAGAGAAATATTACAAAGAAAATTTGAAAAAATAATTACGAGAAATCCTGATTTGGACAAATTGAAAACAATTGCTTCAGTTCTAACAGATGGTAGTCGCCAAACAGTAGGCCTAGATGGATTCTCGCCAATGGATGTTGTTAATATGACATACTGCCCAACTACAAGTGTAGATGTTGAGAGATCATTCTCCGTCTACAAAAATATATTGTCCGACCAGCGCCAGTCATTTACTGAAGATAATCTTTCAAAAGTCGTGATTTCACATTGTTTCTATACTAATGATAACTGTCTCTAGTATGGATATACTACTAGAGAACAATGATTCCGTGTTACCTTTTTTGTTGTTTTGAATCACCTTTTCTAGGAAATATAGTATCCTAATTATATCCTAATTAAGTAAATATTTTAACCTAAAATTCCGCCACTTAGTCATTAGTTTAGATTGGAGGTAAGGATTATTCATTGTCCGTATTTCCTCCGCAATGTATTCGCCAAATTTATCAAATTTGTCTTCTGTAGCTCTTTGAGAATCAGGTCGTCAATCTCTCTGGCACTCTTGCGTTTCTTGCATCTGAGGTCCTGTTCACGAAACTCGTTTTCTGGTTCAATTTCCTCATTTTCTTGCGTCGCAGCAATGACCACGTCCTTGATTTGAACGTCTGTGATTGACACTTGTGAATCGACATTTGTAGATGTAGTGCGAGGTTTTAAAAGAACCGAGGTTCAGCCGAGGGAACCGAGGTGCGAGGTTCAGAGAAGCTAAATGCTCAAAAAAGTTCGACTTACCAACATATTTACAACCATCACCACTTTTCCGTCTTAGCTTGCGCAATTCTCGACTATAATTGTCTTGTAGAAGTTTCCACTTCAACTTGCATGCTTCCTTCGTTTCTTCCACTTTCTCAGATATTTCCTTCCACGAGTTTTCTTTCTTCACAATGTCCTTATAATCTTCGCGTTTGTAATTATATAGATGTTCGTATTTTCGGACTTCTTCGATTAGCATTTCCACCTTGTCGTTGTTCATCGTTGCAGTTAAGGCTGGTTCCCACTGGTTGTAGTTTTGTAGTCAACGACTTATTTTTTTGTAGTTTGTAGTTGGCTACTTATTGAAGTTTGCAATTGGTCGTTAGCTACAAAATGATCTGTCGTTGGTTGTTTGTCGTCAACGAATCACCGTGAGAACAGCTATAAGCCTAGTGTACATTAGATGAAGTTGGCAGTTAGCAGTTTGTCGTTTGTAGTTAAAGTTCGCAGTTTGTCGTCAATCGTTAAAATCATGAAGTTGAAGTTCGCAGTTTGCAGTTACCGTTTGTAGTTACTGCATTTCGTAGTTTATAAAGACGTGTACATATTGAGCGATGAGAATCAAAATGTCAGCTGCTGTGAATAGAAGACGGAAATTGCTACTCCTCCTATATATTACTACCCTTCGAAGAAATTCCCGAAGATGGTGGATCAGACCAATATTTAAACAAAGAAAAATCTACGGAGAGATGCGTCTGTTAGATCAGATGGAGGAAGTTGACTCAGAATATTTCTATAAATACACACGAATGTCGCCGACCAAATTCAACAAGTTGCTAAACATTTTGAAACCAAAAATATCTCATTCAGGACCCAGAGAATCGATTTCTCCCAAGGAACGTTTAGCCATTACCTTACGGTAAGTGACATTATGTACTTACATAAAATAATTATTTCATTTTTACATTGTTTTCTTGTAGGGTGTTGTCAACAGGCGATTCTTTCCAAACTGTTGGATCTAGTTTTCGAGTTGGATTCAAAACAGTTGGAAATATTGTAAGAGAAGTGTGTGATGCCATTTGGGAAAACTTAGCACCAGAATACCTACGAGTACCGGTTGAAAGTGACTGGGTGCAAATTAGATCTGATTTGCTGAACATGGAATGTTCCTAACTGCTTAGGATCAATCGATGGCAAGCATTGTACCATCCAAGCTCCAAATAATTCTGGAACTGATTACTTTAATTATAAGAAATTTTTCAGCATCATTCTTTTAGCAGTTGTAGACGCCAATTATTGCTTTAAGATCATCGATGTAGGAGCTGCTGGCCGCCAAAGCGATGGAGGAGTCCTGAGAAACTCCCTATTCTTCCAGAAGGTCGAATCAAATGAATTGAATTTACCGAATGAGAAATGCCTCCCGAATACTTCCGTTTCATTACCCTCATTATTTTCTTGGTGATGAGGCATTTCCTTTGAAAAACATACATGATGCGACCATTTGGAGGGAAAGTAACATCGGAATCAAAAAAGATTTTCAACTATAGACACAGCAGAGGTCGAAGAGTTGTAGAAAAATGCTTTCGGAATTTTATCCTCAAAATGGAGAATTTTTAGGTGAGTTAACTTTTAAACCAAAAAGGAAAATAGTAGTGTATTAGTTGTCAATATTATTTATTAAGCCTTATCAATTTGTCATCAAATACCTGTACATTCTTTCTTGCATCTCAATTAATATAATTCAACAAAATAACAATGCATAAAATATATACGTGAAACGAAAAACATTCATTTGAACTATGACTACTAAGAAAAATAGGGATTCTAAACTTCATTGCATTAGTGATGTAATGAAACTATAATAATAAATGAAAATTTGCGATTAATTATGAGTTGTAATGATTTTACGAATCATAAAATCTTAAAATATGTATTTATTTTCAAATTATGTAAAAATTTTTATTTAGATCATTACGGTTATTAATCAATAGAAAAACAATAATCTAGTTACAAAGTTAAAATCTGTGATCATGTCTAAACAAATTAAAGAGATATTGACTTGTTCACGTGTGAAAGTATTATAATATAACTACGTGCGTACTATTAAATGGATTTTTCTATTTCAGACGTGCAATTGTCGCTAAGCCAGAGACTGCAATCAAAATAATCAAAGCGACGTGTGTGTTACATAATTTTCTTAAAATGACGGATACATCTGAGGATACTAACAGGCGTTATTGCAAGCCTGGTTTTGCTGATATGGTTGATCAGAATGGTGATGTAATTGATGGATCATGGAGACAAGAATCATCATCTGATGTTTTGGAATCTTTTACAGAGAAAAACTCGGACAAATCATCGAAAAATGCGATGCAAAATCGGGAACTGTTATGTGACTTTTACAATTGTCAAGAACAGTGGCGTCATTTCAGAAAATTATTAGGGGGGGCGAATAATTGTATGATGAATAATTACCAAAAAACTAAATTATGAATGACAAATACTTATAATTCCGTAAGGAGTTAAGGACACGATATTAAACCGAAAAAAAATGTTCAAACTAAATGTATATATACATGTTACGTTAGTATTTAAAACAAGGAATATCGCCTGTCTTTTCTACTGGCGAAATCGGCGATAACTTCGTCGACGTTAACAACTTTGCATTCCTCGTTTAAGCAGGCCATGATAAGTAGATCACTCAAACGTTCGTCTCCCATAGAATTTCTCAAAAAATCCTTCACTCTTTTCATGCTTGAGACGTGTCTCTCATTCGACACAGTTGTAAACTGGTAAAGCAATGACAAGTTTTATCAGCTTTAAAAGTTGTTTAAAACCAGTGGGCAATTGATTCAAAACTGCAAAAATTGAAAGTATATCCGTGCAGTCCTCATTTTGGCTTATGATCACTTCTCTTGCTATAATAAGCTCAGCACTGAGAGCAACTGCGTCAATATCGCAATGTGGATAAGCTTTTATCAATTCGATTGATTTTTCTTCCGAGAGAAAATTCATAGAGCTTTGGTCGAAAATGTTTGGGCGGTGAATGCTTGTGTATTCAAAAAGAATCGGCGATTGAGTTCAGACACAAATCTGTCGATAGCAACGAAGAAGACTGGAGCACACTCTGACTGATTCTCGACTTCACATCTTCTTGCTCCGGTTGAAGATAAAACATAAAAATCGAGTAATTTTTTGGAAGGAGTTTGCTTTCGTTTTATCTGTTTCGACACGTTTTCTAGTCCGATTGACGATTTAGCAGAAATTGAAAAGTTTTCGATGGCAAATGAGGAAGAAGCACTATTGTCGTTTGACTTCGACGTCGTTGGATCTTTCGTCGAAAAATATGAGTTCAAAGTTTTCTGTCGTTTAGAACTTGGTAGACGGAATCAGAAGATTGTGCACGTTTAGACATATCGGACGCGATGAATGAGGAAACTCAGTGTGGACGAGAAATTGGTGGCAAGCACACTTAGCACAGATAAATAATAATTAGGGAAGATTGCCAATCTCCAGTATTTACGCTTGCTCTATTGTAATCATTTTGTGATGCAGGCAGCGATCGATGAACGGTAATAAGGATGTCAGGAGTTGGCAATTAGTTGGCAATGAGACAAGCTCAAGGTCGCTTTGAAACGGTTGGTTGCATGACGTCATCGAAAGTTGAATGTGTTTATGCGAAACGAAGCAATAGATGATTTGAAATTTGTGAAAAGCAATTGATGTGAAATTTGACACTCGATATTGAATAAAGGTAATACTGCAGGACGTAATAGTGACCGATAGGAGAAATGGGAATAATTTGTCAATTAGACCCTATCGCTGCATCTGCAACATCTCTAACATAAATAATGCTTCGTTCGATTCCTAATTAAATATTTTTTTAAAATTATTATCTAAACCACTAAAACCTTAGGGGGGCCAAGGCCCCCCCTTGCCCCTCCTAAATGACGCCACTGGTCCAGAAGGAAAAGTTTCATGGCAATACGCTTACATTCGACGTGGACTTTGAACCGTGTAAAAATCATTTAGGAAACTTTCGACAGCATTTTGGTAGGGGTTTAAATCATAGTTTGAAAATGATGTTTACAATAAAAAAAGTAGAGATGATCAAAATGGAGATGATCATTACAATGAGAGATGATATGATATAAATATGTACAGGTTGTACTAGATTACATAATATCGTTTCTGGCCTATAGCAATAGCAATTGACCTGACATGGAGGATAAGATGTGTACGTTATACATTAGTTTTATTAGTAAAAAATATTAGTAGAGGAGAAATTCACGACAACCATCAATCAACAACGAAACAGAATTAGACAGATATCGTGAATTCTTTTTCTACTAACTTTATTTTACTAAAATTACCTATTTTTAATTAACTTGTTTAATGGAGAATTTTACAAATATAATTGTTCAAGTTACCAAAAGAAATATCTGATGTTGCCGTTATTTCATGTTATGTAATTTACGCTGTTATTCCCGCTGATAAAATTGGTATGATGATTATCTCTTTTGATACAGCATATAAACATTAGTATGTAAGCTTATCCTTGAGCTACTAAGTAATAGAACTCGAAATCCTTACCAATTAAAATATCATATTTTCATCAACTAACTTAATTCTTAGACATTGTTTAGTATGTTTTATTAATGCCAGTATTTCCCATTTTCCGATTTTTCCTGATTTTCCATTTTCAATTTCCAAAAAATTTTAAATTATCTTTCCAAAAAATAAGGTCCCTTAGTATTAAGTATACTTCTGAGAACAAGACTACAATTTCCAGAATACAATGAAAATATATTTGTCAAGCACTGATACAATGGAACTAATTCCAAAGATTGTCCCACACATCAATTGTGGACTGTTCTCTCTGGTTGTTTGCTGATGTCGACGATTGCTCATTGTTCTCATTGTTCTGACGGAAATATTGAGACGAACATTGTATATTTCTTTTTGTAAACTCATACAATTTCATCTGAATCGCCATTCGCGCCTCAATTTGATCACAAACATTGAGTTTCTTCAAGCACGATGATACATATAATCCAAACATGTCATTCTCATCTTTTTCTACATCTGACTTCCGCAATTCTCTAAGTTCTTCTATGATGAAGTTCTGTAACTTCGCAGAAGATGTAAGTTTAGGAATTTTTGCAGAGGAAGCACATGTAAGTTTAGGTTTCTTCACTGGTGTTTCAGTAGATAAAATCTCCTCTCCATCACTTTCAATGTCAGACCGGTCTTTGTTCTCAATACCAATCAGACCGTTCTCGATGTCACTATCACAAGTTTCAGAAGAGACGATGTTAGAGTAAGTTATTCGATGTTTCACAGATGGTGTTAAAAAGTTTAAGTAGGGCAGCCAAGGCCATTTATCCTCCTTAGTGGCAGCGCTACCACTTCTTTCACGCAATCTCTTCTCGCGTAGTTTTCTTGAGAATGTATCTCGAAGATTCTTCCATCGTTTCTGAGAATCTTCGACGGTAAGAGAACAAGCACTACTAACCGATAGCCAAGAATTTTCTTTCAAAGTTTTATCCTTATAGTCTTTCAAAGATGTATTATACAAGTGTGGATATTTCTCCACTTCCAGAATCAGTTTCTCAGTAACCGAAGTATCACTATCCATGATGATAATATATAAAATCGTGTTGTAGCTCAACTGCACAGTCAAAAGTTGTGATTATCAAATTCTACCAACGACAGCAGTTCGGTTACCAAAACGACGCTTGACGTCATCATTTAGGAAAAATCAATGTACACGCATCAACGACGAACTGCCAACGACATGACTCAACGATTCAGCTCGGAGATGTCGTTGCATTGAACTGCGAACGACGAATGACGAACTGCGAACTGCAGCTAATGTACACTAGGCTATAAGCAATGAACTACATAGCGACGTAACTACAAGTAGTTGAGCGTTTCATTCAGGTTGAATTACCAGCGACTCCCGCCAATATGTCAACTGAGCTGTTTATAGAAATTGTTAGAAAGTATCCTGCGATATATGATGTATCATGAAAAGACTACAGCAATAAAGTTTTCAAGGAAAACTGTTGGAGAAATGTTTCATCTGAATCCGGAATGGAAGTCGACGATGCCATGAAGAGATGGAAAAACCTACGAGACCAGTATCGTCGCTGTAAAGAAAAGGTGAAGGAATCAGAAAAATCAGGATCAGCAGCCAAAAAGTTTAAGATATGGGAATTCTATCACTGCCTGAAATGGCTTGATACTTTTTGCAAGTCTAGAAGGCGTTGTAGCAATATGTCAAATGATACAATGGATGAGCGTAGTGGAGCGGATTCTAATGATCAGGAGATCTGCAATGATCAGGAGAATTCAGAAATAGCGTTAAGTGTAGAAGCTGGCACGGAAAACCAACCGACAGACTCGTTCTTTGAATCAATTCTTTCAATTCATTTCTTTGTCTCAATCATTCGTTGAAAGCATGGGGAAAGGAATTCGTGGAAAGCGTTCATTGAAAGAATCATCCAATATTGATGCTGCTATTTTAAAACTCCTCAATAATGTAAATGATGAAGATGAGCAATTTGGAAATTATGTGGCGATAGCATTGAAAAAACTGAAGCCGACTACTAAATCACATGCTAAAGTGAAAATTCAACAAGTTTTATGTGATTCGGAAATTTCCGATATTAAATGTGGCAACGATGAACATAACAAAGAAAATGGTAATGACCTATTGCAGCTACTTCTTGATGATACCACAGAAACTTTTAATAAATAAATAGAACTCTATTTTAAATTCCAGTGTTACATTGTAAAATTGATGTGTATTGTTCAATCATGTTATCATTTACGAGTATAATACTTGTACACATATTACACTGCTTATTCCAACTGGTATTCTTATTCCTTACATTCGGAGGTTTCGTTAAAGGGTTGATAGGTTTCAAAAAGGTAACTATAATAGTTCGCTTTACTGATAGATATATATTTATGTAAAACGAATACTTAACCTATTAGTGTCTAAGCGTTTTCCAATGTAATGAGTCATTCATTTCGAGCAAATTTTACGTTCTTTTAATGAAGTTGAGAGTTGAGAAGAAAAACAAAACCAGTAATCATAAGTACTATAAGTCTTGTATTTATAGTGACCGTTAAGAAGGTTAAATTCATTTATTCAAAATCTTAAAACGAAAACAACATGATTTCAATTTCTATTTAACTAGATGTTTCCAAGGTATTTCAAGAAATTTGTTTTGATTCTGTTCGTTTCACATATGACTCCTGCCACGACACTTTTCCGGCAGCGGTCAAGAAATATTCTGACATATCTTTTCTGAACTTTTCTGCTTCTAATGTAGATCGATAGCCACCCATACATGTAACGGGTTTTAAACCCGTGTCATCGTGAGTGATATTTCTCCATTCACCACGTTCAATTCCCGTCATCTTTTTGTCTGTCTACTAGCGTTGTCGTACAGTATGATTCATCCTCCCGTTTCAGAAAATTATGCAAAACACATGCAGCCTTTACAATATCGACTGCATTATCAGGGTGCATAATGATAGGCCGGCGAAAGATGCGAAACTTCGATGATAATATTCCAAACGAGTTTTCTACAACACGTCTAGCACGACTGAGGCGATAGTTGGAAATCCATTGTTCAAACTCCAACTTGGTTCCAGGATATGGCCCTAGAATGTTTCGCTTTAAAGGAAAAGCCTCGTCTCCAATAAAAAATGGTGGCAGATAGACTTTAGAGCTAGGCAAAATTTTCAGATTTGGAATACCCAATTCATTTTCTTCAAGCCTTCTATAAAAGTCAGTCTTTTTTAGAATTCCGGAATCGTTCTCACGTCCACATGCTCCGACATCAATGAATTGGAAACAATAGTTTGCGTCAACAATAGCAAGTAATACGATACTGAAAGTTCCTTTGTAATTGTAGTATAATGAACCAGAATTACTTGGAGCTTGAATCACGACATGCTTGCCATCAATGCTGCCACAGCAATTAGGAAAGTTCCACATTTTCCAAAATTGGTTCATCACTTTATCCCAATCTTTTCCAGTAGGATTTGGCATATAGAGAGGTTGGAATACTTTCCAAATAGCTTCACAAGTTTCATGTATAATTTTACATACCGTAGATCGCCCAAGACGGAAATTAAAAGAAATAGTTTGTTGGGAATCACCAATTACAAGATACCTTAATGTTACTGCCAATCTTTCTGCTGCCGATATGCTTTTACGAATTATTTGTGTCTTTCTTTGAAATATGACTTTTGATATTTTCCAGTATAAATCGAAATTCTTTTCGACCCATGTGAAAATATCGATAGAAATATTCTTCATCATCGAAATACATTTCTCTCACAAGATTAGCAAATTCTCCAAGTTTGTATCTCCTTAACAAAATCGGTCGAACCCAGAATCTTCTCTGGTTGAGGTGCTTTTTACGTAAAAGATACAGTAAAATAGCCAATCGTCTGCGCTTCGTAAATGTTGGCATCTTCAGATCCCAGTCAGTATTTGCAAACGACTCTCTGCAGTGTGAATGCATTGATTTATTTCAAACTACAGAAAGATAAACTACAAATTTCGACTACTCAACTACAACTACAACAAGCAGCTGACTACAAACTACTTTTTAAATCAACTACAAACGATAAACTACAGAGTCGCTAGCGACTGCAGTCGAATTAAGCTTGGTATACATTAGCTGCAGTTTGCAGTTCGTCGTTAGTCGTTCGCAGTTCAGTGCAACGACATCTCCGAACTGCAACGTTTAGTCATGTCGTTGGTAGTTCGTCGTTGATGCGTGTACATTGATTTTTCCTAAATGATGACGTCAAGTGTCGTTCAGCTCACCAACTGCATGTCGTTGACTTCATTTGAAATATACAACATTGAACGACGCAGTTCGGCTTTGCTCACCGCTTGTGAGGCAATGGATACATATCAGACTGAACGGTTAATATTTGAAGTGGAGAAGCACCCGCACTTATATAACACTGCATTAAAAGACTACAAGGACAAAATCCTGAAAGACAAGTCGTGGCGAGCAATAAGTGAATCTTGTGGTCTGACTGCCGAAGAAGCACAGAGAAGGTGGAAAAATCTCCGTGACACATATTCAAGGAAGCAAAGGGAAAGAAAGCAGCGCGAGTTCAGCCTCAAAAGATGACAAATGGTCATGGTTGTCGTCATTATGCTTTCTGGCACCAACTGTGAAGCACAGGAAAACGTGCTCAAACGTCACTACCACGATTGGTGCTGAAAGTTCTGACAGCGATGAAAGTGACGCTACTGAAAGGTCGGCGACACAAAGGGAGAACATCAATCCTAAGAAGAGACAGGTACCATCAGCTAGCAAGCCAAGGAGTGGACTTTCCAATACTAACTTGCAGATGCGCAACATCGAGGAATTGGCTTCGAAGATCAGATGCAAATCAAGATGAAAATGACCATTTTGGGGCTTATGTCGCATCATGCCTCAAAAGTTTTAGCAAAGTGGATCAAGTGAGAGCTCGGATGGATATTCAGATGAAGCTATTCGAATTTCAAGAAAAGTTATGTCGGGAAAACTCAAAAGCACCTAGAACATCTGCTTCTGCAGTTGATGTGTGGGAAGACGTTTGCCAATCACTGTGTGATGACACTTTCAGGAGATAAGTTTTGCACTTTTGCAATTTCTTAACGTCAAAAAGACTGATGGATGAAAGTCGTGTTTTTTAATTCATTTTTTCGAGAGAAGGAAGCCCTAGCTATACTTATTTCATGAGTGCCATGTAATGTACCATGTATGAATACCAATGTATAATACCATGTATACATCTTCAAAACCGTATGTATTTTGCATGCTGTGCAAACTAAAACAAAGTAGCATTAATCTGTCTTCGAATTGTATGTTTCTCATTTCTTAGAATGGTTTTTCTATCTTACCGGGCAGTGCAGGTAATATAGACGTTTGTCTCATGTTAAGTCGTTGAATTTCGCTTCATTCACCTAATAGTTATTTGGTCAATGGTCATACAATGAATGGAAAATGGGCATGATTCCCTGATAACATCAGATATATCACATCAAACCTACAAGTGACAAAAGTATCTCCAAGAGAAATGTTTCTGAATTTTTTGACAATTTTTCTGTCACATGCATTGATATCAAGAAACATTTGTCGCAAATTAAATCATACTGTTGACCAAACGACGGGAGATAATGTTCATATTCAGAAAGGCCAAATAAAGTCCACCTTAGTACTATCGACCTTAGAAGGCGTGGGACGCCGAAGTACTGTCTTGATTGAGTTTAACTTAATAGAAACTCGATCGCAAAACTAAGGGGAGTTGCTTTATTTGGCTTTTCTGAATATAAATCATGCTACATTTTGCCAAAAGCATTTATTGTGACAGTTTACATTTGTTGCCATCGTCGCTACGATGATAATTATGCAGACTAGTTTCATTCGTTGTTATCGTGTCTACGAACAAATATATTATCTTGTTAAAGTAGCAATTTTGTGTTTTTTCTCTCTTCATGTATGGATGCTAAAAACAATTACTTCAGGTCTTCATGTATAGTAGGTACATCACACATATATTTAAGGTAATCAACCTCGGTCTTACAGACAAACTCCAGATATAAAAAAAATCATCAAACATAAATCTTCGGTTTGAAAATTCGTTCTAGTTGAATCTATGTATATATAACTGACAACCCCAGTATATTATTTTCAAAACTCCGACAATACCAGAGAGGAATGACACTGACAACATACATGTATGTCAATCTTCTCGAAAAAATTCAGATATTGTTTTAGATTCAGTTTTCACTCAGAAAACGTGAGAATTGATATTTGTTTAAAAAGAAAAGTGCATTCAAATATCAGCTGTTGAACAGCTGTTCTCTACCGCTATGAACTCAACATCTATGCTTAGTTTTTCCCAACAACACATAGCGTCAAGTCAAGCTACTTACACCAAGATATCTATAATCCATAGTCAGCATCATAATTTGATGTGGAGACTGAGTTAGCCAATATTGAGATAACAATCCCTACTATGGGCGGGGGTTTCAACTAGTACTATATATTCGGCGCGGTCGCTAAATATATCCGGTGAGAGTCACGGAGGAAAGCTACATCGATAAGAATGAGGAACTCAATATTACGCGATCAGATATAGGCCTATCCCTATCACCATAACTTTATGTTTTGTCTGGACTACTGACTCCATCATTATCTACTTAACTATAAAGTCTCTCTCGAACTTCATAACATAGCCATGACTCCATGATTTAACATATCGATAACATACGAGGGGTGATTGATAAGTTCGCGGCCTGACGTAGAAAGCTTAAAGCCAGGCCATTATGCACATGTGGATTGATACAATGGAATATGCTGACGGCGCATGACGAGTGATCAGTTGAACTGTTGGTAAACCACAGCTACTTAACTTCAGTTACTAACTTATCAGTCAGTTAGTCAGATAAGTGTTGCGTAAGATGGATCACGTTTCAAATCGAGCTGTCATTCGTTATCTCGGCTTGAAAGGACTCACACCAAAGGAGATTCATGATGATATGGTTGGAACACTTGGTGAGAAAGCTCCGTCCTACACCACTGTCAAGAAGTGGGCTTCAGAATTCAAGCAAGGAAGAGAGAGCTTGGAAGATGATCCCCGTTGTGGAAGACCAGTGACAGTGAGCACAGAAGATGTGATCGATCATGTTCAAAAGATTATTCTTGATGATCGCCGTACAACCGAGCGAAAGATTGCCTTCGAAATGAAGATTTCACAACAGCGTGTCCATAACATCATCCATCATGAACTTGGCATGAACAAAGTTTCCGCTCGATGGGTGCCACGACTGCTCACACCAGAGAACAAACGAGCCCGCTTTCTTATCTCAAGGGACAACCTGGCGCTGTTCGTAAGAGATCCTGAAAATTTCATGGACCGGTTCATTACGATGGATGAGACTTGGGTTCACCACTATCAGCCAGAGTCGAAAGAACAATCGCAACAATGGAAGCACCCAGGATCACCAACTCCGCGGAAAGCCAAGGTCACCAGGTCCGCGGGAAAGGTCATGGCCTCCATTTTTTGGGATTCGAAGGGAGTTTTGTTGTTGGACTTCCTAGAGACTGGTCGGACGCTCATTTGTTGCAGCAGTTACGAGTGCAGATCAAGATCAAGCGGAGAGGGAAGCTCACGAAAGGCGTGCTCTTCCATCAAGACAATGCGCCTGCTCACACCTCCGCTACCGCCATGTCTGCCATCTGTTGTGTCTTAATGTGACTGAATTAGTCTTCTGTATACATTCATTACCTTTACGTTCATTTACAGCTACTCTCTGACCATAGTAGTAGTCTATATTATGTTGTTATTATTGAGGTGATATAACTCATGCACGCTTGAATAAAAAACACACTGCGCTTCGACACGCACCGAGTGAGGTTCTCTCTGTCTCTCTCTTAGCGGATCCGTAGCTACAAGTTATAACGTGGCGTCAGCAGCAGATACAAACTTTCAACTACGCAAAGACGGACCAGCATTTGATATTGACAGTGATCGTGATATATTCGACGACTGGAAACTGAAATGGTATGCCTTCGAAAGACTATCAGGAATTTCGCAACTACCCGATGCCACTCAGCGCGCCGTCGTCCGAATCGATGCACTTCGTCAATGCTTCTCATATTCGACGCTACGGGTCATTCGCAACCTATCGTTGCCCACTCCTCATCAAGATGATGTGGATAAAGTTATTATCGCATTGGAGCGGTACATCAAAGGCAACATCAACAAAGTGGAATGGATCAGAAAATTTTTTCAGCGAGGTCAAAGGACTAATGAACCTTTTAACGACTGGCTTGTCGATCTGATGGACTTAGCTCGAAAGTGTAACTTCGATAAATGCTGCAATAGATGCGAAGATATGCAGATCCGAAATCAAATTGTGCTTGGAGCAGCGGATCCGGATGTGGTCCAAAAGCTTATTGCTGTGGGATCTTCTCTGACATTGCCACAAGCCCGTGACATCTGTGAAGCAGAAGAATCCTCAAAACGTGATGAACAGTCTCTACACCATTCATCAGCTGTGAACCAAGTGCCCAACTAAAGACAAGAAGTGCATGACTTGCTCCAAAATTGGACATTTCGCTCATGCATGCATGTCATCGACTAAGCAACAGCCCAAGAACAGTAAGAAGCCAGTGATCTCTTCGATTATTAGTGCTATAACTCTCCCATCTGTCGATGAGACACCGCCAACGATCATGGTCAAGGTCAATGGCGTGCCTGTCTGTCCGATGCCGGACACGGGTGCTAATATCGATGCAGTTGGACCGGATGTTTTACGGAAACTCGGACTATCTCCTAAAAACCTCATCGCCACTACGACTCACACGAATGCAGGCAACGGAACATCATTCAGCAGCAACGGCATGTTTCAAGCGGACATAACTCTGCAAAACAATACAGTTTCTACGACTATACATGTACTCAAAGAGCGGCATGGTACACCCATGATCTTGAAGTGGTCTACACATAGCCTCGTTTAACATAGCAAGGACTTCTATAAATAATACTATGGCCAGGACGTTCGGTAGCGATTCAGTAGGGAAATTAATGTAGGCTGGTTATCTGAAGTTCCGATACTCCGTGTTGATTAAGAATTGCACCGATTAAGTACATTGGTTAAGTTACACGACAGGAAGGGTGACAAATTTCTATTATAGACGTTGCCTGTTGCGTTGTTATTGTTCTCTACACGAGGATTGAGGAAGGTTATTGTTATCGATTTCCTCACCGACGCCTCGCAGTGCACGTATCACCGAGTTGATGTTGCGCCGTAACTTGACCCCGTCTTACTCTCAGCAGTCATTCGATGGAGTTAATCGTGTTGTGTCGACGATAGCTTGTCCATCTAGCTGACTGTGTCTTCGTCATATTCCATTGCATTTTTCTACTGCATATTCTACTGCATTTCGACCGACGTAATGCCACGTAAATGTACAGTTGGATATTGTAAGTCCAATTATGACTCCACTAGCGAAAAAGTGACTGTCTTCGGTTTCCCACCCGATGAAGCTGAGCGACAGAGATGGCTTGACGCTCTACCGAATCGAGTCACGAAAGTAACCAGAAATATTGGTGTGTGCCAAGCACCGGTCATCAAATGCGGAGATGGTGCAGACAACTCGCTTTTCACGTCCCCGAGATCCACCGTCGATTTTTCTCAATTGCCCGCCATCAGTTTTACGGAGTGCTCCTTCCTCCCGGAATATTGAGTCGCGAAAGGTTAGTCTGACCACCAGAGGAACAATTCCTGACGAATGGGAAGAGTTTCAAAAGCGGGATAAGTTACCGGCATGGAATGATTTCACATTATCCATTCAGACATCTGACTTCGTGAAAGTGAACAAATTGTGTGTGACAGTAAGTCCTGATGACTCTTTCATCATTCTATCTCGTCTAATTGGTGATCTAGCAGATTTGTCGATCCGTATTTCTTCTAATTTTCATACTAGAGCCTTTCATTTCCGCAATCAAATTGACATCCGTGATCTTTTAGGATTTCAATGCAAGGTAAATAGCTATTCACAAATTGAAGCCATAGTTGCTCGAGCACAAAATGTTTCTCTTGATGTTGATTCTTTGTTAAAACATACAGTTCGAGATGCAGAATCTATTATAGAACTATGTGATAATGCAGAGTGTAGTGATAAGCAACGGTTTTTATTGAGACAGTTATTGTATACTGTTGTGAAACCGCATGAATACTCTTCATCTACTTTAAAACTTTCAACTGAACTAATGCTAAATGGAAGAAAGACGTACGAATCATTTCGTAATACATTACCGAGTAGAAATACTGTTGAAGGTCATATCCATTGCTCCACCAAGATTGGAACTATTGAGGCTGCGAAAGAAACTTTGCAAACTGTTTTATCAGGCTTCACAGGTTTACAACGCAAACTATGTTTGTTATATGACGAGGTTTACATAAAACCTTCTGTAAGATACAGAAATAAACATGTCATCGGTTGGGCCGAAGATGATAATACAAAAGTCGCGAAGACAGTGCTAGCAGTCATGACAAAACCACTGATGACCAAAGAAAGTTTCGTTATCAGATTGGTGCCTATTCATTGCTTGACATCTGAATTTTTGCTCAAAATATTATTGGACATATTCAAGATAATCTCAGAATGTGACAGCGAAGTCTTCGCATTGATTTGTGATTGTCATTTAACTAATCGAAAAGTTTTTCAGTCTCTTAGAAAATCTGACGATGAACCTTGGCTTAGTCACCATTCGTCCCTTTACAAAGACTTCTTTTTGTTATTCGATAGCGTTCATTTACTCAAGTCCATACGAAATAACTGGATATCCGAAAAAATGAAGGAAATTCGCATCCAATCACCAGATTCTGAAGATATTAAAGCCAAGTGGTCAGATGTCGTTGGCATCTACAAAAAAGAGTCATGCAATATTGTACGCCGCAAAAAATTGAGTCGTGATTTTTGTTTCCGTTCATCATTTGATCTACAGAAAGTTTCACTAGCTGTTAACGTTTTTCATGATAAGACCGTTGCGGCATTAGTCGAAGACGGGAAACAGGACACAGCAAAATTCGTGTCCTTGGTGTTGCGTTTCTGGAAAATAGTTAACGTCAAGAACCCTGAGACGCATACATTTCTCAACGATCCTAATCGTAAACCTTTCAGTGAACCTTCTGATCCAAGGTTAGAATTCTTGGAGAACTTTGCCAATTCAATTTCCAAAATGCCAGGAAATAGCGCTGTTGGCCGTATTAAATCACTTACCACCATTACGCGTGATGCTCTTTGTCAGACAATTCATGCTCTTGTGACAATGACCAAAAAATTATTGAATGACAATGCATTTAGATTCGTATTGATGGGAATGTTCCAAACAGATCCCTTAGAAAGCGAATTTGGGATATACCGTCAGGCCAGCGGCGGCAACTTTCTTATTGGGTTTGAGCAGATTCTCAACACTGCTGAACTTCGCGGATTGGCACTCTTCTCAAAGTACGCCATTACTGAGACTGTGCAAACGGAACATATCCATTCTGACTGCTGTCAGTCCGATGTAAGCGACGAAGAGCTTGAGACTATAGATGAAATATTCATTCATGCAGAAGCACTGACGTTAGATGAAAAGACGTCTTTATTCTACATTTGCGGATACGTGGAATTTAAAGGTGAGCAAGAAAATCAATCGTCATCGGATACATTTCCTACAGTAAGCGCAGACTACAGCAACAGCTCATGCTTTACTCATTTAGTTAGTAGAGGGAAGCTTAAATTTCCGTCGGAGAATTTATTTGAATTTTCTTTGTTATGTTTTTAATTTTATAAAAAACACAAACAAACTTGCGCGATTAGGACAACAAAAATATTTCAGGTGTTACATGATCTCTTTCATTACAGCAACCCCATTTCTTCTTCATATTCTGTCTGTAAGAGATTAGCAAATATATTTTTCAAAGGTTTTGTCACTATGAAAACTGATATCTTGAATTCGGAAAAACATCGCAATCGGAAACGGAAATTCACAGAATAATGACTGTCATCACAATTTTATTTGTATTTCTATGTGTTATGACACTGCTGTTTGAACTTTTATGCCAATAGTGCATTTTTTGAAAAAATAACCTCATTGACCACTTCTGTTGTTCTTTTATTCGAAAAATAGGGCTGTATGTAGGTACTATAAACTGACAGTATGTCGATTGGATTTTGGGTTTTGTGTAAACTTATTTTATATAGGGCTTATAGCCCTAATTAACCGATAATTTATACTAAAGGAGAAACAACGGTACTTCTATTCTCCTCCGCCCACAAATTCAAACAGCTCTAGAAAACGCTAAATTTAACTAATGACTTTGAAATTGTACGATAAAATAGATATGGGTATGGACTGTATTCAGTTAAATTTTCTTTTCAATCTAATCAATACTTCAGGGGTAAGAGAAAATCTGATACCAGTTACCTTATGAGACTATGGCAGATATCCGCCATTCGACTAGTGAAAGCCGCAACATCGATACCGGTATTAGCAGATGACTAAGTGCAAAACAAATAAAGTCTCCTAGAAATCATCGACCTCGACAGCTTCAGTTGAATCTTAGGGAAGAATAACTTCTGAATAAGGCACAAAAGGATAAAGCACAGCTCGAATTTTAAGAATTTTGAAACTGGAAAGTTTCAACATGTTGGGGGGGGGGGGGAATTAACAATAACAATCAAAGACAATCAATTCATAGTCTTTGATAACAATGTAACAGGCAACGTCTTTTGATAGAAATTTGTCACCATTCCTGTCGTGTAACTTAATCAATGCACTTAATAGAAGTTATTCTTAATCAACACGGAGTACCGGAACTTCCGATAACCAGCCTACATTAATTTCCCTACTGAATCGCTACCGAACGTCCTGGCCATAGTATTATTTATAGAAGTCCTTGAACATAGTAACTAGGTGTCACTTTTACCACCTAGTGATTAATTCTTGACACCTAGTGACTTGAAATGCGTCTCACTAGGTGTCAGCATTATTTGAGGTCAAGTTCGTTTAATGCGTTTTATAAATATTCCAGATTTAGTCGATGCGATAAACAAATCATGTCGTAAAACCTTTCGTTTGATTGCAGCAATTAATTTCCAAATGAATTTGAACACGCTTTCATATTTGAGTTTCATTTCAGATAATTTGAAGTGTTAACAAGACTATATGAAAGGTAAGATATTTTGGTTTTCTTATCATAGTAATGAGTTAATGACACATTACATCAAGAATTATATTACATGAAATTCATAATATGGAATATTACGCATAAGGTACATATAATTGCATATAGGCCTATACAGGATTGTATCTTTAACATATTTCCCTGCCAGAGACAAGGAACTGTATGCAGACGCTAGAGAATTTTCATAAATTTACCTCGTATGGAAGTAGATGGCACTCTCCTAGCTAGGTATTTATTCTTACGAATGCATTATCTTTGGAGACAAATGTTGAATTTATTCAGTCGTGTAATTGTATCACAAAATTTCTATTGAGCTTTATAATAATTGTACAATGACTACCAATGTTCTTGTTCAAAATGAATAGCAACTCACCACTGGGGTTCCAACCCTCCGTTTCAGCTGCATGAGCGAGTATCGTACCCCTACGCCACACTAACTTTACTTCGTAAGATTTATGAAATTGATATTATAACGTGCTGATACTACTTTTTCGAAGTAGATGAACGTATCGGGATAGATTCGTTAAATTTGCAACAGAGTTGAATATTCAACTGAAAATTCCTACGCAGATTTCATTCCGAATTTTGATTCCCGTGATGCTGCTAATGAAGCGTGCTCACCCTGTCAGCTTGTTATGATTATCCTGTAAACTAAATCACACAGCCTGAAAAAAAATGAAGTAACGCTGGGTCTTTATTAATTACTAGTAATTTTGATTACAAGAAATTATAGGCTACAGATGATTGATTCACTGTCTAAACATTTTCATTTTCTTTTTACAGAATGGATATTCGACGTTTTCTTCTGAAACCTGACCACTCTCAACAAATTTCCGAAGTTTCCAATAAAGTAGAATCTGTTTCTTGTAAGACCTCGATTCAAGCGAATACAGATGCGGAGCCAACATCACAAACTCAAGAAAGTCATTGCTGGTACAAGGGCTGCAAAGTCGACTTAACCTGGTTAAAATCAGCATTTCCTTGTCTTGTTTTGCTAAAGATCGGAAAGCGAAAAGGCGTCAAATGTACGCTTTGCTGTGACAACATCGTTGAGGCCAAGAAGGCGTCGAGAAGAGGAGTGGTTCCTCTGGCTGATGGTGCGCGATGCGACAGCAAGCAAGCAATTGAGCGACTCATTGATCACTTGAAAAGTGAAGTTCACGCAACAGCTGAACGAGCCCAACGGGACAAAGACGCCTGGAAGGCCCAAAGTGAATCGCATCCTTGGGTCAAAGTGTTGAAGACGCACGAGAGTAATGTTATCAAAATACCAATTCGATTGGCCGTCGATATCCACAACGATAGTATGACTAAGACATTGTCAGCGTGGTCCTGGCCCAGTCGTTATCTTGCTCAACAACATGCTGACAATCAAGTAGCTCAATATGTCGACCATGGGTTAGACGTAACCTTTGCTCCATTCTCAACAAGTCCAGATGAACTTCATTACATCAGCCCTGATGTGTATTCTGAGATGATGAAAATTATTTCAGAAATGGAAATCGAGAAGTTAAAAGAAAAGATCAGACAAGTCGACTGTTTCAGCATCCAACTTGACAAGTCCGTCGACAAGTACAATGTGGACAGTATGTTTGCTACAATTCGTTACCTCGACAATGACTACAGCATGGGAGTAGGATTCTTGGGCGAGTGCCACAGTAACATGCGTGGAGCTCAAGGAATGCTTTCTGCTTTAACAGACAGATTAGAAAGCATCGGTATCGTCGATCTGTTCAAAGCGAAGCTGGTTGGCCTCACAACAGATGGTGAGAACGCAAACACTGGCAAAAAGGGCGGTCTGTGGGCTCTTATCACGGAATATCTCAATGGACGAATACCCATTACAATTTGGTGCGTCGCGCATCGCAGCGACCTTGCATTTGAATCCATAGAATCTCAAGTATCGGAATTCCGTCACTGGCTTGCTGATCTTCGAAGTTTGACAACTTTTTATCGGTCTTCACTTGCACGGGAAGAAGAAATTCGGTTTCACGCACGTAGTATTGATCGCGAACAAGAAGTCAAACGTTTTCCGAAGCATCACGAAATTCGTTTCGCCGAGCATTTACTGAAGTTGGTTGATGCCGCTATTGCTAATAGGGACTTCATGTTGATGCATTGGCGATCGTGGAGAGAAAACGGAAATAAATCTGAAAGAGAAAAGTGCGACGGCTTTCTTAAGTCATGGCGCTCTGATTCACTGAATTGGAGAATGACTTGTCTGGTTGGAGATCTCCTGAATCAGTTTCAAAAGTTGCAAAAAGAGGCGCAAAGATCATTTGTCACGATGTGTGACCTTCTGAGTAAACGGGATCAAGTACTGAAATCACTTGATTTAATGCTGGAAGATGTCTATCCAGGAGGCCGAGAAGAGAAGTACCAAACCAAGGATCCCCACCAAGTAAGCGATGAAACCGATCCTCCATGCAAGCGGACGAAATTCAATTCATTCGTCTCATTTTCAAGATCTTTCGAGAGTGCTCGGAAGGAAGTTGTTCTGTGTGCTCGAAACTCTCTCGAGGAACGTCTGAATGAGGAGCAGAACGAGCAGGTAACTGCCATGGTTGCTCTCGCTAATGGACAAAATGCCAAAGAGATGATTGCCAACTGTCTGATCTTGTGAAATCTATTTTCGGTATTGACGCTGTTGAGAAACTAGCCGATGACTGCATCGAATTTTTTGTACAACACGGTTGCCGCAACTGGAATCCACAAGATTCTGTGACTGCAAAATTGTACGATATCCTTAAAAAATCGAGGAAAGGGAGTGTCTTGAATAAGCTTGTTCAAGCGTGCATTGCCACTGCCCCGCATTCGATGCAGAGTGAACGGGCCATAAAATGTCACACACAATTGAAAACTGATCTCCGCAACTCGATGTCTCGTGATACTGTCAACTGCCGGATGATAATCGCTTTAAACAGCTCCGGTACCGCCAATTTTGATCCTCGTCCAGCTGTGTTCCAAATTTCTGACCGCAAAGAACCGGAGATACAAATTGCCAGAACCCGGCCGATTCATGCATAGAAATTTTATAAAACATTTTTTCGAAACGGAAAATTCAATCTGAATGTGTGATGTCTTGATATAAGTTTATCTAACTAACTGTTCAAGTTTCCTACTATTCAAGTTTAACTTAGTAAAAAGAGTTTTAGTGCCGTTCTAATTTCTGAATTCTGACCGTTATTAAATGTCAATTTATGGAAACACGTGTAACTTCGATCTAACTTCTATTTTCGCGTATTCGCAAATTGGCTATACATAACTACGGTAATAATGATAGGAGTGACAATAATGATAATGGGCCCGTTTGCACTGCGAGCATATACAGTGAAACTTCTGTAAACCGGTCCCTCATAAAACCGGCCATTCAGAAAAGTCCCCGGCCAATTCAATTGTCCGCATTTTTTATTCAAAATACCGGCCCCTCTATACGGATATCGGCCGATTTTCTATATTCTATTATCTATATTTCTTCAAATAATTTTTCACCTCATTATTCCGGCCGGTTCTTTTTGCACACAATAAAGATTTCTTCCTGTATGACAAAGTTGTCAAAACTTCAAGCAAAGATGAGCCTTTGAGTCAGTGGTTAGTAATCTCCTCCAAACAGAAGCCGACTTTACGCGCGCGGCTCATTAGACTTCCAAGAATCTCTGAGGTCAGAAAAAATGAATAAGGATGCGTCAGTCATGTCACGACCGGTGAAGCGACAACGTGTGGAACTATCTCTCAGTGATAAATTCAACTTAATAAAAGATCATGACACCATACCAAAACTCTCACAGAGGCAACTAGCAGAGAAATACAACGTGGGGAAGTCAACTGTTGGTGACATAATTAAAAAAAAAGACGCATATATCGACCAGTATGAAAAGAATGCTAATTTAACCAAACAAAGATTGCCAGGGATTTGCCAGGACATTGCAAAGATGTCCAGCTTGCCAGGGAACTCGGACTCAGGAACGCAGACCTCAGCTTTCGATGACCATCTACCAACTGAAGATGACTCCGATGACTGGGAGAAGGAACTGATAGCCAGTCACACACAACAGCCAGACGCCGAAGAGAGTGACGAGGAAGACGTTACACCAAGGCGAGGCCAGAGGAACACCTTTCACTTGAGGAAACACTAGCAGCAGTTAAGAAGATTCATCAGACTACAACCGTCAGTTCCATTCTACTGAAGACGCATACCATCATCACCGACCTTGAGCAGCTAGTCGTACAAAAGTGTCCAGAAGAGACCATCATAGATAGCTTCTTACAGTAGTGATCTAAGGAACTCATCCTTAAGTGTATCTTACAACAATTCTTACAACAATTTTCTAACGATTTGTTTATTATCGATTTGTTTTTTATTGATTCGTTTATTATCGATTTGTTTTCTATCGACTCGTAATTGCAATAAAGGAGAATACATTTCTCTACCCTTTTTTATTACATGCAAGGTATTTACGTACAGTGTATAATGTACAGAAAAATACAACTTTGCATGAGTAAATACTACATGTACAAATATATACTCGCACAAATATCAATAAACAAACAAACATCCACATGTACAGTGCTATTTGTATACATGTCTGCAACGTCTTAAGAGAGTACTCAAGACACCTAAAGACTAAACCGGCCACCCCTCTAAACTGGCCATTATTTCCGGTACGTCCGGTGGCCGGTTTACAGAAGTTTCACTGTATATAAATTCTAGAGCCTTTATGTCTTGGAACCTTCAGAACTGCTCTATATTTGACTATGAAAAAGAAGTGGGTCATCAATTTTGCCACCTAGTGAAAATTTCTTAAACGAGCCTATGGGTCTACATGTAAAGCTCTTAGTATCATTCATTGTGATTTTCCTTCTCCTCATATCTGCACGCCGCCACGGACAGATCAACCGGAGGCAGGCATTGCGCAGTCACGTGCCGCAGCGTACTCCGAGCCGACAAAGTTCACGCCAGGACAAGACGTCACACATATGGCTGCAGTGACTCAGTGTGATACTCGTCATACCCAGCCGCCAAGCGTCTTCCCAAGTATGACAACCACAAGCGCAGACTGCACGCCCTCAAGCAGTGATGAATGGATAGCTGTTTTCCCTACTTTGTTCGACAGATCTATCCGCACAATGCAGGGACCAAAGTTTCACATAAAATTGAGATCAGATGCCCAGCCAGTAAGCGTGACAGCTCCTCGACGAATAGCATTGACGATCCAACCTCAGCTGAAAGCTGAACTGGATGACCTCGAGAAACAGCTGGTAATTGAAAAAGTGACTGAACCTACTAGCTGGTGTGCTCCGATTGTTGTCGCTCCGAAGAAAAACTCCTCCGACATTCGACTATGCATTGACTTTTGCATGCTCAACAAATACATCATGCGCGAACGATACGTCAGTCCGATAGCATTCGAATTGATCTCAAGCATCTACTTATCTCAGTGCAAATTTTTTACAGTTGTAGACGCTTTGAAAGGTTATCACCAAATTCCACTAGATGAAGCGAGTCGCCATTTAACTCCGTTTGGCAGATACCGCTTCCGCAATGCTCCGTTCGGTATATCCTCAATATCAGAGCATTTCAATCGCAGAATATATGAGCTTCTAGAGGGACTTCCTAGAGCATACCATGTGGTCGATGATTGTCTTATAGCCAGCCCAACCTTCGAACAACATGTCAGCGACGTCGACGCGTTCCTACAGAGATGTCAACAGCGCCGAATTGCACTGAATCCCAACAAATTCACATTCGCTGCCCGTGAAGTTGTATTCGCCGGTGTCAAGATCACACCAGACGGATATTCAATTGACCCGTCTCTGCTGACTGCTATAAGCAATTTCCCGACACCTCGGAACCAGACAGACGTGAGATCGTTCTTCGGCCTGATCAACCAGATCGGGAACTTCACCGACAAAGTGACCGAAATGTGTAAGCCTCTACAACCATTATTGAAGAAGAATGCATCATTTTTGTGGGACTCAACTCACCAGACTGCATTTGATCACATATGCCACACATTGTCGACAGCTCCGACAATCGTTGCATACTACGACTTCAAAAAGCAAACTCGTCTCCATGCCGACGCGTCTCGTCTTAATGGACTTGGTTTTGTTCTTCGACAAAAGCAAAATGACAATACATGGAGGATCATACAGGCAGGCTCACGATCATTAACCGACACCGAAAGCAGGTACGCAATGATTGAGCTTGAGCTGCTAGCAATCACATGAGCCTTTCGCAAATGCCGCATGTTTCTAGAAGGACTTGAACATATCGACATTGTAACTGATCACAAACCACTAATTCCTATTCTCAACTCATATTCATCTGATCAGATAGAAAATCCACGTCTACAGAGAATGCGATGTGATTTGAATAGATATAACTACTCCGCGCAACGGATTAGTGGGAAACAGAATGTCGACGCCGATGCTTTGTCCCGAGCTCCTCTTGCTGACACTGATACAATAACAAATGATGATGCCATCGTGGAAGATGCCCATCGACTCGCATCGATTCATGCTATGGAAACAACGTCGATAGATGCCAGATTGCTTGAAGTGCAACAAGCTGCTAATGATGACGAAGAATATCAGAGGCTTAAATCCATGATCCTGAAAGGGTTTCCTAATTCGAAATCAGAAGTGCCCGTTGACATTCGTCCATATTGGGGCATGAGAGAGCACCTGGCAGTGGATGACAACTTCGTCGTCTGTGGAAGAAGAACAGTCATCCCAAGGTCACTCCGTCATCACATGCTCTCTACACTTTTGAATACTCACATGGGTTCAACGAAAATGAAACAAAGAGCTCGCCAAGTGATTTGGTGGCCCAATATCGACAAGGAAATTGAAAATATCGCAAGAACATGTAATACATGTCAAGAAAACTTGCCAAGCCTTCCAAGGGAGCCACTTATACAGCACGAAATGCCATCCCGAGCATTTCAGGAAGTCAGCATGGACCTAGCAGACTATCATGGAGAAAAATGGCTTGTAATCGTTGACAATTACTCTGGATGGCCAGTGGTGGGCCGGTTAGGCAAGCCTATTTTGTCAAACATCGGTACCGGAGAGGATATGGTCTGACGGTGGTCCACAATTCACAGCTCACTCATTTGTCAGCTTTCTACAACGTTGGGGAATCAGCCATACAACCTCTTCGCCGACCTATCCTCAAAGTAATGGCAAGGCTGAGGCAGCAGTGAAAACTGTCAAGAAAATTCTGAAAGAATCAACGAAGCCCGGTGGAGGAATAGATTTGGATAAGCGGACAGAAGCCCTTCTATTGTGTAAGAACACTCCTCTATATGACCAACGCATACCATCTGTAATGGTATATGGACAGCCTATTCGCGCAACTTTCTTCCGGAATGGCAAAGAAAGGCAGATGAAATGGAGAAGATTGTACTCGAAGCTCACGAGAAGGTGGAAAGAACATACAACCGGTCAGCGCATCCGCTGAGAAAACTGAATTACGGTGAACAAATCTTAGTTCAAGATCCAGACACAAGAAAGTGGAACAGAGCTGGCATAATTGTGGAGAAAATGAAAAATCGCGACTACTTAGTGAGGATGAAGAGTGGAAGAAAGCTGAGAAGGAATCGTCGATACCTTCGACGTCGTTATGCATCAGTGACTCCAATAACACAAGACGATGTTCAACCAACACCGCAAATTGCAAGAGAACCAACAAGAGAGAATTATCGAGCAAAACTTCGAAACAACGTTCAGCCACCGAAGCGCTTGATCGATGAACTGTGAAAGGGAGATGTTGTGTCTTAATGAAACTGAATTAGTCTTCTGTATACATTCATTACCTTTACGTTCATTTACAGCTACTCTCTGACCATAGTAGTAGTCTATATTATGTTGTTATTATTGAGGTGATATAACTCATGCACGCTTGAATAAAAAACACACTGCGCTTCGACACGTACCGAGTGAGGTTCTCTCTGTCTCTCTCTTAGCGGATCCGTAGCTACAAGTTATAACACCATCCAAGGTTGTGGGTTTGACATCCTTTCCCATCCACCCTATTCTCCTGATCTGGCACCATCGGACTTTCATCTCTTCCCAAAAATGAAATTGGAGCTCAGTGGTCAGCACTTCGCATCCAACAGTGACGTCATGGAGGCCGTTGAGGAGTATCTGGACTCCAAAGACTCACACTTCTATGAGCAAGGGATCCGCGCAGTGCAGCACCGTTGGGCTAAGTGCGTTGATTGTAGGGGCGATTATGTCGAAAAATAAATTTATCGTATGCGAAATATGCTTTTCTCTATATCGGGCCGCGAACTTTTCAATCACCCTTCGTATGTGACAATATATATTTGCTGAACAGTCTATTACACAAAGAAGTTATGCTGCAGAATTGATTAAAGATGTTTAACACTAGGTTGTGTGCAATCCCAATGGGACAACAGCAGCTTAGATATGCTTAAGATCTCCTCAGCAGATTTAGGTCATTCATTGTCTGTAACATGAATATCAGCGTTACCATGTATCAAAATTAACAATTGCGCAGAAACAAATATCATAAGCTGCAAAATTTATCGACAAAAATGCATGCCTCAGTTGATAACGATATAACGATGCGGTGCAACAGTACCTTGTTGATAACAACATTAAATATCCGAAGAAAAAGTCGCTCTGAATAGCATGCTAGCAATATCTTAAGCTAATCATAGACAATACTATCCACAATATTGTAACCCGATGTTAGAAAAAATAATTATCAGACTATTTATTTGCTAATGACAGGATTGTGTCAATAAATAACAATAATTAAACGACTTATTGGAACACTTTCGCAGTTGAACATAGCTGTATTGTAATCCTTTCATCAATGTTAATGTCAAAGGTAAATCAAGATGCGAACAAAGCCATTTGTATAGCATGATAATTGTCATTGCCAATGGTTCCTATTTTACTGGTTGTTTCCTTTGGCACAACCCAAGACTAACACAATTAAGTTAGGTTAGTCCAATATGTAATAACTAATTTGCTTTCAGTTACAGGAAATCTTGAACTCATGGTTGGATGGTCTGATGCTTGGCTCGAACGTCTTGATGCCAATGATGTGAAATTGAAGTTATGGGTGCGAAAAATTGATTCTTCGTCTGGCAAATGCCAGCTTTGTGGGTCAATTCTTAATTTCACTTCGCAAGGTGTTCATACCTTTATTCAACATTCTAAGAGGGCGAAACTTCAGTCAATCAGCAAGCTTAGGTTTTCGAAAACATCACAACACATCAATGTATCGACTGCAAAGGGTAAAGTCACCATTGAGCCTTCTATACATAATAAGGCTACTGGTGCGGAATTGAAATGGTGTTTCAAAGTTGCTGAATGTGACTTTTCTCTCAGATCGTGCGATAATACTCCCGCTCTCTTTTGCAGCATGTTTGACGACAGCAAAGTTGCGAACGACTTCACTCTCTCAAGAACGAAAGCATCCTACATTTTTTCGGATGGTCTTAGACCTTGTTTATCAAAGAGGTTATGCGACGAGGAATCTGCCTCCTGCCGCTACCTCCGAATCCACTCATTGCTCAATTCCTATGGCAATGGTGCAGTCATCATCTTCAAAGGAGTCTCAAGAAATGTGTCATGACAGTAACGCCTCAGTTGAAGAACACATCCAAGACAAATCACAGTCAAATGATGGTATCTTGTTCCATACTGTTGACGGACCTAATTTAGTAAGTGCGAGCATTACTATTCTATTGTTTTATGATGACTATTTTATGTTAAATATGTAAACGCCATCATAATTACATTACATACCTTGTATAAAGACGTTTCGTGTAGTATTTCGGTTGTGGCATTCATAAGAAATTAGAAGATTCTTCATATTTTATTTGACCAATAAATGCTTCCAACGAATAATCTACATCCCCACATAGCTATTATAACTGGGTATAATCATATGACATAGATTTACAGTTGGTAGCCTACGCGTACGCGATCATTTGTTACAAACGTCAGGCTGTCAAGTCATCTATTTTTTCTGTCTTTTAGTCTTTTGGCCAAGATTCTGTTTTTCGATGAGAATTCTATTTTTTATGTTTTTTAGTCTTTTGGCCAAGATTCTGTTTTTTTCTGTTTTTTCAGTGTTGTGTTAGTTCGTGATTTTGCACTACTGAAACAACTTGGGTATTGAACTTCTGAAACATCTTCCACTGTTTATCATGTGCGCGTTGTGTAAATTTTCATTAGTTTCTGCTGGTTAAGAGGGAGAAAGTGCAATTATTACTAAATTCAATGTACATAAAATCTCGCTGAAACCATTATAAGTTAGTTATGTTCTTGTAGGTGACATATAACTGATGTACTATCATGTGCCAGCTCTTAATCGATGACACAGTCATTGTTCGACAAGCTGGGATAGCGTTTTCCACGATGTCTGCATAAGTAGCATAGGCCAAAATGAATTTACTGAATATAAATCAGAACTCATGGTCTTAAGCTTATTTTGATAACTTCATGTTTATTGTTAAAAATTACAAAGGACAGGCAGACATAGGAAGTTGCATTTAACAAAGAAAATTTCGATAGACAAACATTGATATAATCATGGACGTCGCTATATTGGTGGCCTGGACATGAAGGTTGCGATTTCCGAATGAGCGTGTCTACAAGATGGGGGCTAGCTTGCAGCGTTTAGATTTGGCCGTGGTGGCTGAGGCAATCTTGTCTGGCAGCCTCATCACACAATCTTTCATACAGGCAAACACAATAGCAGAGGATGTGGTGTGAGTCAGCAAATATATCAAATAGACGGTAAGGTTTATCGATCGACTCGAGTCAGCGCACACATAAGACTGCGCAGCGAATAGCTACCAGGGTTGCCAGGTGGGCGGTTTTCTAGCCCAATTGGGCTTCATTTGGTATCGTTCGGCGGTATTTTTTTAGAGTTTGCGGGTTGCGGTATTTTGGGCTATACTTCAGAAAATTAAATGAAACTACTACCAACGACAATTATGATATTTTTTTAAATAAAACAACAACTATACTTAGTTTAAATAGTGAAAAATATTTATTTCATCAACTCCATCGTGGCTATATTTAATAATTTCAGCTGTTCATGATTTAAATCTCCTGTTTGGTTGTTAGACGAACTTATGACACTTTATCTAAATCTTTTGCAACGTATCACGAGACCTACATCATTTCCGAAGTGGAGCATGATATTGGAGTACGACTTTCACGCCAGGAGTAATCAGCTCCCTCTTCATGCCATTTATTATGGGATTGGTTTTAATACGTTGATCTGTGACTCAAACCTTGAAGACTCCATCATTGATCGGGTTAAAGAACGATGTCGAAATTATCTTTTCGAACTTTTGAAAGAAATGCGAAGCAGACTCCCATCAAATATTTCACAGTTGGAATCTTTGTCTAATTTATCACCAACCGTTGTTCTTGGAAAATCAAAGCCAAAATTAAGTGAGATGTCTTTTTTGTCATTGTATGAAGGAAATGTTGGTGTTTTGGAAGAACAGTGGAACCGTCTCGGATTCTGTTCGTGGCCTTACTCCCAGTAGGGGAGGTTCGGTTATTATGGGCAGTCGGATAATATGGGCACTTTAAGAAAAAGGTCATGTGCTCGTGTAGCTGCTGGCAGAGGATCGATTTTGACTGTTGGAGTTTGGAGATCTCTTTTTGGCTGACAAGAAAAGCAATCAAACCGTGATAAATTTCACGCTCTTGGCTACGTGAATCATTTCCTGCACGCGTGCTTCAACTGACGAGGTAAGAGTCCGCCATGATACTGCAGCTGTGAAATAACCTCGAAATTTTGCTAAGGTTCTAAAAGATTGTTGAAAATTCGTAAGAGTAGCGAAACAACGCCAATACCTTATCCATATGCTTAGTATTTAGTAATACATCTACCATTTACTTGCCGCTTCATCAAATTCCAAGTATAACATTGGACAGAAAACTGCTCATTTAACCCCATCGTTGCAATTCGTTGGGGTTAAATGAGCATGTATCACGGGGGTTAAATGAGCATTTATTTAAAGACTCTCTTTCGCTCTCAGGATGCCACGGAAACACGACCGCAAGACTGCTAGACAGGCATGGTCCATAGAAGTTACGAGTATGAAAACTGCAATCAATAAAGTCAAGATTGAAAAACGAAAAGTATTTACTGTTGCGAAAGAGTGCGGCATTCCCCGTGAAACACTCAGACGTTATTTGAAGAAAGATGCAACAGAAATCGAAAAGGCAAAGTTAGGACATAGACCATGTCTTGAAGACAGCGAGGCTGATTTGGTTCAATACATTTTGGAATTTTAGCGAAGGGGTTTCGGTCCTACACGAAATCAAGTTCGTGAAATTCCTTTTGAATTTGCCACGAAGAATGAAATGCCTAACACGTTCAACTCAGAAAGAAAAATGGCAGGCCATGATTGGTTTTCCAGCTTCTTGCGAAGAAACGAATCCTTGCTTTCTCTGAGGAAACCAGAAAAGCTATCACGAGCTAGAGCAATGCAATGTAATAATGTTTAAGTTGATCGGTTTTACGATATCCTGATAGCCATATTTGAGCAGAATGACTATTTATCTCAACTAAGTTCCATATACAATATGGATGAAACCGGCTTAACGCTGGTTCATGAGCCACTAAAGATTGTCGGAGAGAGAGGAAAGAAGCAAATTGCTGCAATGACGACTGCAGAGAGAGGTGAATTATCTACCATCCTCAGTGCCATCAGTGCGATGGGTCAAATCTTGCCACCTTACGTCGTAATGAAAGGCGTACGCAAGAATCCTAGTCTTGAGCTTGGATTTCCTGCCGAAACCAAGATCACTGTCGTCGTCAGGATGGTCAAACAAAGATATATTCTTCGATTTCTTGAAATTCTTTTCGAAGCACTGCCATCTAAATTCACAAGGACGAGCATGCTTGATTCTTGATGGGCACGGTTCACATAGCGATTCGCTGAAAACATTGCTTCTGTCAAATGAATTGAAAATTGATATGATATGCATACCTCCTCATACGTCGCACGTATTGCAGCCTCTGGATGTTGCAGTATTTGCACCATTCAAACGAGCATGGAACAAGTGCCTTCAAGAGGAGTTGCAATTAGGGAAATTTCTGACTCGATATGATTTTGGTCGAGTATTGTCTCTAGCATGGAATTTATTTATGAGTGATGAAATGGTGTGCACACCATGGTCAGAGTGATGAAATGAGTGTGCTTCATAAATGATTATGAAGAAGATTGATGCATCTGAAAAAGATTTGATAAGTACTTTATTAGTTTTTCATAGTTTTAAATTTCTTTTGGGAACACAAGGAATTGGTTGGGCCTAATCTTCTGTCTATTTAACATAATAACTTCAAAATGAATTAATCATCAAGTAAACATTTGAATCTGAATTATTGAAATAATACATAACTTTATTCTGGTTGTCAATCCTAAATACAGTCAGTATGGTTGCTACAACAAGTAAGACACGTAGGTTTATGATATAATTGAAATATACATTTAGTCATAACAATAGATTAGCTTTTAGGTTTATGCCCATTTTACCCCAACATGGGTGCCCATTTTACACCAACATGTTGCCAACCCTTGCATTTCGTGTCTCTTGAGAAAATAGATGAATTCTATCATTTCAATAAGGATAAAAAGTCTATGGGATGCCTGACAATTAAATCAAACTATATAGAAGTCATCGTGTTTGTGTAGTCAAATAATGTATTGTATTTTTGACGGTAGTAGACTATTTGTCTAAACCTGCCCATTATACCCGAACCTCCCCTATACTGATATTGACGTAGAACAATTCTGGATTGCTGTGGTAAATCACAAAGATGCAGCTGGAGATCAAGACTTTTTTGAGCTTGGACGTTTCGTTCTTTCTCTACTGTCGCTTCCATTCAGTAACGCAGCAGTTGAGCGAGCTTTTTCTCAAATGAATTTAATAAAAACAAATCTGAGAAATCGCATGCAGCAAGATATGCTTGAATCAATAATGCATGTCAGGAGCTATATGAGTCGCAATCAGATTTGCTGCAACACATTTGAGCCAACAGATAAAATGATCAGACGCTTTACCAGTGACATTTATGACAATGATGCTTGATTCAACCGAATGTGTTGACAATTTGTTAGATTTATTGTATACTTATAGCCTTCTGCTGCGGGATAAACATATTGAAGTAACAAATATATACATTTTTGAAATATATATATATACACTTTTCCTTTTCATATTCCATGTATATTCTATAAAACATGATTAAATTATAGAAGCAAAATAATAGAAGCCAATAGATTAAAGGATTAACCGGCCTGAGCTTGATAGCTAATTAGAAAATATTGATAACGAAGAATCATTATAAGATGAAATATGATATGATTTCGAATTGGGCTCTTTTTGGGCGGTTTTTCTCGCATGATTGGGCGGTAAATTATTTTTTTTACTGGCAACACTGATAGCTACATTCCTCCTGCTTCCATCAACCTCGCGCTATAGTTCATGACGATTCCTCAGAACAAGTGCCGTGAGTGAATCGCTATTCGCTGCAAACGATTAAAACATTAATTTGTGCACAGTGATGGGTCGAACATGCTCTGTATTCGGCTGTCGAACAGGATACAAGTCTGAATCAAAGGACCCAAATGTCACTATTCATGTCTTTCCGTCGAACGATGATTCTCTTCTCAACGAATGGCTTCGTCGAATAGCACGAAAAGATTTCAAACCTTCGAAAAATACTGGAGTTTGTTCTAAACATTTCATCGCCGACGACTTTGTGAATACCTCTCAGGATAGCAATGTACACAGAAAACGTGATTCTACCGGTCTGCAAAAACGTTATCTGAAACCGGATGCTGTACCCTCCATATTTCCTTCGAAACGCGGACATTTTCCTACTGCAGTGCCGACAAGACGATCCGGGAACGCCACATCAACTGCTCGACTACGAAATGAAGCTGAGGGCTTGGAGAACATGTACGACGAATTTATCAACAGTGATAAATTACATAATTTTGAAGATCTCAAGTCCCGAGCAAAACTGGATTCAAATATCTGTGCATTTACAAGTGAGTGGGGAAAAGTAGAGACAGATCATATTCTTCAATTCATAATTCTTGATCGTAGTAACGAAGACAAATGTAGTATTTTGGCTTCATTGCAAATAGACAACAGCCTCAATGTTAAAGTTTTTTCAGGTGATGTCTTGATACCTCATTCTGTGTTCAAGAATTTGATAGAATCAGATAAAAAGATCGTCAGGTATTCACAGTTTGAGAATTTAATTCCGTTTGTTAAGTCTTTGTCGGAGTCTTCTGAAAGTCAAATTGAGTCATGTTTTACAAAAGAAATAGAAATTGTCATAGAGAAATTAATGGATTGTTCTCGTAGTAATTTCTTAGAACTGAATTTAAGAGACTGAATTTTAGACTGAATTTAATTTTTTAAGAGACTGTGATTAAACGCTTGGAATTTCTTTGTGATCAATTGAAGCTTTTAGCTCTCTTTCACAACAACAAGTATTCTTTGCGGTATTCTCCGAAGATCGTGACAATTTCGTATCTGTTGTATTTTACCAGTTCTAAATGCTATCAATTGCTCAGATCCTCCGAGCTTATGATTTTTCCGTCAGTGCGCCTTCTACAGTCAATAACCAGGAAAATTTCTCAACGTGAGATGAATAAATACTTATCTGCTCGTATATCAGATCTGAACCAATTTCAGAGATACGTCATTTTGATAATCGATGAAATTTACGTCTCCCAATCGGCCGAGTTGGTAGGTGGCAAGATATTCGGCTTAGCAAATGATGCGAATAGTTTAGCCCGAACGGCAGTGGTATCTATGATTTCCTCTGTTGCTGGATCTTACCGCGATGTAGTTAACATCACTCCAGTTCATAATTTGAATGCTGAAAAGCTTCATGAGTTGTATGTCTCAGTTATCAATCAGGTTCAGTCAGTAGGATTTCAAGTCGTTTGTGTTAGTGTAGACAACCACACCGTCAATCAAAAGTTGATTGGTCTTTTGAGCGGAGATCAATGCTTTGCTACTGGTCGCTGTTCGATCGAAAACCCACATTTCCCTAATCAACCTATTTTTCTTTGTTTTGACACGACTCATAACATTAAAAATATATTTAACAATTGGGAAAAGAAAGGTACTTTCAAGTTCACGAACTCAAGGCCAGCAGAATTCAAGCATCTGCTTGAGATTTGCATGTCAGAAATTGGGAAACCCATAAAATTTGCACCACACCTGAAACTCAATATTTTTACACCATCATCGATACAGAGGTGCTCTACAAGATATGCATCTGCAATTTTCAATGAAAAATCTTATGCTGCTCTTCAGTATTTTGCCACTCCTGACAATGAATACAAGGATACGGCAGTATTCTTGAACAGGATTGTTAACATGTGGAAAATCTTGAACGTTCGCTCACCAAATGTTGGTAAGGCCAAAAGAGATAGTTTTAGACAGGCTGACCACTTGGTCTCTTTTTAGAGACCGGTCTCTTTTCATCTCTTTTCGGTCTCTTTTTTTCCACAGGTCTCTTTTTTTTAGAGACCTCTCTTTAAGTCACTAATCTGAAGTGTGGGATATTCTTTTCATGCAAGAAACTATGCATAAACTATCTAAACAAATCAATCAATTGTCCTGATACAGAAAATTCAATCACAATGTGTCATTAAGATTCTCAAAGATTGATGAATCGATGGCACAATATATCATTTATGAGTAAAATAAGTTTTGAAAGTCAGCATGCTTTGGCTCAAAAGTGTATTTTGCTTTCAGGAACAGCTACGAAATCTTTACTTGATTGGTGATGGCAAAGTAATTTTGTGAATATATTGATTTGTCGTGATCTGGGTTATAATTGGGGTTTTAGAATGAAAAATCATCATATCATTGCACCTATTTTTCAACTCTCATGTGACGTGACCGCAAGTTTCGCTCCTGAACTTCATGATCAACTCCTCGTCGCCGAAAGTCATTCACTTCAATTTGCCAGTACGATCAATGGATTACATCTTTGTGATCCACAACATTGGAGTGCTATCATTTCATGCCATGAATGATTTTTGCAAGTCGCTTGCCGACAGACAATTTTTTATCGAAGTAGTCATGCTTTGATACGTTTGTATGTAAAATTTTGTATATGCCTATGCAATTGTATGTTTTTAATGTACTCTGACATGTTTTTTTCATAGTCTGTTCAGATCTGACTTTTTTCATTACAATAGATATGTTCGCCTTGAAAAATAATTGTTTTGAATTACTGATGATGTACTCGGTAAGCATGTTTAAGCTTGGTTTTTCGATTGCAATTCGTAACATGGATATTGCTGTCGTGACTGTATTTGTGCGGTTAAGACCTACATGTATTTGCAGTTTACTTACCAGTTAACTTCGTCTAGCTAGATTTTATGAATCATTCCTACAACACAAATTTTCTATAGGAGCATGCTCAACTTCCGTTAAGTGCTTGCATTATAAAGGGGTAAACAAAATGCTGCATGCTATAGAAATCAATGTCATAGACCAATCTTGTTGCCACTGTTTCGTGCGTCATATGGTCATTAAATATCGAACTTTATATTGCAATACTGAGAAAGTACCTATACAGGGGTAGGCCGCTTGGTATTGTGGCCCATGGGCCTGGACGAGAACTAGGCTAGGAAACATGAATGGAAAGCCCATGTAGATGTGGACTCATTTGCCTGTTTCTCAAGTTTTTGTGGCGATCGTTGAAGTTGAATGATCCGAAATTAGATTTTAGTATCGATGCCATCCAAAAAATCATATAGTTGAACATGATTGAATGGAGGCGTTTTTCAACTTCAGTCAAAATATTTAACTAATTGGCGCAGTATGAGCCGTATGTACTGTATGACATAGCATTTTGGCTTTCGTAGAATCATTTTTGGTCTTGTGCTAATTCAAAGTAAAAAGAGTATGAATGCACTATATACATTTACAATGCATGTACGACGTATCCATTTGCACACTCAAATTAAAGATACTCTGATATACAGGCCTGTGGCTTGTGTATGCATCGGTAGCGATAGAGGTGTACAAGTACATGTAGTCGTTCTTTCAAATTGTAGTGCGGTGCGACTGTTAGTTGGGAAGATCACTGAGCACTTGGTAAAAGTTAAAGGATTATACACAGTACTGTCTGTATTTACCGGTACATGTAGGCTTATCTATAACTTGGTATGCCTTTGCAGCAGTTGCGTATCAATTGGCCTATGGATGTGGAATTATCATTTTTAGTTTTAGCCATCATTATATGAATGTTCATGTAATTTGTGCAGACTGACGCATTAAGCCGTTGAACATGCTATTTTTAAGTCCGTGGGCCTTTGTAATTCCCATGGGTTGATAATTGTTTCATCCCATGATAATTGTTTAAAAACTCATCCTATCGACATCCCCTAAGTGAATGAGCATGTTTGTATTAATAGGATTAATATTGAATTGCAGTTAGCGTTGGAGGAAGCTGTAGTATATGCATAGCTTGATCATAAAAATGATCAACTTGTTCTACAACAGCTTGAATACAGCGTATGATACTAGATATTGGAATTTATGTTCAAATAGTATATTTGCTTTTGAACAGACCGGTTAGGAAAGCCTGGGTCTTAGAATATTTTGTTCTTACCATATACTCGTAATTATCATTTAGCGTGATAATTAATTGTAAAATTGCCATATATTATGATCAGCCTATTTTGCAATATGACAATCAGGGTTAGATCTGATGATGATCTCTGGAAAACTAAGGTGTAAGGCCAAGCTTTCGTAGGTAATCTTAGTTTTGTAAAGACAAATGAATAATAATACAAAATGTACAAAGTTTCGGGACTTACCTTTAGTCATCGAGAGATCATCAGAGTTGCTCATTTATTGAAGAGGGAATGTAAAACGTAGAAAACTGATTAAAATCGAGATTACTACACCTCTTGAAATAAAAATATGCTTGGTATCATCTTGTTAGTGTCTCTTGATTCCATTTTATTACTGTTATTTCAGATGTCATGCTCGTTCAATGCGTCGATGAAGACGGACTTTCCGTGGGCATTTCCGGTTCCTAACTCCCCTTCCGAAGTGCGATGCAAACATGATAACAAAATTATTGGTGTCAAGTCGGGGTCAAAAAATCTTCGTCAACACGAATCGACGAAAATTCACCAAAATGCATGTAAATCAAATATTGGGCAACCTTCAATAAACACCGCTCTGTCAAAAGTTCGTGATGACTCGGCGATGAGAAATCGAGCAACTTTTTTTCATGTTTTGAACATTGTCTTGAACCAGGCACCATTGAGAAGTAGTGATCCATGTACTCGAAAGCGATCTATTTATTGTGTAATGTTTCCGGACTCTAAATATGCGAAGATAAATTGCGGTAGGACCAAAGCCACATATCTTCTCAACCATGCAATTGCTCCATTTGCGAGACAGCAATTGACAGAACTTCTCCACGAAAATGAGTTTGGCATACTGGTGGATGAAAGTACGTACAACAATAAAGTTCGACTCGAATATTGGATTATCTATTTTGACGAAGCGAATCATCGTCGGTTACAGTATCTCAGCACTGAAGAATTGCATGTTGACTTGGATGTGGAAAAGTTTCTTTCTTCGTCTAGTTCAGTTACACTTGATGATATGACATTAGTAACTTCCGAAAATATCCTGAACGCAACCCTGAACACGTTGAAAAAATTCAATCTCGACTTGGGAAATTTGATCTTTCTGATGACCGATAACTGCAATGTTATGACTGGCAATCGGAAAGGATTTAAGACGCAGTTGAAAGAGTGTTGTCCCAATCTCATGGAAACCACCGGATGCATATGCCATACCGCTCATCTACTACAGAAGGACGAAATTAAGAGCTCAACAATTCAAGGTATTGTCAACTTTGCTCAGCATTTGTCGAACTTTTTGGATAACAAATCAAAAGTGAAGTCAATTCTTCACCAATGTGAGAAGTTCTTAGAACTCAAAAGAATAAAAGATTATTGCCCTACACGATTTTTGTCACTTTTCGAAGTGCTTCATGAATTTTGCAGTCAGTTTCCTGTCATCAAAAAGATCATTTTGATGTCAAATGACCAGGAGCTCATAAAATGCGTTGAATCTGACTTTTTTCTTGTTCACGTGGATCAGTTTCTGATCCATTGTGTCCCAATCCTTGACTTTACCAAGTGCATGCAACGCGGAGATCTTACAATCTATGGCTGCCTTTTGACTTTGTTGGAACTAATATCGAAGTTACTCACTCGACTGGGTCAATCTGTGGAACTTTCTCCTCGCTCCTACTTGTCGAAGTTGTACATGAAGCCTACCGGCCGAGGAGAGCCGCGACTTGCACGAAGCTTCAGTTCTCAAACCTCACAGTGCTCAAATCTACAATACTCGAAGAACAATCATCACTTAATCGCTGCATTAGACCACTTGCTTGACAGTGAAATTCGTGACATCAAAGCTGAATGGGACAAGCACAACGAAGATCAGCTTTCACAGTTATTGAATCGCTTTTCACCTTTTCTGTCATCGGACATAGTGCATTATTGTTACGTTCTCTTCTTGAGAATCGAAGATTTTTCAAAAGAAAGCGTGAACAGGCTTGGTTTGCTGTGCGAAGCTATCGATTGCTCTCGTTCTACCGTTCAGGATGAGTTAAGCTCACTTCGAGTGAAAACTCAAGCCGAAGGTATCATGGATTTAAGCCTGGTAACTTCTTTCGAAAAGGGACATTTGCGAGGGTACCCTTTGCTGCTTCACGTTTGTAAAAGTGTTTTGCTCATTTTACCACATAATATGTCTGTCGAAAGGGGATTCAGTGAAATGAAGCATAGTGAATCGAAGTTCCAGGCGAACATCACTCTTGAAACCTACGACAGTAGACGTTTTGTTAGCGGTTTTTTCAGTCGAGATACATTTGAATCTTACGAACCGCCTACTGATTTGTTGAAGCTCTTGTCTGAGGCAAGCAGCAAGTATAGAGCAGTTTCAAAGGAAATGACAGAACAGAAAGCCATTGTGTCGCTGAAATCAATGGAACTGCGGCGAGAATTGCAGGTGTATAAGCGGAGAAATCCATCGAGTGTCAAGGCGGATATAATAGCGGTTGACAAAGAGTTAAAGAAAGCTGAGGAAGATATGGAGAAGCTTCGTGCCAAACGGCAAAAATTAGAAGAGGAACGCCGAAGCCATTCCGATCGATATGAGACTGTATCGGCATCGGTAATTGACAGATTTTTTAACTCGCGTTCTTAGGCAGTGAATTTCTCCCTTCGACCATTCCTTTGTTCCTTAAATTTTGTTGAACATGTAATATATAAAGTAAAACTATGGGCAGTGATGTAGAACATCTTGATAAGAAATCCTTGTTGTAAAAGCAACTGTATACGACACTCAAAATAATCGGCTCAGTTTGGATTTTTATTTACGCAAAAGTTCACTTTGCGTGTTAAGTCCGAATATCTTAAAATTCGTGATGAAAATTGCTAGTTGTTTGAAAAACTTTTCAGTCCATATGTCCCAAGTCTCAGAGTGATCCTTAGTTGCCTCACATGGACCATAGTCGTCTCTCATCACTCACCATTTTCAATCTTGTTATTATCATGTAGTCATTTTGCCACTTGTTAGTCTAATAATCCGTTTTGATCTCAATTTTGTGATACATAATTTTTTCCGGTCTAATCAGCGATCATGCAGCCTTTTGTTTTTGTTATTGTTTTGTACTCTTATTTACTCAAATTTACAAAATACATCATATCCTTTTCACACGTCTGACCGTTTTTATTTAACAGGTTCATGCACGTGCATGGGCAATGTTTACTTAAATACATGTAGTTGTGGTCGTGCATGCATGCTTGCAATGATCAGCATGTCTCATAGACACTCCTTAATTGCTACATGTGCTATGGATGATATCGAAAGTGCGTAATATTCGAGTTTGATGACATGCGCAACCTAGTTTGAATTTAATAACTACTACCATGTCCAGAACAACTTACTCCATGAAGTGTAATTTTTCGAGTTTTCCATACTACTTACTACAGGTCTCTTTTTTCTTCTTTCGAAGTGGTCAGTCTGGTTTTAGAGATCCTTTGACTTCCTCTTCCGATTGGAAACTTGAATATTTGAGAGAGATGAGATCTTTCTTTATCCAATGGCAAAATGTGCCTTCCGCGAACTCCTTGTCGAAAGAAACTTTCTTCGCTCTGATACTATCGCTGAAATCACTCTGTGAACTGAGCGAATTTCTGTTGAATCACTGTGGTTTCAATTATGTGCTCCTCGGTCAAATTTCTTCTGATAATTTAGAAGAGAGGTTTGGTTGGCTTCGCCAAATTTCAGGCGGGAATTATTAAATTTCAATCCGCCAACTTATCGAGAACGAAAACAAAATCAAGTGCTATTCCTTAATGAAATTCAATAGCCTCTCTCATTTAAATGACGTTGACGTTGAGGTAGCAAGTAATGCCACTGACGACCCTTCAACTCTTCAGCTCTGCAATAGTTTATTAAAGCCAGATGAAATGATTGCACCCTCCGAAGATGAAAAGAATTCCATTTATTTTGTTGCCGGATTCATAGCTCGGTCTGTTTTGAATAGAACTAAATGTAACTCGTGTCGCCTTCTGTTAGTACGTGATGACTCTGCTGAAAACATGGTTTTAGAAACAGACATGCGTTTCACACAAGAAGTTAATCGAGGAGGCCTACTTCACCCTACTTGCCTATGTTATGACATGTGTATTTTGGCTTGGAAACTATCTAAACATCTGTTGTCAAATAAACTACTCCATGAGCTTTTTTTGAAGACCAATAACCAAAGAAGTGTGTTTCTAGAGGTTTTCGAAAATTTTGCGTCAGAGTCAGATCAAGTGTTTATTACAGAGTGTGAACATTTTCATTCCTTTGCAAAGTATATTGTCACTTCTTTCTTTCATTGTGTATACAAAAACTTCGTAAAAGAAATCTCAGTCAGTCGATCTGATCAATCCAAAATCATGAAATTGTCATCTGCTCGTATTGCCATATAAATAAAGTTGCATCATTTCGATGAATGTTTGCCGTTTTCCATTTGTATCTGTAGATTCGTATATAAGGAAAAACAAATTGTCTATCATAAGTTTATACATACCTTTTTGAAAGAAAATGAAATTAACAATATCTCTATTGCATATCTTATAAAGGATATTGTAAAAGAAAACAGATTCATCTATAAAACCAATCAAATACAGCACATTAAGAATTTTTCAAAGTAACCCCCATGTTGTAGACGGTATGTCAGAACCTTCATGTCCAGGCCACCAATATAGCGACGTCCATGATATAATATACGATTCTTTGACAACTATCGCTCCAGTAGACAAAGTTTGACTAACTCAATGCGTATATACAGTATATACTGTATATGCAGTATATAAAGTAAAAAATGCATTTCCCTGTCCCCTAGTATGTTTTGTATACTTATACTTTTGCTGGTCGCTATTTGTTAATTTTATCTTATGAAGGCTGACTTGAAACGACGCAAGTTAAAGATAGCAAAGTCGAAGAATGTTCGTTTTTCGAATAGAAAATCCTTATTTTGCGGAAGCACTAGTTTCGTGATACCCAACAGATGTTCTTATGATCCTTCAGTTGAAAGAACATGAGATGTGAAGGTGTAATAGTATTACTACACACACTATGACCAAGCCTGCTTCGCATCGTCCTTCTAATAAGCGTCCTTAATAATGACAAGAATCACAATGTCAAGTTTGACAGTCATGCTATTTTGACATGAGCTTTTTTACCTACAGATGCAACCTCTGAAGAAATATCGGGTATTTTTGAACCCGAAAATCTACTCCCGGCTTTCAAAGGCATCCGTCAACAAATATGTCAATGACCTGATGTCCGCCCTCTTCACTGAAAAATACATGGCTGATCATAGCCTTACTGGCCGTGCCTGCCCAACCATGGCGACAGAAGCAAAACCCCCAATCCCCAAATTTCTGAACGACTTCATTTTGGGTAAGTAGCCTATATTTCTGTTTCACAGGATTTTACTATGTGATGTAATGATGCTCCCTTGCAATGACAAAACGATCTAAGTCCAATGGATATTCTCTTCAGTATAATTCTCAAATTTGAATTTCTTCAATCACTGATGATTTGAATAGGAACTAATGTGGAAGGTCCTATAAGCTTGCATCGTGATATCGTGTTTGCAGTTAATATACTAAATTGTAGGCTTAAGTAACTTTGCAATCTCAGTATTTAAATCCTGATAATGTATCTTTGGGTCTCTTGCACGAACGGTAGGTAACTTACCCAGCAGATACGTGTAAGTTTAATCGATGGGTAACTAATCGTTGGGTAGTCCTTCCCATCGACTAAATTTATTTCGCTTTCACAAACGATGGTTAGTTGCTTCGTGTTGTAAGAGTTGGTATAAATAGAGTTAGTGTTGCAATGAACATTCTCATCATCAATGTGACGTTTTAAGTAGGTCACTGACGAAACTGTCACTGTCCTCCAATCAACAAACTATCTGCTGCTTGCTATTTCCACTGTTTTTCATTCATAGAATTCAGACCTGCGATCATACGTTATCAATTCTGAGAGCAAGATGACTGACAAACGCCAGAGAAGCGTCAACTATACAGACGAGGAAAAATTTAAATTGATTGAATTAGTGACAATTCATATTTCAGTCATTGAAGATAGATCCTACGATAAATTCTCGTTGACAAACAAGCAATCGAAATGGGAGAAGACTTTCGTAAACATGGCTTTGCGAATAGAACCGTTATGCAGTTGCAAAGCCTTTGGCGTGATCTGAAGAAGAAGGCGAAAACAGCACTCGCTGAAGAAAAGCGAGGTATATTTAAAACGGGCGGAGGACAGAATTCTTTCGTTATGGATGCTATTTCTAAATTGGTCCTCGAAATTCTGCCATCAGGTTCTCTCGGTCCACTAACAGGAATAAATGACGATGATGCAGTGATACATGACAAGGAAGTAATGCAAGAGAAGAAGCGCAATGTCGTGTATGAGAATAAAGACTCAAGTGAACGGTGTAAGAGAGAGGGAAGTAAAGAAGTCGCGCAAACGTCCTTTAAGAAAATGAAGGTAGAATTCAATGCGAAAGAAGCTGCACAATCGGAACATCAATTGAAGATGGAGATTTTGCGTCAGCGCTTACTTTTTGATCAAGAAGAACATAAGGCGAGAATGGGGCTTTATGATTCGATGAGACGACGATGTGACAGTAAAACTGATTGGAATCAAGGTGACTTGAATGAATCAAACCTTACTAGTACGTACATGTCTTATCTCGGAACTTTGAATGAATCCCTGTAACAATAGTACAACATCCTGAGATCAAGGCTGACTATATATAATAAAAGTGTGTTCTCACTTGTTCTCACTGGGAAATTGTTTTTTATCTTATAAAAATCATATTAAATAAGTATCATTTAACAGTATCACAACTGTCTATCTTTTAGGAAAAATTAAATCTGGCTCTCTGGTGATATGAGTAGTCTTGACTGATATTTTGAATAAGTGAACTGAAAGCAATGAATGATCTCCATGTGATTAAATTTATATAATCATAATTCATACCGGTGTAGGTGGACGTAACATTCATGATACATTTCTGTCATAAACTTTATATCGTATTGGCAAATAAAGATTTCATAAGCTTATCATTACGAGTATTACAACAAGTTCAGGAAAATTCTAGAATTGTATCAGAGGCGAAAATGTCTTTCAATGAAGTGTTCACGGAAAGCGTGTCCTTGACTTCGGTGAGATTGTGACCCATTTTCATTCGCTGTCTCCTCATAAGATTCGATGTCCGCTGAATCGACGACTGTGTCAGGACTTAATGTGTCCTCATGGTCGATAGTGAAATTATGTAATATACAACAAGCCAGAATCACATTGCAACATCTATTGGGAGAGAAGCGCAGTTTGTATTGTAAACACTGAAATCTTTGCTTAAGTACACCGAACGAACGCTCGACGATACGTGTCCTTTTGTGACTTTTGTTATAGCGATGTTCAGCGACTGTCTGGGGTCTCAACACTGGTGTCAGTAAAAACGGTAAAGTTGGGCACCCGTTATCACCCAAAAGTATTCCTCTCAGTTCGTTGTTTTCAAGACGTGACCGTAGAGATGAATTATTTAAAATTCGGGAATCATGGGCCGCCCCTTCCCAACGTGATACAACATTAATGAATCTCATATACGGATCGCATACCATTTGTACATTGATGGAAGCATACCCTTTTCGATTTCGAAATTTTTCGGCGTCGTCTGTAGAAGGAAACTTTATACGTACATGCGTACAGTCAATACAGCCGATTATTCCAGGGAATTGCGCGATATTATAATTCTACTTAACTCTACTTAAAGCACAATTGAAGCAAATATACTTGGGTCTCAGATCACAAATAACATCGGTCACTCGATGAACAATTCTGCAAACTGTACTTTCACTTACGCTGAACGTATCTCCGACAACACAGTGAAAGCCTCCGCTACTATAAAATCGGATTGCGATACGTAATTGAGACATCGTAGATATTCCAAATGATTTCGAGGGTTCAGGTAAGAATTGTTGAATTTCATCATGAAGAGATATTACAAGTTTGTTTTCTCATCCTATAACGTTTGAAGAATATATCATCACATACATCAAATAACTCATCAGTGAGTAAATTTCGTCGATAGTTTGATAGCGTCAAAAACCAATTTGATGCTTGAATCCCCTCACTCATAATTTCAATTGTGTTTAAAGTCGTACTGGTTGGATCTATGTAAAAGTGGAAACTTAATAGTCAAACGAACAACTGAATGTCTAACAGCAACAGATTCACACATTTAAATGAAGCTTGTATATTTAACGAATGGTTTACTACAGCCCTAGACATGAAGTAAAATATTCAATACATTGCTTAACCCGCGTAGTAAATTTTAGTCGCTGGGTAATTTACCCATCGTTCGTGCAAGCCAACAAAGGCTGTCGATAGGTAAGTTACCCAATGGATAAGCTAACCATCGTTTGTGCAAGAGACCCTTTATTATGCTGAAGTCATGTTGTCATGTTATGTTGCCATAGTTGGGCAGCTTAATGCTTATATGATAGCAGGCCTATTTCGTTGTTGTCTTTATGACGTAGTATTATTGTTGGCATAAGTTCCAACACGGATTGCTAGTCTCTCTGTTGAACTCGGAAATTCCCTGGCTGACGTCCCGGCCAATGACTTATTCATAGGTATACCTACTGTATATGAGACTATTATGCCATCATATATGTAAACAAAAAATCTGTTCTCTACCTGGCCTGACGACAGATCTGCCGTCCCAAGGCAGACCGAAGTAACTACAAAATTTCGGTTTTTGATTTTTTTGCCATTAAACAACTTAGATGAACCCAATATACTTAATATTTAAAGATTTAGCCGGGATTCTTTTGATTTATGTACTTTCCTGCATCGAGAAACGAAGTAACTGCCGCTCAAAATCGATTGGGCCAAAGGCAGAGTGAAGTATCTACGTAGATACTGACCACAACTGACCACTTGTGAAATCAAAATATACGCCAAAATAATCTATGGAATATGAGGTTTCATATGGTATAAAGTTTGTTAAAATTGAAGCACATCTTCCATGCGAAAATTACGTTTGAAAATGGGATGACATTTTTGTGCAATTCTTTTTGAAACGGTCTGTATTTTTTAAGAGAGTTTTTCCAAAAAAATTGATTTCTGTAGTTACTTCGGTCTGCCTTGGGACGTAAGCTTGCCGAATTTGTGAATGCTTGTTATTTCATCATTTTATTACAAGAATATCGAGGAAAGGAGGCTTTCAATTATGACAATACTCCCGTGGAAGAAGAGTGTGATTCATAGTAATTTGCCGAGTTGGATTGAAGACACAAATACATGTGAACATTTTTTTAACTTCGGATTAATTCGGATTTTTCTTCTGATACTATCCAATCTGATCCAATCCTCTCCGATTTCTCAGTTCGAATCCAGTCGGAGTCCGAAATGATTGATCCGAATCCAATCTCCTTTCCAATCGGATCTACACACTTTTACTTCAAATTTTATCCACAGAACTAGAATCATATGGTCTCTAACTTGCTTACTGTACATGCATTTGCGCTTGGATCATAATATCAACGAATATTTCTCCTGTGTAGGCTATTTACTTAACTGACTAGAATAAGATATCACGATCTAGACCGTGAAATTATCTCCAATTCCATGTAATCAAAGTTCAATGCAAGTCCTCTTTCTTTTCAGAATTGAGTGGATCCCAATTCCCAATGGCGAGCCAGTCGAACATTAAAAAGTGCTCTTAGGACGAGATTGAACTCGGCAAGAAGAGCTATGCGTACGATGAATGCCACAATAAAATAATTGAAAGTACGCGGATCATTTTTCTTGTATGATATAAAATTGGATTGTAAGCTAAATGAAGTTTAATGCGGCGTTGAAGATGATTTTATATGAATACCTCATCATACACACGTTTTCAAATGAATAATGTACACGTTCTCATGCGTGTGCAAACTTCATACCTCATCATATGTAAATTTTCATGTAAACAATGCTCGCGCTCACATTTTTTTTTCTTGTTTCTTTTTTTATTGTTCTCACATGCATTTGGTAATATCAAAATCTTACATTCATAAGAGTTTCATGCGTGATTATATATGCGAATAAATGCATTCATGGAGTGGAGAACATACAAGTCGAATTGGCAGGTATTTACCTATTTGTTAACATACAAGTACTATTTCAAATTTCGGTGCGTGATTTGCATACGATACAAAGTAATTTTTTCTTGTTTGAACGGAGGAAATACTAATGACGATTGAGATACACTTCATGCATACATTCATTCACACCAACATGCATAAAATGGACAGTATACTTACAACCCCATCACTTAACTCTTTTTCAACTAATTTTTCTAAGTAGAATATATCAAAATACATTACTTACCGATACCAGATTGAACTATGTACAAATAATGAACAATATAGAAGGGTCAAATGGAATTGATCTTTCACAATACAATCAGTCATCGCTGTTCAGTAAATTTTCCCCTTCTAAGTCGCCAACGACGAGCTAGTTCTTGCCTCCATCCACCAGATACTTCTGCAGGAGCTATTACACTCTCGACTTTAGATAACAACGCTGATGACAGGTCAGATCGAACTTTGTAACGCAGCAACAGATCGACCAACAATCCTCTGAAAAAATCGTTAAGACAAATACATTACATAGTATTTACCTTACTTTAACTTGCATCAGAATTATACTTTGTCAATGGCAGTAGGCTACATCTGACACCAAAGACAGACATGATCATTAGGGTGTGTCAAAAAAAACGAAGTTTTGAAAAGTTCAGGTGCTCAGCGTCCAAATGGTGACATTTGTTGTAAAACTAATATACTGTATATGAAATTTCAAGCTGATTAGACAACGTTTAGGGGTCGCGCAAAGAGGTCAAAGTGAGATCAGTTTGTCGATTTTTGTCATTTTTTGGTTAACAATAGCCTCTGATGTCATTATGTGACCTCAAATGACCTTTTTGACCACTTGACATGATAGATAGGGATCACATTTATATCTGTTGGTAATACATTATATGGCTCTAAAATGCTTTGTTTCATCGGAGATCGACATTTTATGATCAAAATTTAATCAATTTCCAAGGATCATGTGACCACTGTAGGACACGATGTTCTTTTTACAGCGAAAATAGGCATTTTAGAGCCATATAATATATTATTAACAAATATAAATATGAGTCTCATCTATCATGTCAAGAGGTCGAAAAGGGTATTCGAGGTCACATAATGACGTCAGAGGTTATTGTTAGCCCATAAAAACGGCTAACTGACCTCACTTTGACCTCCGTGCGACCCCTAAACGTTGTCCAATCGGCTTGAAATTTCATATATATTAGTTTTGCATCATATGTCACCATTTAGACGCTGAGCACCAGAACTTTTCCAAACTTCGGTTTTTTCGACACACCCTAAGATCATGACAAGGGATCAGAAAATTTATTATAGTGAGATGACTATGTCCAAAGGTGGACAATCTGCATCCGCTTCCGCGCGGATGCCGATACAGAAATTTGGCATTGCGGAGGCGAATCGAAGATTTTAAATGTTGCGGATAGAAGAGTTTATCAACAAATTGAACGATCCTTGCTTTCTGAGCATTATAAAATTATAGAAACAAGCTCAAACACGTCCTACAAATTTATTTACACTGTACCACGTGGTTCGAGCTAGACTGAGTTTCAAGTAATTTCCATATCACCACATAGTAGTGAATAGGCCCTATGTACAATACATGTAGGTTGGCTGCACTGTCAGACGACTATTATCATCCACTGTACACTCAAATAAAAGCAGATAGCACTTCATTGCCGTCATTTCGGCGAGAAGATGGGTCTAAACTCTATCTACGGCTTCGGGGGTTATGAATTTGCTTCGGTTCTAAAATATTCATATACCCGACTTTGACTTATATAGACTTTGATGTAACAGCATATTAAATAGCTGGAGAAGAGATGCATTTAATACTCACGTGAAATTCCATACATTTTCATGATTAGGATAGCGCTGCAACAGATCAACGGACCATGAAACGTCCTCCATTACAATGGAAACATGATCTTGGAGTGGACGGTTTCCTTCCCCATGCGAGTACACTCCTTGCTGAGTTAGAAGAAATATTCGGTAAGCCCAGCCGCTTGGATCTGACACATTTTTTTCTATCCAATCACGATTAGAGTTCAATTCAGTATCAAGTATCTGTAAATATATGCAACATAATTACATCCTGTTAAGTGAATAATATTCATTCACTTTGATTTATTATCTGAGCATTCATGTGCCGTTGGATCATATTGTCATGGTTAAATACCTGAGAATTATAAGTTCACTTCATTTTATCCTCCACCTGCAACATACTTATCTGATTGATGGAACATTGTAGGACCATTCTACGGCGGAACGACAAAGGCCTGTGTCACAAGCTTTCAAAATCATTGGAACTCTCAAAATGATAAAATGTGGCGGTGAGGGTTTGATCCTGCCAATTGACAGAGTCGCGTAAGTGGCTCGTAGCTCAGTTGGTTAGAGCACAGGTCTAGTTAACCTTGGTCGTAGGTTCGAATCCTACCAGCCGCACATCTTTTGCATGGCAATCTGATCTATCGTGTATCTAATCTCATTGTTGTTAAAACACAATAAGCATGTCGAAGTGGATGAAAACATTGATGATTCCATTCTAGGCAAATCTAACTGGAAAGAGATCGTCAATGTTATCATCAAGTTCGACATTTTGCATTTTAGTAGGAATGAAATTGAAATTGAATGTAATGCACTTTTTCAGGTAGCTTTTCAGAATTTACATGACCATTATTGAGGGTTTAAAGGTAAAATCCGTGGAACTTCCTTGCTAGCAGAAAAAGCCCACAATCGCTTGAAATTGACTTTTTTATGAGATTTGTGATATTGGGATTTTATCAGTCGATTTTGTCTATCTATCATTTAGATGCAACCTCATTAAATGTTATATCGACATCATGTGCAAACTACAGTATATTGCAGCTCATTAGTCAGTGTCATCCTACAAAGAGAAAGTGGCAATCGATGCGTCAAGTGGGTAGTTTTCAAACAAATCCGATTCATTTCTTAATTTATTAAAGGGAACTGAAGCAATTTTACAAGTTGATCCCAAATGCATGTTTGAAGCACAATACATACTAGAATAGTCCTTAGTAGTTGCACAGCTTTACTAAGGATGGAGTGGAATTATGTGTAATGACAGGTTCAAGATGATAATTAAATCGTGGATAGCTACATCTGACGTCAACGCCCATGAAAGTGCGCTTAGATAATTCCTTATCTTTCAAATCGCTTGCTTATCATACTGTGCGGTTACCGGCCTTAAGCCTAGTTTCCATTAAGATTCGCTTGTTCGAACGGTTAAGCGAATTGTGCGTGCGCTTTGTATTCGCTCTAGGGAACTAAAATTCGCGCTACCGTAAAGCGGTGGCTGTATCGTGCAATCATGATTTCTAAGGACGCCGCCAAGCAAAGCGAATAGGGATTCCCAGAAGTAAAAAATAGAACATTGAATTATAGTGTTTGAAGAATGATGAGTATCTCAGGTAAGGTAGTTTCTCAGAAAACACATAGCACGTGGCAGATGGAGTGTGATCAGCGTTGCGCATTGGCGATTTTACTATACTACAGGCGATTAAAGAAGAAGTAATCAAGAGTCCACGGTTTTGGGTTCGTTCAATATATCTACTGAGAAGTGAACGAAGCGAGTATAGATTATTTATCGAGATGCTAGATCACGACAGTGAAATGTTTTTCCGATATACTCGAATGAGTCCAATGAAATATAGATACCTCCTTCAACTTGTCAGTCCTTTGATTTCTCATTGTGGGCCACAACAACCTATTACTCCAGGTGAAAGACTTGCCATGACTTTGAGATTTTTGTCGACGGGAGACTCTCAACAGAGTATTTCGAACAGTTTCCGCGTTTTCAGATCATCTGTTTGCAGAATTATTGAAGAAACCTGTGAGGCAATTTATAGTGTTTTATCGGAAGATTATCTTTCTTCTCCAAATTTAGAAGAATTTCATCAGATGAAAAAGGAATTTTGGTCTCTTTGGAATTATCCCAATTGCTGTGGAGCTATTGACGGAAAACACTGCCTCATTCAATGTCCATCACAAAGTGGCAGCTTGTTTTTCAATTACAAAAAGACTTTTAGCATCGTACTTTTGGCTGTATGCGATGCCAATTACTGCTTCACTATGGTCGACATCGGTGCTGCTGGGAGACAATCCGACGGTGGAACGTTTAATAACTCAAACATTTATCATTCGCTTGAAAATGGTATCCTACCTCCTCCAGATTTTTTACCCAACATACCGTCAACCGAAAAACATTCTGAAAACAAAATGCCATCAGTTATTGTAGCCGATGAAGCGTTTCCACTACGAAGTTACATGATGAGACCATTTCCAGGAAGGAGTAATGATGCTCGACAAGCTATCTTCAATTATCGACTCTCCCGTGCTCGCCGAGTTATTGAAAATGCCTTTGGAATCTTATCATCTCGATGGAGAATATGTAGGCGACCAATGATCTTGCAGCCGGAAAAATTTTGTTCTGTGATAAAAGCAACAATTGTTTTGCACAATTTTTTAAAGAAAACAGATGCTAGTAATCCTCCGGCCCTCCAATATTGCCCATCATCCTACGTTGACGGGGAATCTGCTGATGGGGAGATACAATCCCAAGGATTATGGAGAGATATTACCGATGGCGATTCTAATTTATTACCTATTCGATTCGAAACAGAGAGTGAGAGGAACTCCAAAAGCTATTCGGGAACGCTTTTGTGATTTTTTCATTAACCATGGTGCAGTTCCATGGCAGGAAAACTCTATTGGTTAAGGTTGCTCCAATTAGGTAGTGATAAAGCTTACAGGCCTTCAGTGCAACATCATTATTTATTCCGTTCATGACTAGGCAGTTAGTAGGCCTATAATTCACGCTATAGCAGTTCTAATCGTTCGCTGTTTCTTCTGTGATTTAACTCGACTTTCATTAGCCTATAACAAATAAGGTCTATTGCCTATTATCAAAATTCCTTAATCTCGGCCTATCTATGCTCACATATTGGTAGGCCTACATACACGTAGATGAAGATGATTGGTTTTAGTTATGTATTTTGAGACTGAAATTTTGAAACCTACAATGAACCGCGGTTAACCGGTTAACCGCGGTTAATTTGGCGGTTAACCTGTAAATTGTTTTCTTAACCGCGTTCACCTCTGATCCATGCCCTATCGAATTGTAATGATTGACTTTGAACGCCTAAAAATACTCTAATCGGAGCACCTGATGCTAAAATACTGAAAGAGCTAATAGCTATCATGCATATTATTTTCCTGTCTTTGAAAAAAATGAAAAATTAACCGATCTTGCAAAACATGGTTAACAAATATTGACAAAATCCTCTAAATATATCAGAATAGAAACATAAAACGTGTTCATTTATGGCTAGTCTTGACCTTTTTGGCGTTTAGTCGAATAAGGGTCTCCTTGTGATATGGCAACAGATTTTGCGTGATTTCTCAAAGGACTTTTTTCGACTATTCTGGTCATTGGATGTGCTTTCTATTTTGAATCCTTTCTTGTTTCTTAATTCTTCTAGATCTTCGTCCGCTTGCTTCGCATGTTGCTGTATTTTTTCTAATAAATTTTGCACATTCTTCTTCTCCTCCAATGTCTATAGAATTTGCTCATCGGCCGCCGTAGCTGACGCTGACAATTTCTGAATTTCAGGGCTCAGCAATTTGGCAACTTCAACTTCTTTTTAAGTTCCACTTGTTTTCTCGCTTGATCATCACTTTTCATTTGTTTAAGAGCTCTTCATTTTCAGCGCGAGCATCGGCTGCTAATTTCAGAACTACCACTCTTGTCAAAAATAAAAACCGGAAAGTCAAATCAGGAGGGCCCCCAAAATGCGTAGCCGTGGACTCCCCTACAGTAAAAAAAATTACGACCATTCGATATCCCACAATCCTATCAGTTATGAAAGCGCTAAGACAGAAGTTGGGTCTGCTGCAATAAAGATGCCAATGAATCCTCAGTCAGCAAGTAAATAAATGGCATAATATTGTTACTGGTGCTTTTTCAATAATCAGTTTTTATCAGGTTCACTAGAATGCATAACTCGGAAAACTACTATAGAACTGCTTTTGAAGGGCCCCTTCACAATCTTAAAGGGCCCCTCACGATGTCAAGAGGGGCCCTTCACAATCTTAAAGGGCCCCTCACGATGTCAAGAGGGGCCCTTCACAATCTTAAAGGGCCCCTCACGATGTCGAAAGGGGCCCTTCACAATCTTAAAGGGCCTCTTCACAATCTTAAAGGGCCCCCTCACGATGTCAAGAGGGCCCTTTCACAATCTCGAAAGGGCCCCTCACGATGTCAAGAGGGGCCCTTCACAATCTTAAAGGGCCCCTCACGATGTCGAAAGGGCCCCTTCACAATCTTAAAGGGCCCCTCACGATGTCGAAAGGGGCCCTTCACAATCTTAAAGGGTCTCCTCACGATGTCGAAAGGGCCCCTCACGATGTCGAAAGGGCCCCTTCACAATCTTATAGGGCCTCCTCACGATGTCAAGAGGGGCCCTTCACAATCTTAAAAGGCCCCTCACGATGTCGAAAGGGCCCCTTCACAATCTTAAAGGGCCCCTCACGATGCCGAAAGGGCACCTTCACAATCTTAAAGGGTCTCCTCACGATGTCAAGAGGGCCCTTTTACAATCTCGAAAGGGCCTCCTCACGATGTCAAGAGGGGCCCTTCACAATCTTAAAGGGCCCCTCACGATCTCAAGAAATCTGCTTAAAGCAAATTATTTGTTGCTTGGTAGAACATTTTCTCACTACTTAGTTCAGTTTAAAAAAAGCCGGAATTCCGGTAAAAACCGGAAGAGTGGCAGCCTTGTAATTTGTTAAGTTTGGGGTCAACGGGTCGAGTGTCCCAATCCTTGGCCAAGTCAATTACGTTTATCATTCTTAAAATTAAGATCTCTTGAAGTTTGATGGATTATACTTTTTATCATGTCGATCGTTGTATCAGTGAATGCTAATAAATGATTGAGTGAAAGTATGATGGGGAAAGTTATAATTTTCTCGCCACGACTGTCGTTGATATCTTTCCTACAGATGGTTTTCAACCTCCCAACAATTTTCGGGCATTTTACTGATGAAGTTTCGGGCATAGCGTTTATTTTTCGAGCATTCGAACGTCAAAAATCACTTTCGAGCATTTCAGGTGTCCGTAGGAACACTGCTAACCGTTCTATTTCACTAGAATGCATGACTCGGAAAACTACTATAGAACTGCTTTTGGCAGTTCGATGGCTTTCCTGTGTTCATAAATGCCCCTCTACGTCTAACAAACAATCCAATTCCTTTCCTACCCTAATTAGTGGATTGCAGCCAGCGTCTAGACCAGGATAGAGTAACGTTGAACTCATCCATTGAGTCTAACAGAGAAATCTGTCTTGGGGTCACTCCAACCGAGTCATGCTTAACGAAAGCAAGACTCAAATCAATTCATCTTTCTCATGAGCATGACCAAGACAGATCCATCATGGCTATGACAAGTCATTCATTGTCAGTGGAGAACATCATTTCTTTTCTTGGTGTGTCACTGTCTGACTCTTTAGGGTGGTCAGTCCATATACACCAAGTTGCCTGACGAGCTTTCCAACATTTGCAGCATTGTTTCGAGGCCGTGCCTACTTCAGTACTCAGCAGTTACTTGTACTTTATGAAGCTCGGGTTCGTCCTGTGATGGAGTTTTGCTCACACGTGTGGTCATCTGGTCCTCATATCAGTTTAGATGTAGTTGATCGTATTCACCGCAACGCAGACCGTTCGTCAGATAGATGATGCCAGTGTTACTTCATATTTGGCATCAACGTGGAGCAGTTTCTTGTCTTTCTCTTCTATCGCTATTATCACGGTCTTTCTTCTGATGAACTTGCTTCTGCTACTCCACGTCCTCGGTCTTTTACCACAGGGATACGGAGTCGGAGTCTTATCATTCTTGCTGGAGTCGGCTCCAGCCCATAACTAGACCCGAAATATAATACTAACAAAGGAGGCGAGGAGCCAAGTCACATACATCAAACTTAAAGCGAAATTTGATAAACTTTCATCGAAAATGATTGATAATTGATACAGCAATGATCACTAGAGATAGGTTCAAGTAAGCCTATAATGATCTATGATGTACGGTAGGTTACCAGCTTATTTTCAAAAAAACTAGGCTTTACATACTTGCGACCCGGAGTCGGAGTCCTATCAACCTCTGGAGTCGGAGTCCTATCAAAATGATAGGACTCCGCATCCCTGTTTTACCAGATGCATGGTGACTATGCAAATCCATGCCTTGTCACTATCCCTAGTTGTTATGCAGAACATCTTAAGACACCTTTCTTTCACAGGACAGCAAGGTTGTGGATTGGGTGAATTGGGTCTAAATGTTACTAATACTTACAATAATATTTATTGAAAATCGACTGCCGGAAAATATGTTATTCATTCAAACTAAGCTTCAATCACAAAATGAAACGTCATGATATAATAATGAGTCAAAATGTAAATGCTTCATACCATATCAGATGTTTGTTAAAGCATTGAGAGTTTTATAGATGTAACATAAACGTAAATACTTGATTGGAGTCGGGAGTTTTTTGAAAAAATAGACCGCTACCCTCTGATAGAGCGCCAGCCAAGAGAGGGTTGAAAAAGATACGGTACATTAGATACGAATAATTAACGAAATCAAAATGCATGCGATGACTGGAACTTATCGGCATAGTGGCTAGTAAGGGCATCTTCCAATTACTGCCTCTGAATGCCTTAATTTTCGTTGAAGTGAAGGTGGTTGTCTTAGCTAATTAACTCAAGCCAATGAATTCAATAGGCACATTGAGTATCCTCAGCTTTCTTCATATTTTCAATAATAAAAACAATTAGTCATGAACTAGTTAAATGTCAATCAAATACAAGTTGAACTGCTGAGAATAATTGCAAAATGTCCGATGCATCTGAAGTACTATTTTATGAACGCATTATTTTATGCTACTTTCAAAATCAATTAGAGTGCAGCTTCATTCATATATAATGTGCTCTCATCAAGAATTGGTGATTCAGACATTGCTACGAAAAGTGTTAAAACTTGAGTGATAAAATATGCGGCATGCGATGTTTTGCAATATTTATATAGCATTACTATTCCTTTCATCCACCTGTCATAGAATAGCAACAGCTAAATGCATCATATATAAAACCTTTCCAAACACCTGGGCACCAATCAGAATTGATTTGACTTTTAATGATGTTGCATCCGACTCTGCTTGTCAGGATAAATGTCGAGAAACAAGTAATTGCGTTGGTGGAAGATATGTTCCTCCTTCAACATGTGAACTTATGACGGCTTCTGGAGGTTTGAAACTTGTTCTTAAACAGACGACAGGCGTAGCAGGAGTTCATGTATTTGGTTTACCCTGTCCTGGAAATCAATTCAAAGTGTATAGTGGAAAAGCCTACAAGGGCGCAAATATATATTCAGAGCTGACAATCAGCAAAGATGAATGCAAAAGGAGATGCATTGAGTATGAATGGTGTCTCTCATATGAATATGATGAAATATTTTGGGGATCCGACAAATGCTGGCTTCAAAATGAAAGCCCTACATACGATCCAGGTAAACTTTATGGTGACTCAAGCAATGACGTATTCGAGAAACTTTGCATAAATGATTGAATTACGAGCATTTTAAATTGCACATCGACAATGTTCAATGAACCATACAACGCCAATCATTTCATTTTCTGCTTTTCCATGTCGCGTTTTACTGGGACAACAAATCTCAAACTCTAGCATGATTGTATTGGAATGAAATTATAATATACCCATTGACAAAATAATTTGATCACTTATTTTTCTACAATGGACAAAATATGTTACTAAATGAATAATCTACTCGTGGATATGAGCTGTCATACAATCATCAACTTGTTATATCAGCCAATTAGTTTGGTACATAAAAATCATTTTGTATCCACATATATTATTTTGATCCCGCCACCATATCAGTCGCGTTCTTGAGCACAACATTCACAAAACGTCTACCCGGAGAACGACGGAGACAAACGCGGACATAATTAAAATCGAGAGTGAGCATTGATTCATCTGTCCACAGGACTTTCTGGAATTTTCTATCATTCCAAGAGCGATGGTCTTCACACCTCGTTACTCTTCCCCTTTTGATGTTCAATGCTCAGCGGAATTCTCACAACCGGTCGTCGAGTTTGTATATAAGCTTCTCAGTCTCTGATATACAGTTCTAACGCTGCAGTCTACGTCTTTCATCAAATATCTTCCGAGATACAGATTACTTCAAACCATAGAAATTCATTAAAAAAGCTTCAAGTAAAGTCAAATGAAAAATAATTTTAAAATATAAAAATGAGGAATAAATTGTACTACGATTGTATACTCGCGGCCAAAAAAAACGAGGACACCTGAAGAAGTCATCTTTATTGCTCATTTGCCATTTGCAGAACTCTTATTCATCCGTCGGAAAAATTGAGGCAAAATCGGTTTTCGTCTGTCCACAGGACTCTATCTCATCCTGAACTCCAACTCTGATGACGAAGACACCACTGCTTCCGACAACGCTTGTCGACTATGCCGATATACGTTGCAATACTGATCACACTTCGACTATCAACTGCTAGCATTCAACTATTTATTGGACAAGCACAGGATCGAAAGTTGGTGGTGAAGTAAACGAGGAACGAGGATCACGAAAATCAACAAATCCTCCAAATGACTTGAGAACACTTGCGCAGCATCTAGTGGACGAGTGGAACACGATATCCCACTGTCATCCAGGACCTGCTGAACAGCGTCACGAACCGGTTGCAACAGTACATGAAGAAGTGTGGTGGTCACACATTAAAACGTTTGCTAATTATTATATGTCATTATAAGTGATATTATTATATTATTATAAATGATAATAATATTTATTATTATCACCTATTAAACGTTTAATTCGTTAATAAAGATGGCTCCTTCTGGTGTCCTCGTTTCTTTTGGCCACGAGCATATTTAGTACGGCAATGTTTAAGGGAGGCTAACAATGTAATGACAATTAATCATTTGTGGATTAGCACATAAAGGAACGTGAAAATTGCGACTTAAGCTGAATTCATACTTCTACCGCTTGGCATGCCGCATGGCGCATTCCTGTAACAGAAAAATTGTCCCTTCTTTTCACATTTTTTAAATCAGAAGTTATCGAAATCACCTCTAAAACCGAGAATGCGAGAAAAACAATATGCTGTTTGGTAATCCAGAGTAACATGTCACCATTCTGTCAGTGATTAGTAGAATGCAATGAAAGACACTTACCCCGGGAATATGCCGTTCCCTTAGTAGACGAAAAAGAAATCTGCGATGCTCCCAAGCCCAATAATTCGCTCGATATCGATCAATAAGCAAGGAACAAAGCCTCATACTTTCATGAAGAAGATCAATATTGGGACGAAGACGGGTGAGCAGCCATTCTCTGAAAACAGTAATCGTGGATGGATATGCAATGATAGGCATGCATGCGTCATTTTGGGATATCATTCTTCATCGAAAACATGAACTACCGGACATCTCAAGCCATTGAAGTCGGAGACAGACATAAGTTCGGAGCCAGAGCCAGGTCAAAAAAGGTAAAAGAATAATCATTTCTTCCGTTCGCATTTTGCTTCTGTAAAATATGTATGGAAGGATTACTGGGAAAGCCTGCTAGGCATAAATGAGACTGGCATTCACTAAACTAGTTACAAGATCATTTTTACAAATTATTTACACCGGTATCTGTTGACAACATGGTTGGAATATTTTAAAAAAACATGTAAAAAACCCGTGGGCTTTTTCTAAATATGAATTTCTGTAGGTATTTTTTTAAAATAGGAAGCTGAGTTTTTTTTATAATAGTAGATGGTATTTCTTCAGTATAAGGACAGGATTTTTAAATGGAAGTTGAATCATAAGATCGGAACTTCAATATAAACGACAGTTTAATTAATTGTTTTAATTACACTTCTAGCTTAATTACAGTTCTAAAGGAGCAGCTACGGAGCATTCGTATCCATGAGAAATCACCTGTTATCGGCAAATAGTACTTATTTTCCTCTGCTTCCCTTTTCTGATTGCGTATTTCACGCCGCTGATCTTCATTCGTGTTACCTAGGATGAATGGACATTTTATATAATACACAGCCTACCCAACTTTGAAACTCCATCTGGTGAATGAGCGTGGTTTCAGATTTTTGCTAGTACTTGTAGAGATGTCCTACTGATTAGTAAAATTTTATAGTTATTCTATAATGCTGTTTCTGGGTGCTTTGATAAATCTGTTGTATCATTTAATTTTCACGATCGTAAGAGTTTCCATACCTGTTTAGTAATTTTTGTAATAGCCACACTTTTTGTCATAAACATTTTTGGATAATTGATTTGACGAAATCATAAACGTGATATTCTAGGCTCAGTTGCATCATTAAATTTGTTTTCAATGGAATAAATACTAAACTAGATAATCTACTGATGTCAAAGTCACTTACAATTTCATGTGGATACATAATTGTTAACCCATTTCGATGTTAAGCGTGAATTATGTATTCGTATCTCATACCGAAAGACTTGTCGCGGTAGAATAAAAAGAATAAGACGTGTATTTCAGACAATGAAGAAATATTATGTTCGAGTAGTTTGATATTTAAATTAGAATGCACCGTTGAACTTACGATTTGACATCAGACAACCTGCTATCAACATGTCTCAAATTCGATCGTACGTCTATCAATAGGTGAATGTATTTAAAAAAAACCCATGGGTTTTTTAATAGGGGTGGGTTTTGTACCAACACTGGTGGACAACCAACAGATTATGCCCTCAGACATCAGTCGTCCTTCAAATAGCGGCTAACGAACTTCTCCTTTGATTATTATATAGAAATCCATGAACTAAAACGAAACTCTATTACATGCGAGTGGATACAGCTACCATAGGCGAGAGAAATAATCCTCGAACCCAAGGCAAGCCACAGCTGATTGAAGGCTGGCATTATTGCCGGATTCTTAAGGCTCTTCACGATATTAGTGGGAGAATGCCCACTATCATACTTGGAGTGTTTTAGGCTTTCAGTTTAACTCACGCGAAAATTGGTCTGACCAGGTTAAGAAAATAATTGTGAGTACTAATGGTTCATCTACCCAGATACATAAGTCATTGAGGAGGAACAGCATCTCGCAAACTTCATAGTTAGAATTCAGACGTCCGCATGCTCTGTTCAACATTTTCGACTCCCAAAATTGAGTAATTATAATAATATATCTTTATTGAAGTCTTATATATCAGGAGACATATTGTAAGAGCATTTACAAAGGAAAATCAAAGCGCGTCGCTAGCTGTCGGTCACAATAAGTCATAGGGCTCAATGATGCAGGGAAGCACGTCACACAGCATTGTAGAAAGATGTTGGAGAAGGATGACTAAGCGAGCGATAATGGCGAGCGATGGCAGAATAGCAGAATACGTTCATTGTCCAGCGAGGAGAATAAACCCGTTATTTATCCGGAAAGCCGTTGACCAAGTGGAGATATATATATATAAAGTCAAGTGATGCAAGGGGGGATCAAATAATAGGTAAAACTATGTAAGTAGATAATGATGATATAAGTATAAGCGAAGCATGCCGCTAGCAGGAGCCGTGCGCGCGCGGCGATCGCACGACAGCCTGCCGAAGTAGAGTATAGAAAAAATTAATAATTGTGGTAAAAATAGCTTCTAACATCCATTATATAAGTGCCCATAAAACCCTAAAATCATATCTTGAGCAAATCAAGAATATCAGTAGTACATAATAATGCGGTTTCCTTCGTTATTACTTAGAGTGGCCAAAAGATTGATACTGAGGAGGCTTCAGACAGATAGCTGGCTTGGCAATTGACAACACAGGAGATCACAGTAAATGATATTCTCACCTATGGTAGAAGACAGGACCACACTTAGGTTTCCGCAGAAGAACTATCCGGGTGAACGCCAGCTGTCTTTTCAAATTTGTATCTAAAGTCAGCGATTTTCTGCAAGGAGAGATCATAAGTTAAACCTCGCTGGTGTGGGAGTTAATTGAGTTCTTGTTTTAGCGCAGAATTCTCGTCAGAATAGCCTATGTGAAAAACGAAAGATCACTAACATCTTCGCCATTACTCACAGTAAATTCCATTTCATCATATCGTCAGGGTTGATAAGAGCCATGAACATGCTTGCATTATCTGAAACAAAAGTAATTTATGGTGAAAACATGTTATAATTAGGGTTGCCATCGCAGCGTAAGTAAAAGTAAAGACATTTTCAGTGTGAGCGGATCGCGGAGGCAGGAGGACAACACCCCCTAGGCGGCAACAGTATTTCAATATATGAGGAACTGCAAAGTTGGATGTTTGCTCCAATTCTCGAGATCGCTTTTTTAGACACTTTTACCCAGTTTTTCCTTTTTATCATGAAATCTCTTGTTTGTACCATCAATCTTTGGGATCAGGGTGACCAGTTCAATTTGTGCAAAGGGACCGCCCAAGATTCGCTTCATTCGTGCGACTGCGACTACTGAATGCCATATACCGAATGAATTCAAGCGGGTACTTTGATGATTATAGAATAGATTTCTTTTATAACAATAAATTTTTAGATACCGGGTGAATGTACTGAAAGATCCCCTATCATGCTTAAGTTACGCACTTTGTAATGAAATTAACTTTATTTAATAAATTATGTTTTAAAACGCGTCAACAACGTGAAACTTGCTCAGATTCAAAAGCACCAGCGCTAGTTTATAAGCGAAAGCATCACTTTCATCTTCTCGGAAGATGGCCTACAAGTTGAATTGTTTTCTATTTAATTTTTTTGAGAATCGTCTTACCAAACCAAGGTAAATTTGGAGAAATCTCTGGAAATCCGACGACGTTGCTTAACTTAGGTCCCAGCAAAATTATGTTTGATCTTTGGAGTCACTTGTTGAGGCATCTCAGATTTATTAAACATTTCACAAATAACATGATATACGAGGCATCATCAACAAGATGGTCATCCTTCAACTAAAAATATTTAACTTACAAATATCACTTTTAGACGACTCCTTTACATTTAGAATTGCTATACAATCTCTCATCAAAGTTTTGCAAAGACAGGAACAGATGGCCAAGTGATTATCTTCAAAAATACATCCGGATTTCGATGAAGGTCCCTCACAGAGATCTGTAACATGAGGTATCACATCCACGTCAACTCTAAAAGTAAGGGTAGGATCGAGTATTACCAAATTTTATCGACCGGTAATATCATTATCAATACTTACGCCTTCTCAATTACTTCTACAATTTCACGTATTCGCGAACCCATTCTGAAATGAAGTAAAAATTGTGACAAGAAAAAAAGAGACTTAAATAATAAACACCTATATCATTGCACTTTACGAATAAGTTCACAGGGCTACATAGAATGATAAGGACATCGATGGTCTGACATAAGAAATTAAATTTTCTTGTGACTGAAACGTTAAATATGACTGTCTTGCACAAGAGAATTGAATCCATGAGCTCCTGAGACATATCAGTGACAGAATTGGCATATCCGATTCGGATCGTGAAATAAGACTCCGATCCGCAGTCCGACGCTACATTTTTTAATAGGATCCGATCTGACAATGAATAACCGATGCTACTAGGGCCCGGCAAGAGTGTTTGTATAGTCATTTCGACCCCTGTTAGTAGGGCTTTACTCTCTATGTTATTAGACTGCGATGTGCATGCAATTTAGTAGTATGCCTATTGCTATCCACAACATAATACAACAACAGCACTCATTCAGTATCACAAAAATGAGATAAAACATGATTAGATGTGTAGCGAATTATCTATGATCTATATTTGTTACAATGCTGCAGTGCTATATGCCTCAGAAGTCAGTGAAAGCCTCTTTTGTGTCAGAGAGGCCATACAATAGGAGCAGAGATAAGAGGATTTCGCATACATGTAAATGGGGCAAACATGACTAAAATGGATATTCTTTAAAGTTAACCTTTAAATTACAACCACAGATGGCTTTGACCTTGCCGACTATCACTCGCATAACGAGAAGCTTAACGGCTAACCCGGTGAAGATAAGTGCTCGTCGACATGAATCAGAGTTGGCACTTTTAGGGATTTGTCGACCTGGACCGACCAGTGATCAAATGTCTCGACCGACCGGTTGACCGTTGAATTTTTGACTTTCAATGACCGGTCTTTTGACCGGCCAGTCAACGGTTGACCAGTCTCTGACCGGTGAGTACTTTATGGAGTCATATAGCTTCTTTGTTGAACATGCGCTGCACAAATTTAGGATGGAGTATTGTAGAGTCATAAACAATTAATAGTAATATCAAATGCATGCTGTAATTTCTTACTGTTGACAACAATATCAAAATGCTGTTATCAAAAATCCCTTTTATAATAATGACAAGTTATGACTTGAGCTAGAACAATTTGCCGACTGGTAGATCGGACTGTCAAGATCCAACGATCAATTCCAAAATGTGCATTTAACTTGCAATCATTCGTTATCAGAAGACAAACATTACACACCCAAATTCAGAAATCGCCACAGGCCTAGCAGAAATTGTCATGCTGAAGAAAAATGCTCTCGGATCTTGAATCATGAAAACACTAAATTCGATCATGCACAGATAATTTTTCTTGTCATCAGCTTAATCCTCAGGAATAAATTTGCCACTAAGAGATTCAGCATGAATTTAAGGGTCGTAATTAGTAAATTTGACACTGAATAGAAATGTCGTCATCCCTTTGATTACTTTTACACATACATGAATAAATGAATATTTTGATATGAGGCGAAGTGCCGCTAATGCACCACATATTCTGTAATGGAGACCTGGTCACGGACAGTTTTGATAAAGTATGCTTATTACAAGCAAAGAAATTGAGAACACATTGTGGCGTCTTCAGACATTGAGTGAATGCATAATAAAATAAGTGGTTAGCAGGTGTAAGTGGAAACACTGATGTACACCATGGTGCGGAAAAACGATGCATGTAGATCACAGGGGCACTGTTTCAACCAGTGATTTAGAAAAATAAGTGACTAAGATAGACAGGAAACAGAGGAGACAAGTGCATGGCAACTCGGGAAGGGAGAGATAGAGGAAAAAGGAGAGTCTATGACCGAGAGAGGAGACATGGGGGAGAGGCTATGAGTAATTCAGTTAAGTATGAGAGGAGAGACAAAACGTAATAAGCAGAGTTGAATCCTGACCGACATTTGACCGGTAATTACAAATACTTGACCAGCGAATGACCGGTCTGTCAGTCACCGGTCGGAAAACTCGACACCACCAGAACGGTGACCGGCGCCGGTCGAACCGGACCGAATCCAACTCGGGCATCAGCCTACTGTGATTGCAGCGGCGACGACTTAGAAAAATATCGTCTAACTGGAGTAGAAGCAAGGCTTAGTTTCAGTCCACGAATGCTACGCGAAGGGAAGTACAGATTCGGCTAAAATTCTGTCAAAGGTTACGCATTATCGTCTCAACCTGTCGAATTTGCTTTGGAGCTGTCACTATCTCAGTTATTCAGATACGGGTCTTAAGTTGCTCGGGTAAGTCGACATTCTTTCAGTCTAATGTCGATACTTCAAATTGAAGGTCAACAGTTTTATCATTATCAAATTTCGATTCCTCCAGCCTTCTTTTCTATTGAAATTGTTCGAATAAGCCTACGCATGAACACACACACCAAAGGGTTTAGCAATATAGGGCTACTACTGAATTTTGCAGCCATATTTAGAAAGTTGCGGTGAATTTACACCATCACAGTAGCATGAAAATATTAAAAGTCAGTTATATCAAAGCATGATAAATCAGCAACTCATATTTTCTAGATGAATACTTGCGACACATCGATGGTTTCCACTGCGAAATCTGTCTGGTTGCCAGTAGGCCCATTATTTAAAGAACCTTAATTATCCTGGCAAAAAAGTGCTGTCTGGCAGTGTAAGATCAATTATTTCACGGACCGTGTCCTCAATTCCAAAAGAATAATACCGAGAATTATGTAAAAACTGATTTCATCGATACGGCGGCAAAATTTAATAGTCACAAAAAATACATTTGTGCGTGAAGATGATTTTGAAAGAAATTCACCTACTTTGCTCGTTGTGGACAAAAACGACATCTATGGGACAAGAATCCCGCACCAACTATATTTTCGCATCCACCGTCAGTGAAAGCTGCAGCTAATACGTCTCGCAAATGTCCTACTGAACGTGGTATTAACCTTGATGAGTTAGATCAGTTTCAAAGAATTGACAAAATATACTCGATTCCTGACCTGCATGACATGCAATCACCCGAATGGGTTACTGATACTTTGTCATCATCGGATTTTATCAATCATCTGACAGAATGCCTGAAGTCTTGGGCGCTATAGCAATCGATAATACTTCACGTGTGTGTAGAACTTTCCTAGAACGAACGTCGTCTTCCGCATCCTTCACGGATCCGTTGTGTGTCGAATTGTGTTTTAACAAAGAAACTATTAACAAATGAACTATTTAAGCGCGTAAAGAATTATAGCTGATAAATTCGATCTTAGTGGAATATTTACTATCAATTACTCATCTTCAGGAAAGTGTTCCATGTTCATCCGATGTGATTCGTTCTTTGCGACTTCGTTATACATCTTTATCAGCCCATGAATTTCTTCTCAAATTCTTCCACTACCTTCGTTACGTGTTCTGAGACGAATTTCGAGTGGAAGGATGAATGCTGCTTAACGTATTTCATCACTTGTGGAATCTGAGGAGATAATAAAAAGATGCATGTCTCCTCATAAACGAAATGTATATTCAACCTGAGGAAAGCTATGATGGTGAATCAGTGGTTGGAATATCTGAAAATCAAGAGCTGCACACCATCAATTTCCTTTCAAGATGATTTCTTCGAAAACCTAATCCAATAGCATTTTGTGCCTAGCCGATTGTGAAATTGCCAGGAGAATTGCTTCTTTCGACAGCTGAGGATATATTGAGGAAGACAAATGACATTGGCATCCGGATGCGAGCTATTTCTACCGATAACCAAAACGTGAACGTGAGTCTTCTTCGTTTACTTTCCACGAATTATCCAACACAATGATGAACATTCGGAATAGCTGGCTGAAAGCTCGTCGACTTTATGTCCCACGTTTTCAGGTAAGTAATATATTTGGCATGAATTTATTAGGAAAGTTCTCATTAATTGAGGTTATTTGAATAAGTTATGCGATATTGAAAGCAAATCGTTCCTTAAAAAAAGCACCACCAATTTCACATCAATCTCTGTATCCAACCAATAAGAAGCATATGACAGCAAGGTACAATGTCTGCTTGACTTCCAACATGGATTGAGAGTTGGACCGGTATTGTTCCATTTTCTAAGCAGACCCAGAACGCTCTACTGCAAGTAAGTAGATCAATTGCATTTCTATGCATATCTTCTTGAGGAGTACGACTACAGTCCGTTTCCTAAATAGTTGCACAGCCCAAAAAAATCCTACATCCTTTGCATATTCGCATCAAATTTAATCGCAAGCTGATAACTTATTACTAAGTTTATTCACTCTGTCAGGCGAGACACTTGGTTTTGGTAACTGTGGTTTGCCTAATCAAATGAAGTACTGTAATTAGTGATAGTTTGTTTTGTTACTTCCACAATCCCACGGTGTTATTTCCGATATCATGTTGGACATTTTGGTCCTCTTTTCACTCATTGTTTTTGTCATAATGAGGGATTCCAATCCCAGGATCGGGATTGGGGTCTAATCCCGGGGTTGCATGGTCAAAATCCCGAGATTGAGATTAGGGGTATTCCGTCTAACGTAAGACAAATTGGCGAAGATAAAACTATCACGATATAATAGACTATCACATTCTAACATAATCGTAAATTTTACGTTTTCAATAATCCATTAATAAGGTCTTTGAATAACTTAAATTTGAGCTTGTCATTAGCCTAAGCTAACAATATTTGAAAGCAAGACAAATTTGAAGATAAGTATTTGCGATGCAGGCATATACACAATACCAGAATAAGGAATACAGCTAATCTTCGGGATTGGGATCTCTAGGAGGCGAATTGCTTACTGGATAAGAGCTGGTACCGGGGCGCTTTTTTCAGCTCGGGACCGCATCGACTCCAAAATATTAGGCCCGGCCCAGATGAGAAATTCTATCGTTTTACACATTTTACCATCCCTAATGAAAATATCAATTACGTTAGTTGAGTGTAGTTGCATCAAGAATCATTCTAAAAATCTAATTGTAGATTACATGATCGCATGTTGTAAGGCCTATGTACACCTCTGTAAGTAGGTTGTTAACTCTTGAGTAGTAGGTGAATTTCGAAACATTCAATACATAGCAAGGTTTCATTTGTTTTAAATACTGCGTATTTACAACGCGCTTGTCTATCACAAATATATTGGATCTTGTTTGATGTGCCGATAGCTGCCATTGTTGGAAGTTACATTTATGTTTATTGAAACGGAAAAAACGGAAGCACCGAAAGCAAAAAGTTAAACGAAGTATTCAATCGACTCTTTTGACCAAAATTCCAGAGAAGTTTTGCTTGCTAATCGTCTATCGGTTGCTGTCTCTGATCGAGAAAGCATATTTGTGACTCTTCAGTCGTATGCCGGCATTTATATAATCTTTTTGCTTAAGAGCCATGTTGATAAGTCAATTTATGAATTGGTTCAGAGAATTTAAATGATCAAATGACGAAGATATTTCTCATTTCAGACACAATGAAATTCGGCCCGGGTGCTTCAATAATTTTTTAGGCCCGGACCCGGCAAGAGCCCGCTTCCAGCTCTGCACTAGACCACAGCTTTGTTTACATTATTAGCCTCTGGCTGACTCAAACCCGGGATTAATTTGTTCAGGAAGCATTATTCTCATTTCACCACAGTTCTTATTTACATCATTACCTTAGGCTACGGTAAAAAGACATATAAAAGACTCTTCAATCGCGCAATCCCGAGCTTAGGATTTTGGAATTTAAATGTGCTGTTGCAATGCATTGAGGAAACAGTTTGTGATTTTAACTATCCTTATCCTGCCATTTCACTTGTAGCTGCAGCAGCTGGTATGCTTATATTTTGTCAATCTCAATCCCGGATCAGAGCTTGTAATCACGAATCTCGGGATCAAGAAAAGTCGGGATTTTGTAGGAGGGGTTCAAATGCTGGGTATTCACTCTGCCAATCCCAAATCTCAGGAAATTACAGATTAAAAGTGCAAACATCAGAAATTCGCACCTGTTCCTTGCTACTCTCAACGTTGCCGTTATCAATTTGTGCATAAAGCGGAAAAAACTTTAAGTCGACTTGCTCATTGCGATGTTGTGAGTAAATCGACTCTGCTATTCCCACATTCCAGCATCCCATATTGTTAACACGCATGAGATTTGTCATAGCATATTTACAATTCTACTCAATCCCGGAATCCCGTGACCGAAATTTTCAAAGATTGTGGAATCTGTACCCTGTATACATGATTAGAAAACATACAGGGAATTAGCATCTTGTATAACACATTGTATATAATCACATATACAAGTATGCTAACAGAATTGAAATATATAGAGGCTACAATATTGAATCAGTAATTCAAAGAAAGAGATCGAAGAGTATTCGAAAATCTATTCGGTCGGTTTCTATTAGCGAAGCAGTAAAACAATAAATCACCATCAAAATAACAACTAAATTAATAAATTGATCCTGGGATTTCGGGATTTCCACAATCCCACGAATTCCCGGGATTGCAATCCCTACCACCATACCATGATATTAATACATCTATGCCTGTAATAGGATATCTACGATTCTACTAAATCCCGGGATTAATGGTAGATTGTCTTGACAACGCCCCGATAGGGTCATATAAGCATACAGCTGTGGTGACCCCACAGATAGTCATAGAACATGTATGGAGGGATGGTTAAAAAACATCTCTGTTGACATCGTCCGCCAACTAAATGTCCATTCACACCGGACGCGGATATGAAGTAAAAGGTAGGACAACTCTTCACATCTGTTCATGACGTCTGTTCATTTGTGGCATGTTCTTTGCAATATAGCGAGTTTCAGCCAACCTAGTAGATATCGCATTGCGTTGTTTATTGATTATTTTGCAGTTAAAGTCATTAATACTCATCACTTTAGTCGGATGGTCTATACGATTGTGATCGCTAAGTGCACTTTTGCAGTCACGGTGTGAAATACTTCTTTCATGTTCCTGGAAACGATATCGAAAAGGTCGACATGTTTGGCCTATATAGCTTTTGTTACAAAGCTTACAAGAAAAATTATAAATTAAGTATTTATCATTGCAATTATATTTAGGTGCGATAACTTTACAGATATCACAATTACAAATAAATTTATTTTTACAATTATTATTTACTGTTGAAATGAGGTAATTACCTGGTTTAGAAACGATTCTAACGGGTAAATTGTACTTATTATTTAATTTATTTAATTTTCGTAACATACTATCGTTAATATAATCTAACGTTACTGACACCTTTTGACTTTCATCGGGAACATTTTTGTTGGTCTTACATGTATGTATACTTTGAACTTTATATTTAGCACTGTCAAACTTGAATCCATTTTGTCTTATTCTATTTTCCATAATAGTACATGATTTGGAGAAATCCGCATCATTAGAACAACGATTGTGGACGTATTCAATACTATTACGTACAAAATTATCTTTGATGTAATTCGGTAGCCAACTATCTTTACGTAAGCATATACCCGAGTGACAAGGTTTGCTGAACCATTTATATGAGAAATTGTTATAAATCGTTATGTCAAGAAAGTTCAGCGAATTCTCTTCTGGAATCTCCATCGTAAATTTTATGCTATTATCTACAGAATTAAAGGCATTTAAAATATTTTTGAACGTTTCATTATCTCTGGGGAGCGGTCCCAAGATCACATCATCAATGTATCTTTTATAAATAACGGGTATGATACCGTATTTATCTTTAATAATAGTTAGAGCCCTCTGTTCTACATAATCCATATAAATAATTGCAAATGGGGGTGAGAAGTGGGTTCCCATAGGGCAACCTTGTATTTGTAAGTACGTTTTATTGTTATACGTTACTTCATAATTATAAGAAATGAACTTAAGAAAATCTATTAAGTCTTCGACTGAGAAGCCATAATTGTCAATTTTATGCCAGTGAATTGTGGCAAAGTTTTCGATAACGGTTAATGCTTCGCTGATTGGAATGCTTGGGTACAAGTTTTTTACATCAAGAGAAATTAGAATGTTATCTAGACTATTGAAATTATTCTCTTGATTTTTAAGAATATTTATGAGAGATTTAGTACTATCTAAGTGGGCTGGAACGAATTTAACCAATTGATTAAGGATCACACTTGAAAGCCAATCGACTTTCTCTGTCGGTGTATTTATTGCAGATGCAATAGGTCTCAACGGAAAATATTGGTTTTCCTTCTCTTTGTGGTCCTTGACTTGAACACGAAAATAAGCAGGGTGACTCCCTGAAGACAAAAGCTTCTCGTGGTCGATTCTACAGTTACTTTTACATTTACTTCTAATCATACAGTTAGCTTGATTTTCGATAGAAGAGCTTTTTGACTTATTTCTTAACTTGTCTACGACATCAATCGACAGATCTCCTATTCTTATCTCAACTTGGTAAGGTATCCGTTCGAGAAGGAAGGGATACGAAGTATTCTGGAGAAAATTGATGAAGCAGTGGAATGTGAAGAAAATGATATCTTCCAACGTCATTCCAAGAAGTGGTCGTGGTGGACTGATAGAGGGTTTCCGACTGTTAGGACGAGCTATCATTTGAAACACAAGTGTCGCTTTTTCTTTATGTATGTAGATGATTTGTGGTTTAAGGGGGACAACTCATCTAATCAAATCATTGACTTTGATAACGTAGATATTCGCTTAACTAATGAAACCAAAATCTCTTTACCTACTGATATTAAAAATTTTCTTTGTAAAGGACCTAAATATCGTTTACCAAACAAGGTGAATCAAAATCTCATTTTGAATAACGAAATAGCTATCAGTAGTATTTCTCATAAACTTCGTTGGACTCATCACTTTAACGGTAATGATAACAGTAACAATAAAATTAAGATTCCTTTCGATAAAAGTACAGTTAATATGCCTCCTTGTATGCCAGAGGAATTAGAAAATAATTTTAAATTATTTGAAGTTGAAGCTAAAAAACTCTTGGAAGTAGAAACGGATCATTTAAAGAAAAATAAACAATACATCAAGACGAACAAGATAGTAAACAAAACTAATTCTTTCCTGAAAAATAATAATTTGACGTTAGTAGCGTCTGATAAATCGAACCGTATTGTTGTAACGGATAAAGATAACCTCATTGCTAGGACTGAGTCTCTGCTCAATGATACCAATACTTACAAGTTAAGAAATAAGTCAAAAAGCTCTTCTATCGAAAATCAAGCTAACTGTATGATTAGAAGTAAATGTAAAAGTAACTGTAGAATCGACCACGAGAAGCTTTTGTCTTCAGGGAGTCACCCTGCTTATTTTCGTGTTCAAGTCAAGGACCACAAAGAGAAGGAAAACCAATATTTTCCGTTGAGACCTATTGCATCTGCAATAAATACACCGACAGAGAAAGTCGATTGGCTTTCAAGTGTGATCCTTAATCAATTGGTTAAATTCGTTCCAGCCCACTTAGATAGTACTAAATCTCTCATAAATATTCTTAAAAATCAAGAGAATAATTTCAATAGTCTAGATAACATTCTAATTTCTCTTGATGTAAAAAACTTGTACCCAAGCATTCCAATCAGCGAAGCATTAACCGTTATCGAAAACTTTGCCACAATTCACTGGCATAAAATTGACAATTATGGCTTCTCAGTCGAAGACTTAATAGATTTTCTTAAGTTCATTTCTTATAATTATGAAGTAACGTATAACAATAAAACGTACTTACAAATACAAGGTTGCCCTATGGGAACCCACTTCTCACCCCCATTTGCAATTATTTATATGGATTATGTAGAACAGAGGGCTCTAACTATTATTAAAGATAAATACGGTATCATACCCGTTATTTATAAAAGATACATTGATGATGTGATCTTGGGACCGCTCCCCAGAGATAATGAAACGTTCAAAAATATTTTAAATGCCTTTAATTCTGTAGATAATAGCATAAAATTTACGATGGAGATTCCAGAAGAGAATTCGCTGAACTTTCTTGACATAACGATTTATAACAATTTCTCATATAAATGGTTCAGCAAACCTTGTCACTCGGGTATATGCTTACGTAAAGATAGTTGGCTACCGAATTACATCAAAGATAATTTTGTACGTAATAGTATTGAATACGTCCACAATCGTTGTTCTAATGATGCGGATTTCTCCAAATCATGTACTATTATGGAAAATAGAATAAGACAAAATGGATTCAAGTTTGACAGTGCTAAATATAAAGTTCAAAGTATACATACATGTAAGACCAACAAAAATGTTCCCGATGAAAGTCAAAAGGTGTCAGTAACGTTAGATTATATTAACGATAGTATGTTACGAAAATTAAATAAATTAAATAATAAGTACAATTTACCCGTTAGAATCGTTTCTAAACCAGGTAATTACCTCATTTCAACAGTAAATAATAATTGTAAAAATAAATTTATTTGTAATTGTGATATCTGTAAAGTTATCGCACCTAAATATAATTGCAATGATAAATACTTAATTTATAATTTTTCTTGTAAGCTTTGTAACAAAAGCTATATAGGCCAAACATGTCGACCTTTTCGATATCGTTTCCAGGAACATGAAAGAAGTATTTCACACCGTGACTGCAAAAGTGCACTTAGCGATCACAATCGTATAGACCATCCGACTAAAGTGATGAGTATTAATGACTTTAACTGCAAAATAATCAATAAACAACGCAATGCGATATCTACTAGGTTGGCTGAAACTCGCTATATTGCAAAGAACATGCCACAAATGAACAGACGTCATGAACAGATGTGAAGAGTTGTCCTACCTTTTACTTCATATATTTAAACACTCTTGGAGATGTACATAATCAGCCCTTGAGACTGTCCTATCGCGACGAAACCGGTCGGGTGTATTTTATACAATTTTAAAATAAAATAAAATCCTCGTCATAACCTTGGGAGCGCTAAACCTTTTTTGATTTTCTAAGCAATGAAGAACCTCCCGTATCGACACACAAACCAAAAGTCTATTTTAGAGCAATATCCGAGTAATAATTGTATGATGAGTTCTAATCGACCAACGGTCTGGAAAATGGAGTCAATCTGAGAAAAGTGCTGAGTTAGGCATGATATGGCGACAAAAAGGCATTCCATCCTGTTAATTTTCGTTAAGTAAATCTGAATCTACAGAAATTATTCTCTTGAGCATCAAAATCTGTAAGTTCTAAGTTGTATCTGTCGCATGATTGAAGGAATATTTGATCAGATATTTCACTGCCAAATTTACAGCTTTTGAGTTTGTAAATGATAATGAAATTGCCATAGAAATTTCTCTCCAAAACTGAGATGGTTCAGCATTTCAACGATAGAGGTGCCAACAACTCTAATGAAAAGCTAAAAATTCCTTTCGATAAAAATACAGTTCACTTGCCTCCTAAGTCTAATGAAACTTTGGAAAATAGCATTAAATATTTGAAACTGAAGCTAAAAGAATTTTTCACGAGGAAGTTGAGTTTTTGAAAAAGAATAAAAAGTACAAGGATAATGATAGAATCGTTAAGAAAACGAACAGCTTCTTGAAGAGTCATAATTTGATTACTGTTCAGTCCGATAGATCTAAAAGAATCGTTATCACTGTAAAGACAGCATAATACAGAGGACGGAAAACCTTCTACAAGATGCTTTTACCTACAAGTTAAGAATCAAATCAAAAAACAAAGCTATTGAAAACCGGGCGAACAGCTTGATACGCTGTACGTGTCATGGCAAGCAAGCCATAGATTATGAAAAATTATTAACTTCCGGAAGCAGTCCAGCTAAATTTCGGTTCTCAATAAAAGATGACAAAGATGAAGTTAACAACGCTTTTCCCTTACGAATGATAGTTTCAGTAATCAACACACCAACTCAAAAATTGAGTGGCATACGAGCGAAAAAAAATTGGTTAACAAGTGCCATCTCACTTAGATAGCTCAAAATCAGTGATTAAAACATTAGAATCACAGCTCAACGATATAAAAGACGACGATCAGATTTTTATCTCATTGGACGTAAAAAACCTTTACCCTAAAATCCCAATAGATGAAGGGTGAAAAGCTATAGAAATGTTTGCTTGTTCCCACTGGGATCAAATAGAAAATTATGGATCTACTGAGTGATTTAGTTGATATGCTGAAATTCATATAATTATAATTACGAGCTATTGTATAACAATATAATCTACTTACAAGTAAAAGGCTGCCCCATGGGCACACATTTTTCACCACCTTTTGCGATAATTTTTATGAATTATACAGAAGCAAAAGCAATAAAAATTTTAGAGAATAAGTATAAAATTCAACCGAAAATCTTAAACAGATACATTGATGACATGATCTTGGGTCCGCTCCCCAGAGATAATGAAGCCATTTTTTCGAATATTCTTGATACATTTAATTCAATTAACAAAAATATTCTATTTACCATTGAAGTACCAAAAGATAACAATCTGAACTTTTTAGACATGACTATTTATATTGAAAATAATCAAATACAGCATAAATGGTACAGTAGGCCCAACAATTCTAGCATTTGTCTTAAGAAAGATAGTCGGCTCCCGCACCATATAAAAGACAATTTTGTTAATAACAGTCGTAGATATGTTTCAGAACGCTGTTCAAATCCGAACGAAGAAGCTACTGCTTTAGACATAATGAATAAAAAACTCTCGGAAGACGGATTTCAACCATCTCAAAATAACCGAAAAATAAAACCATTTGATAAACTTATCTTTATACTTTGTCAGCGACAGCTGTAATACAAAAATCAATAAACTAAAACGTTAATGTGATCTACTCATGAGAATTACAGCCAGAGCAGGCGAGAGACTACAAAACAATAAAATCTAAAATAGATAATAAAGACTTTTGTCAGTGTGACATCTGTAACCAGATCGGTTCTAAATATAACTGTCAAGACAAATGTTTAGTTAACGAATTTTCGGGCAAAATCTGTCAAATAAAGTACATTGGTCAAAGTAGCCGACCTTTTCGGTCACGGTATAATGAACACGAACGTGGTGTCAGAAATAGAGACAAGAAAAGTGCCCTGAGTGATCATCATCTAAAGCACCATACCGCTGAAATGATGGACATTAATTATTTCAACTGTAGTATTTTGGATAAAATAGAAATCGGCGATATCTACTAAGACGGCTGAATCTCGCTGGATTGCGTCGAAAATGCCTAATTTGATAAATAGACGCCATGAGCTAGTGTGAGGAATCAAATCCAAGAGCTAAGTATATAACCCTTGCCATGTAGCCTTGCCAGTGTACCCTTGAGACAGTCTTTAAGACGAAACGCGTCGGGTCAATTTATTTTATTTACAATAGAACCTCGTGACATAAAAAGGGAGAGATTTAATTTTTGATTTCGATCAAACAATGGTAAATTTAAAGAACCCCCGTTCAGTCACCTTCTGAAGTGTCTAGAGGGTCAGAACACTTTTCAAGAATAGTCAAATAAAATTCATTAATAGTCAAGTCACATGGTGTTTCTGAAGAACGTAATCAGTCAGACCACTACTGGATTTTTTATTATGTAAACTAAGACTATGCTCTATAAAACGGAATTTAAATGGCCTGTTACTCATACCAATATAAAATTGCTTGCATAAGTTAAACATAAATTCATAAATGATAAAAATGAGAATAATTCTTCATTTGTGTTGCTTTTACCGCTGATACGAGTACCCTTGAGGACGGGTGAATACCCAAAACGTTGGGTTGTACATATGTTTTTAGCTTTAACTTTTTAACTGAATGCAAAAAATATAAAGGAGTGAAACACTTGGACGAATTTTGATTCAACGAAAGATACCTTCAATTTGCACCACTTAAAAATAAAAAATCCAATGCGCAGGAGTCATTCAAATTTCCGCGCTGCGCGGACGATTCCTGAATTCCGCGCACCATTGGAAACGCTGCTGTCAACACAATTATAAACTAATTGACTGTTGTCACTGCGATGAGCGATACAAGCGAGTATTGTTGCTAGAAGACACCACCATCATCTTCGTGAAATTTAAGTGAAGTGTGTTTCAACGTATTTGGTTAAAAATTCTACGATCTTCATCATACAGACGATACGCAACGTTTTAACGACTTCATCGCAATGCTTGAAGGAGTGTCGAACAATTAAAGACATATGAAAGGGACCGACATTGCCAAGTTGGTTTTTTTCCAATTGCAAATGAAGTACGGCATACTTTTCAGTGATTGACATTGCAAATTAATCGCTAGGATATGAGGATCGCTATAAACTACAAAACGTTGAGATAATAAATGCTTTGATATCTCACATCTGTGAAGGATTGGGTTTTTAAGAACACACATATCATTTACACATTTTCATTCATAGGGTGACAGCAAGGCCCAGGTGACAGATCATGAAATAGAATTCACGCGGATTGACTTTGCCATAGCGTAGCTCAAAAATGACCTTTATTAACTTACATTGTCTATTCTACAGTAATAGGGAGTATCACTCTATTGAAGATTATCACATTAAGTCGAGAGCATTAAGAAATTTCTTATCTTCGTTTCTGATATTCATACTGTAGTGAATAAAATACCATTTGTCTCCAAATGCATTCATGAATTCGAATTCATAGTTGACAAAGTATGAAGGTGCATTGTTAAGGAATTTCGATGCAATTGGTCGTGTAGTCCTCACAGATGGTCAGAATTGTCTGATATCTACGTCGAAAGTCAATCATTTCTCCGCACAAACATCTGGCAGCCTGTGGTGTCAGGTTAGAGTGCGGGGGGAGTAGAGCAAGTCGCGATGCGGCTTGGATTTTCCTATCTCCTAAGAAAGCCGAGTGCCTTTTCATAGTTTTCTCTGAAATTACTTGGACGTGTCGTCTCACGTGTCTGTGGGAACAGCCCCATAGGTTTATTAAGGTTCTGAACAAAAATTCCGGACGCGTGAGACGCGCCGCGTCCAATGGGAATGGACCGTATGAATGAGTGCGCCGAGGGCTAGTTTCGCCTCCTGCAACAATCTCGATCGCCTTGAGTAGAAAATTCACAGATATATCGAATTGATTCAGGTTTTCCATTTCATTTGTATTCCAGCATAAGTAAAATTTCGAAGTTTGTAGGAACTTTTTTTCTAATTTTGCGCTTATATCGAACTCAATGGCATGTAATCTTAAGTAAAATTTGCTGTGAATACAGATATTTCTATGTACACGCACGTACATTCGAAGGTTTCAAGCCTAGTCATGCTTGGCCATGTTTGCACCAATCATGGTGTGTCAAGCGTGCATCATGCAGACCGAAAACACCAAAGCGTGATATCAAATATAAAATCACGTAGTTTACTTATTAGATACAAGATCCCAGAAAATTTCACTAAAGAAAAAAAGGGCAAACCCAAGGCTTGAATGCACAAATTTGAAGTGGATTAATTTCGTAAAAAACCCCGGAAAATTGTGACTGCAGGAACCGCAGCAGAAATGCAACGGGCCGAATGCCACCCCACCTGGGATGGTGCGCTGCTAGTTCATTATTCAAAATGACAGATATACTGAAGAATTAGCTTATTTCAGATATTTTTGAAAGAAATTACTGAATGTAAAAAATTGCCCTTCATGCAGCAATTACATGAAAGCCTGACACAGCCCAATGACCACAACTACTAAGAGACCTCTGATTAAAGATGCACTTTTCTTACTTGATTAATGAAAATATTATAATATGACAATTCCATTCAACAGCGCCACAATTATGCGTTTTATCACTGGAACAATATTCGCCACATTGAGGTTCAATTGTACAGAGATTTCTTACGAATGCAATTTAATTTCATAACAAAGCTATCTACATCAGCTAAAAATCGACGCTTTATGTTCATGTACTCTTGTACTTCAATGACGATGTTTGGCACGAGACCAAGTCAATCGCTTATATTCACTGACATATCATAGAATGCGGTGCGGCGTTAGTTCTCTGAAAAACATGCCACCCCGCCAACCTTGTTGCGACGGAAGACCAACAGCTGCATGTACGGAAGATACAGGGCTAACTTAAAGATTACTCAAGATTGATTCATGTCGTGCTAGATTAAGCCATCCGGATCGTTTAAGCCATGAATTAGCAAAAAACGCACATAATGCAATGCCAATGGTACAGAAGAATTACCTTAGAAATCATCTAAGATGACCTCGATTTGCAATAATCACAGGCAACACTTAAACGATACGCAAACCCATACAAGCCCTATTGACCGTTCTGTACATTTGGCGCAACAGCTCTGAGAGCCTCATAAAAAAGTCTGATAAAGTTGTGTATCACTATATTCATAAAAAAATCAATGGTCATTTCATCAGATGAATACTTCATGGAATTTCACAGCCGAAATGTGTACAAAAACACGAAATTACAAATGCAATTCAATGTTCAAGTTACTGGAAGAATGATTGCAAAAATAAACAAATGAAAAGAAAAATTGCAATATTGATTGGGTGGTTTATCAAAAGAAATATCGAATTTCTCTTCAGAAAATCTGATAACTTGGCAAAAGTTAGACATCTGACGCATTTAATCAGAATCGTAGGTTGGCTCACTATCCGTAGGTACCTCAATCTGTTCAATTCTCAGACATGAATTATCATTTCTCCGAGAAAATTATCAACATTTATAATTCTAAAGTTCAATCAAACAAATTCATATGCAGCACAATGATCCAAAATTTGAACCAATGGTGAAAAGAGGCTAACATTAAATTGAACTGCGATCAAACCGATATTCCAGCTTGCGAGGCACGCAAGGTTAGTTGTTCATGACGTTTGCACTCATCCTGGAATTCTTTGACTTGTTGAAAATAGCGCCTTTCTCTTTCAACAAGTTGCATATACTCTTCATTTATAGCATCACGCCGAGCTTTCACTGTTTCTCGGCGCTTTTCAGCCTGGAAATATAATACAAAAATTACATATCATACTGAAGCAATGAAATCATTAGACATTGAAACATTTCAAAATTTTAAAATTGGTAAGCTAAACATCATCGCCGAATTAGTTTAGATCTTGAATTCAACACTTAAATTGAGAAAGCTGACTCTACTTCTAGGTACATTGACGTATCCTAGACATGATCATTTGTATAAAGATGATAATTCATAAATATTTGGACGTTTATTCAAAAATTGAATTGTGATAATTTGATCTCTCAATCACCGAGTTTGAAGTCTTATTATGCGAGCTAGAGCACATGTATAAATGGAGATCCTGGCTGTCGTGCAGGACAACCAACCCACCAAAACAATTGAGTGCAAACTTTCGAAAATTCAACAATAGGATCAACAGCACTTTGAAGTGAATAACTGCGATCGGCTAGATATCTGGTTTTGGCTCACCATCTGCTTCATTCGCGATACACCTTCCACTATATGCTCCATTTGCACTAAGAATTGTTCGCGACCTTTCGGTGAAGCCATTGCTCTGTAGGACGAGAGTTTCAATGACATTCAAATGAACATGTTGTTTTTCATACTTTCATACTTACATCTCAAAGTTCTCATAGATGGAGTTCAACAGATTCACTTCTTTTTGAAGATAGCCCAATGTAGACTCTAATGTATTGTAGAGATCATAATATTGCTTTGTTTGTTGATGGGTAGCTGTCACTTGTTCATATAACTCCAAGAATCGACGCTGATACTGCTGTGTTTCCCAACCAGTGGGAGCCTCCTCTAATCGACGTTGTAGCTCATGGACTTCGCGAGTTTTCTTTGCCTACAAACAGACGAGTATGAAGGCCATTAGCTTTGTGTAAGGTAACCAACGTTACGAAGGAAATATTTAAGATGAAGAGATAGCATCATGATATACCGGTGTATAACTGTCACTGAAATCATTAAATTGTGTAACGTAAGAAGACAGCCTCTATAATATAGTTTTTACTGTCACTTAAAGGCACGAATGGGTCAGCTTCATACCTTGACAACACTCATCAATTTAGTACTGCCATAATCACGTTTCTGTCGTTCCTTTGTCTACCATGGCTATAATCGAGAATAGACCTTGACATTTTGTATTCAAAGGAAGAGTCAAGTAGAAGGGTTAACTTCATATAATTTGACTGATACCGTTTACGATGAGTTCATATCCCACCATCGGAAGGGATTGATATTTTCAAAAATTGTCTTGTGATTAGAAAACATTGTTGTTGTCATACAATAATCGAATCGGTGAGACAGTCTGACTTGTCATGAATTAAATAGCCTATGATTGAATAGCCTATTTGCATTTCTATTTCAACTGGGTGACAGTAATATATTTTTGGACGGCCCAGGACTAGCATTTTTTAAAAAAATCCAAAATTAACATACCTGCAAAATCAGCCCCAAAATGCCCAAAATTAACTACCCTAGCTGCAAAATCAGCTCCAAAATTAACATACCTGCAAATCAGCACCAAAATGCCCAAAATCAGCTCCAAAATGCTAAAAATAGGAAACTACCTTAAATTTATAAAAATACAAATGGGAAAAATACAAAAATAGGAAACTACCTTAAATTTATAAAAATACAAATGGGAAAGATACAAAAAATAGGAAACTACCTTAAATTATAAAAATGCAAATGAGGAAAAAATGTTTATGACCCATGAATAAAAATATTCATTTAAAAATGGAAGATGTAAAAACAAAAGAACCATCAGCCCCTTATATCCTTCATTATCATATGAAATAAAACCTTCGGTTCCCAATGAAATGGATATAGCAAAACACAAAGATAGAGTCAGGTACATGAAAGATAAGGAAGCGCAACTATTACTTAAGCTAGAACATTATAATAAATTAAGAAAGAGATGGACCATAGCTAAGAATGTGACACAAGGCGTTGGTGCATGTTTAACAATTTCTTTAGGCGCTCTCACTATTGTCATTTCATCTGGCGTTCTTACAATTCCTGTTGTCGCTACTGTTTTAACAGGCACAGGTGTCTTCACAACGTCACTTGCAACAGTGATAGATAAATCTGTAATGTCTAAGAAACGAAAATCCTTAAGTAAGAAACATGCACATGTCAAAGAAGTATATGATAAACTACATTACTACTTCCAGAGAGTGTGTGATGACAATGTTATTACGTTAGATGAGATTGAAAAATTTGATCAAATAGCTAGAGAAGCAACTAAAATTCCTGTTAAATCTCAAGACAAAGTAAACAATGAAGCTTTTTTAGAAGAAATAAGAACTTTATTAAAAACGTTAGAACAAAGTTCCATAGAACAAAAATAAGTTGTTCAGTAAAGTCGACTCTTCAAGTCTCAGCACTCTTGGTGCAGTGTTTTTGCTGTACCTCTATGCTACCACAAAATTCAAATATTATCTTATAAAATAATGAATACAAATGAGACAAAAATAAAACAACTAGAAGAATTAATAAAACAGAAAAATATTATGAAGAAAAAATATAGACAATATCGAATGCTACAAGCTGGCGTTCAATCCGATATGTTAGAAAAAATGCACCTAACTGAACAAGTGAAAACTGATTTTGAAAAAACTATTGCACCACTCAAAATTCTTGAGAAAGAACTCGCAGTTCATGATAAACGAATTGATATAGCGGACCCAGTGCAGAAAACCATCATGGATGATTATGGTTTGTTAGAAGCAAACATAGAAAAGAAATTACCCAAATCTATGCTCTTTGAACATTCTACTTCATTTATAGATGGAAAGCCATTTCTTAGATTTTACTTAGGTGGAAAAGAATTACTTATAAATCCTAAAGAAAGTTTAATTTTTGCACCAGACAAAACAGCTTTCAGTTTAGACAGAAATTTGGTGGATTTATTAAGAGGAGCGGATTTAGATAACTATCATACTGATGATCTACAGAAATACAAAACTATGTTAGACAAGGTTGGAACTGTAAAAACTCTTAAGCGTTATAAAAATTTGAATGGCTTATTATTCAAAACGTCTAGTACCAGTAAAACAAGAACAAAGATACCAATACTAACAGCTGCTTCGCCAGCAAGAACTGGTTATTCAACACCACCTGGTTATTCAACACCAATGGCTGCTTCTCCAGCAAGAACTGGTTATTCAACACCGACTAGTTACCCAAAAACAGGAACACGTCTAAAAGAGACAACGGTTTTCCTGCCCGATGATCCGCAAGAATTAATAAACAGATTAGAGATTTTATTAGCTGCAACAAAAGAAGGACATAACTCTAGTTTTAACGAAATACATGCAATCTTAAAAAGACTATCAGAAAAGAAAATTATTAGTGAAAAAGACTACAGCAACTTCGTTGAAAAGTTTATCTAAATTATCTAGTTAAAAATGTCTTCCGCAGAACTAGAAAAAATTAATAAGCATTTAGAAAATTTAACCGAGATTTTAACCTCATCAAAATTTAGTACGACATTAAAATTTATAACAACTACTTCAACCCATACCTGTAATTTAGATCCTATTATTCACTTAGAACAAGACAAACATTATGAAGTAGCACTAACTAGTTTTTCAACATTTAACACTATACAAAATATTATCAAAGATGTAAATGACCGATTTAAATATTCTAATGATCAAGGTACAACTTGGAAAGAATTAACTTTTCTTCCTGGATCTTATGAAGTTGAATCGATTTCCAATGAAATAAAAAGACATTTAGGCATTCAATTTAAAGACAAGAAACAATTACATTTCGCAGTTGAACCAGCAGTAAATAAATTTTCTCTTACTTTAGATGAAAATCATCAAGTTGATTTTAATATTGACAAATCTTTATCAAGACTATTAGGATTTAAAAAGCAACTCTATACACAAGGTTTTCATATAAGTGAAAATATACCTAAAGTAACTGAAATAAATTCAATCAACGTTCAGTGCGATGTTATCGAAGGTGGTTATGTTAATGGAAAGCTGTCAAATAATATCTTCAGTTATCCAGCATTTACAGTTCCGATTGGTTACAGTTTGAATGTAATCCCAAAATCATTAATATATTTCCCTGTTACAAGAAAAACAATTAATTCAATTACAATTAGAATAACAGATGAGAAAGGAAATAAATTTTGGAGGTGAAGAAATTATGATAGATCTTTTGGTTCGGGAGGTATAATTAAAAAATATTGACTTAAAAATGAGTGAAAGCAGTTCTGTAAAATATCCACTAAACAAGAAAGTGAAATTCAATCATCATCATAACTTGTCAAATAAAGTTTTATCAGTTATTTGTGGAAGATCAGGTTGTGGAAAAACATATCTATTATTTAAAATTCTCACGACACCCAAATTTTTGGATTATAACAATCTTATCATTTATACAACAACAGCAGAACAACCTATTTATCAATTTTTGAAATATGGTTTTGAAAATAATCTTACAAAATCAACTATAGCTTCACTGTTTGAAGAATATGAAAAATCGGAGTATGAAGAAGAAATAAGTTCGTGGTGTGAAGAAGCAGCGAAAAATAAACAACTAGTAGAACCCAATAGAAATAAACACATATCGATACAATTAATAGATGATAGTGGCAATATGCAAGATCCTAGTAAACTAAATAAAACGAAAAAACATTGTGTGGTGTTTGATGATTGTGTTAATGACAGAAATCAGGCAGTTCAGAGAAATTATTTTACAAGAGGTAGACACAATAACTGTAGTGTCTTTTATTTGACACAAAGTATGTATTCATTAGATGGAAGTGTTATTAGAAAGAATGCTAATATTTTTATGCTTTTCGAAATCAACCAAAGAAACCTAAGTGATTTGTTAAGAGACTTATGTATAAGAGATAAAGATGAATTTAAACAATCGTGTAACAATGCTTGGGCAAACGACTATGGTTTTATCACAGTCAATATTGATAAAAAAAGTACATGATAGAGTTATAGAAGATTTGTTCTCTGACTAGGCTTCGCCTCGAGGGGCTTTGCCCCGACTGAAAGTCAATAGAAGATTTGATCACAGAGTAAAACTCTGAATCGAACAATTGTTCTCTGACTAGGCTTCGCCTCGAGGGGCTTTGCCCCGACTAGATGTTAAAGAAATTAAAAAGGTAAAGTAGTAATTCCATCAGGCAAAATCTTTCTTTTATCATCAAATGGATCTAATGCTAATTTATGTTCCTCTTTTAAATACATTTTATGTTTCTTTGAATTAAGTCTATAATTACATGCTGCTTTTATTTCATTATTAAATAATGCATTCTTATAATCTTGAAATGTTATTTGGTTAGCCACTGATGCCTTTGAAATTCCTTTTAATGTTTTATGTGTTTTAATATTACTAGTTGTATAACAATAACATTTAGATTTAAGAAATACAGCTTCTGTTATGTACTCCTCATTTCCTTCTAGTTCATCTTTCACTTTACATAAATCAGAAGGATGAATTATATCTTTTATTTTATCTATTTCTTTATCAAGTGAAGAATTAAATGGTATTGTTAATTCTAAGAAAACAGAATCCGTATCGCTGAAGTGAAGTTTATAGTTTTCACCATAAGCAGGCGCTAAATAATCATATATAAAATTGTACATAAATAGTTTAGCTAGTTCTAATATAGTAAATCCTATAAAATTAAACTTGTCATGTTTTACAATGCTTCTTCTTAGATGAACAGCACAAAGTTCATCACTGAATCTAGTGGTTCTTTTATATGTTGGTTTCCTAGTTAAATTTTGGAAACGATCTTTATTATAAACTATTTCTATGTTTTGTCTGTTACGTACATTCTCTAAAGTCTTTCCATAAAATGCGTTATTCATTAATTTAAAGAATACGTTACCAAAGTCATCTTTATTTCTCTTAGCTATTTTACGTTTCTCTATATTAAATTCTATATAATTTTTTAACCACTTAGATTTCATATATACTAATTTTCGGTGAATTTTAGTGAGAATCATTCCATGATCTAAATACCAATCTAACATCCTTCCTTCAATAACATATTTTTCTTTATCACTTTCAGTTAACATGAGTTTCTTGGTTGGTCTGTACTTTGGGGGGATTATGGTCTTTTGATAATCTGTAAAGTCGTCCATATTAGGTATTTTATTTTCAGGACAGAACGGGAAATACTTTGTCGTATCTTTTAGTTCATCAGGGTACTTTAAGTCAACTTCATACACATATCCATATCCATCTTCAACAGTACGTTCATAAACTAATTTGTCACACCACTCCATCTCACCTGTAGGCAATTCTTGTATCATACAAGAAGAATATAAACTATTAAAATCATAATATAACAAATAGTTCTCTCTCATAAACTCATCAATTGCATTTTCACGTTCTACTCCTTCCCGTTTCGTTCGAAAAATTTCTAATATCTTTTCTTTCTCCTCTAGTGACAAAGGTTTCATTATTCCATATTCTTTTGGGTTTACTTTCTTGTTATAACATTTAACATATCTATTACCTAAAACTGATGAAACTCCACCTCTAATTCCAGATTCAAAAAATAATAATTTATCATATGTATTTTCTTTATAATATTTCAACTGAACGGACTTTGTCCTAGAGCCATCGGCTTGAACACCAGTATGTTTAAGTCCTGCTAACCATGTTAAACCTGGTGTAGAATAACAATAACATGGATCTATTCCATAATATTCGATACACATATCACGAAAGTTTTCAAATAGATCAGCTAGTATTAATACATCTATCTGAAGATACTTCATTGTGTAATCGTACATAGTGATGCAATTGAGTTCTGCCCAATTCTTCTGTGCTTCTGCATAATCTTCTTCCGATAGTTCTGATTGTTTCAATGTTGTTTTAAATTTGTCACGTGGTGGAAGTTGTTGTTCTTCCATTATTTCATTTATCCTGTTTATGTCTCCAGTTAAATATTCATATGGAAATATGCCTTTAAGAGGACTCAAGTTATACTTATTTAATACTTTACATTGTTCAGGTTTTAATGTTTTACCCATGGCTTCCAATGAATAAGGAGTGAAGAACCTAAATGCATCTAATATTCTAATACAACCAAATTGCATAGAGAAGTATTCTTCTTCTGTTTTACACAGTATGTTTGTTCTTAATTGCTGTAATATTTTCGAAGAGAATAACTCTTTTATTATTAAATGGAAATCATACTTAGAACCATTATAGAAATATAAAGGGACAAAGTTATATCTAAATTTATTTGCATTAAGATTACAAGAATTATGCGCTGCACCTCTATATAAACCATTTAGATGATTATGATCCTTTACTTTATCTTTGTCTAACTCTTTACCACAGTAATAACAATTCTTTTCATTATTAAATTGTACTAATTGTTCAGACGTTAATGGAAGCATTGGTTTATTTGTTTTAAGCAATTGTGAAAAATGTCCTTGTAATTCTTCTATTGTGTTAACAAACTTTATAGCACTGTCCTCACCATAGTAATGATAATATTCTGATTTAAACAAATTGGGATAATTTGAATGAATGTACATTCCCCAACATAATGGTTTTTGTTCAAATAAATTATTGTTACATTGGTCTGTAATTTTAACATTATATGCTTCAAAATCACAATATATACTAAATGGTACTTTATTTTTATAATGCCATTTATTATATTCTAAATAATCTTCTTTTGGAAATGTATTTCTGACTGCTTCATTTTGTTGACAATTTGCAAAGTGATTATTCAATGCTTGTTTAGTTCTAAAGCTCGTCATACATAGGAGACAGGGGAAATTAGTATGTTCTGAAGTTCTTGTAAATATAGAAATATCTTTACATAATATGTAATGACCTTGATAATATAGTATATTTGCTTGTGCTGGTTGTATTAACTGCTGTAACTGCTGTTGATACTCTTGTTGTAACATCTGTGACTGCTGTTGATACTGTTGTTGTAACATCTGTGACTGCTGTTGATACTCTTGTTGTAACATCTGTAACTGCTGTTGATACTGTTGTTGTAACATCTGTAATTGCTGTTGATACTGTTGTTGTAACATCTGTGACTGGTGTTGATACTCTTGTTGTAAAATCTGTGACTGCTGTTGGTCTCTAGAAGTAACAGGACGTCCTTTATAATTATTATGATTAACCATTATGGGCGTTAATGTCTTTTTAATTTCATATTTTTCAGTACATATTACAACGTCTTGGTAAATAATATTATGGTGTATATAATTACCGCGTTCATTATATTGTATTTCTGTTTGACATAATCTTTTGTTACTTATATAAAATTCTTTTACGTTTGCATAGACAGTGTCATTAATTGTAACATTACCAGTATATAAGGGAGTAATATTCCCCACAGAAATATACTTAACATTTAATTCAAACACATTTACTTCTATTATATGTTTGTTCTTTTTATGAAACTTTGTTAGCTTATTATAATCATATGGAAATTCATCTAATCCATCAGAAAGATCAAATTCATTTATGTATTCTTCTTTTTTGTAATGACTTAGTCTTTCTTTGTGATATCGTGCAGGATGTAAATGTGCTATAAGACACCACAGAAAACAATAGTTGTCGTCGTTTTGTATGTTAATTATTTGTGGTGAAGTGAAAGGTAGGGGTATGTAACTACCTCCAGTATTATTTTTATATTTATTAATTACTAATTTCTTGGATACTATTCTAACAAGCTTCCAACCAGATTCACGCAATTGAGCTTCAGTTATAGCATCTTTTAATTTATTAATCATTGTTTCAATTACACGTTCTATATCCTCTACATTATGAATTTCTTGTGTTTTACTGAAATGACCTTGTACTATTTCTTCAATATTTCCATCAGGTTCAGTCTTTGTGTAACGTACTTCTACATTCATATAACATTTGAAAGATTTTCTAAATATGTTATAAAAGTTGGATAGAATATCATAAAAAGTTTCATCGGTTTCTACAGATTCATCATACTCATCATGTTCATCATTAAATAAAAACCTTACATCTACTTCAGGTTCATCTATTACACTAAAAACTTTTTTATATTCTGAATGTGAATAATCATCAAATACTCTTTTAACTTCTATATCAGTAGGTAATGTTTTTAGATAGTTTATATATTCATTCATTCTCGTTATATTACTTGTATCATGTCGTTCTACATTCTGTAAATGCATACGACTATTTAAATGAGATTTATAACCTCTAGGCGTCTGTAACTGTTTGTTACACAAGGTACAATATAGGTTACCTTCCTCCATTTTACCTTTTTTAAATAAAAAATTTATGTTTTACTTTTTTATAAAAAAATTTATGTTTTTACATAGAACCTCGGTTCCGCCAACTGCATCTTCGATGCCAAGACGCGAAGCGTCAACTTTGTTGGATATATACAGGAATATTTAATTCATTTAATGTCTTTAGATCGTAAGCTGTTAAATGTTCTTTCTTAACCAACCACCATAAATTATTATACGCTAAGAATACTCTGAAACTTCGTAGACACGGTGGTAAGTATCCATTTTTAATATGTGGTTTTAAACCGTGTTTTATTTTGTAGTCCTTAACGAACTCTATGTATTTATGATGGTAATGAAATTTAACTTCTTTCTTTGAATTTACAGGGTTTGTAGGATGATGATAATCTTTTAACACTGGTATGTGTTTGATGATATACTGACTATAGTCATTATGTTTAGACATAATTTTATTTTTTTTAAAAAGAAAAAATTTACATATTATTTAACTCATTTAATATTGGTTTTATGTCACTCAATGTATTCTTTGTGTCATCAACTAAAGGTTTCACACTTTTCAATACATCACGGAAATCATGTACCCCGTGCGTATAGCATCTAATGCATCCCTATTTTCTAATCGTTTAGGTGTTTGAATCTCTAACACATTATTCAGATAATGATCGAAATAGAAATAAAATGTTTCTGGTATGATTGTTAGGGGTTCAAGTGATTCGTTTTCTAAAAAGATAGTTATTTCTTCTATGTTATGTGGTGACAAATTCTTTGCACCTGCATAAAGACTAATGTCGAAATCTAATGAATTGCTATAGAAGTCATGTTCAGTATCTAATAGTACATTTAAATCTTTATCATATACTTGTAGTTGATTCATGATAGTGTCAACACGTATTATACCATATTTAACATATGTATATTTAGCCAAAGGTAAAGTTAGTTTATAATTTTTCTTGATATCCTCAAAGAATGCTACATTATTTTGTGTAGTTGTATAAAAGGTTTCCCCGTTTTCTCTAATCTTATTATCTACGTCACAGGCCTTATGAGCTAATACTACAATTCGTATATGATGGTGACGACCTTTTGTAAAGATTTCTGATATGTTCTTTTGCTTCACTAAACTAGCTACATCATCTAATACTAGTAAAGAGTTCTGTTCATATGTACCCGCAAAACTTTCCATATCTTCTAACATATCTAAATCCTCCCTATTATAAACATTTGAATATCCTTGCCATTCGTCCGGTTGCAAACAGAAAATATATACATCTTCTTCTTTAAAATGTTCTTGGATGTACTTACGCATAAATGTAGTCTTCCCACTTCCCGTTTTACCATAAACAATAAAATGTAGGTTCTCTTCTCTAGTTCGTTCTGTTGGTATAGCTTTTTGACGAGATGGATGTTTCCAACCGTTAAAGGTTTTTGTTTGTTCTTTATAAAAAGCAACTTTCATTTGTTCTTGTGTTTGAAGAAAACCTAACCAATTTACAAAACGATAAGTAGCATAAATTAAAACACATACAATAATAATTTTCACACAATGAAATTTTATAAACCCAAAGAAACGACCGAGATCTGAATCTTCTGAAAATAAAGATTGCACTTCATTACGTTGATTGTGATGATTGACTATCGTGGGATGACGATTGGGGATTTCGGCATATGAATTTTCTATATTCATTTTTTTACTATTTTTTATATGAGAAAAAATGCTTCGGACTCTCGACTAGTCCGACACTCCTTTGAGTGTTTTATACCTCTGTAGGACCTCCGGACTACTACGGACTATTTAGTCCGAGGCTTAAATGAAGACAAACACTCAGGGGAGTGTCGGACTACTACGCACTCAAGGGAGTGTCGGACTACTACGGACTCAAAGTTAATTAAATCACGCAAATTGCTGCATGTCGTGAGAAGTTTCTCTCCAATAAAACTTTACTACAGTTGTTACATCTCACTTGTGCTTTTAAGCATTCTTTACACCGGTATTTGCCATCATAAAATTCTGTTTTGGGTTTAACTATTTGGCATCTAGTACATTTTCGTGTACTAATAGTACATGAATTAGAATGATTAGTAATACCCTGACTAGTAAAAAATTTATTACAATTCAAACATTGCCTATCTTTTACTTTTGGTTGCGGTGGTAATTGGCATGTCTTTTGGTGACGTGCAAAATTCTTAGATGTTATACTTTTTCCACAATCATTACATGTTTTTTTCACTTGTTCATGTTGAACAGGTTGAACGGGTTGTACCATTTCTGTTACATGTGTTCTCATATGTCTATTTAATAATGCTTTGTTACGAAAAGGTGAATTACAGATTTCACATAGAACATTGTTGGATAACATATTTTTAGCAGAAAAAAATAATCTAGAAAAAATGATGTTAACAAATGTTGGCGGGTGTGCTTACATTCCGAATAATCAAGAATCAGAAATAGAACTAGACAACTATATCATGAAAACTGGAGACATTTTAACAGGCCCGTTACATCTTTCTATTCTTCCACAACAAAGTACTGAGTTAGCAAATAAAGAATATGTTGATAAACAGTTCGATAGAATTGTGGCACTGCTGTCTCCACTAACGAAAGAAACCAAGCTTCTAAAGCAGAATGATGAAAGACTGCAAGAAAAGCTAACAGACCTAAGTAGCAAACATGGAAATATAGAAGCAGATATATCAAAACTTCATAAAAAAATAACAGAACATTCAAAACTTGTGATCCTGTTATCACTAAATTTAAAGTCTGCCATTGCAAAGAATACAAAACAAAATAAACAACTGAAAGAAGAGTTAGAAAAAGTTAGCGAAAAGAATCGAAAATTATTACAACACTTACAACAGCTGCAATCCACATTCCAAAAAAGTGTTGATGAATTAAGTAGCCGCATCACACAACAAGCAAAGCACATAAACAGAATGATAAATGAAGTTAGAACACTTAAACAAAAGGTTAGTTAATTGAAGACCCTTAAAACGAATTTAGAACATGAAGTAAAGAAAAATTCTAAAGGAAATAAGGAACAGTTGAATGCTATTAAAGTTCAGTTGACTGCTCTAAAAACAGAAGTAAAGAAAAGTAAGAAAAAATTAGAAGTAAATGAAAAAGAAATTAAAGTACATCACACGCTGCTTGACGCAATAGATAAAGTGCAACAGACAATTAATAAAGTTACCGCGAAGTTGTTGTCCATTCACAAACGTAAATCTTAATAGAATTTAGCCGATCGGACCAAAGGTCCTCAGGTTACTAACCAACCACAAACGTAAATATTTTTCCCAAAAGTCAAATTTAAGCTTAAAAAAATGCCTATAATTTATAAACACAATCTTAAACATTTTGCTTCAAATAATAAAATTGCTCATGAACCATCTCTGAAACCTGTGTACCATTATGATAGTGTAGAAACTGTTCAAACAGAAGGAGCTGGCATCTTTTCTGGTATCGGCAGTATCGTTAACTTGATTAAAAATAATAAAGATTTGATTTCATCTGCTGCCAAAGGAGCAGCTGCTATAGGTAGTACAGCTAGTGCAATATCGAATGCTGTTAAGTCACAAAACGAATTAAAACAACTAGAAGCTATTCGCAAACTTAGAAATGACGCAAAAGAAATGCAAAAAGACAAAAAGCTCTCAGAGGAAACAAAAAACAAAATTGCTAAATTAGCGAAGATGGAAAGTAAACATGATGAAAAAACAATTGAAGAAATGAGAGGAAATGGTCTTGCAAAATTCTAGTAGAACCTTGTTCAGAGGCTTTAGCCGAGTATCAAAACTGATTTTTTCTAATAAAAAAATATAATGTCAACTCTGATCGAAAGCAAATTTAGATTAGACGATCCCCCGTTCGTTAGTTACAATCAAAAAAAGAATGACTATATAAGAATTGCTATGAACCCCGGTTCTTCAGGTAGAGTGAATACAGGAGGCGATTTAATTTTTGAAGTTGACAATCAACAAAGTTATTTATATTTACCCAATTCATTTTTACACTGTGAATATTCTCTCTATTCTGATGCTGATTTTACAACACCATTACCTGCTATGGATAATATTACATTAGAAAACAATTTCTTCCCAAGATTATTCACACAAATGCGTTTAGATGTTGCAACACAAAATATAGAAACCATAAGTGATTCACCTGGGATTATTGATTCAATGCTTCGATTTGTAACAATAGGTGAAAATACTAATATGCATGAAATCGAAGGATGATTTCCTGATAAGCATACCGGCATACTTAAAGATGATTTAACTCACACTGGAACAGATGCAGCAGGAATTGCGAAAGATGTAGAAAACATAGTGAAACAGTTAAACAGTACACAAAATAGCTCATACCAGAAAAGACGCAATTTTAATAATAAAAGTAAACAAACTGTTGATTGGTCATTGTCTCCATTATTCGGGTATTTAGATTACACTAAAATATCATGTCAATTGAAATTCAAACTCATAGTTCATCGCACTGTAAATAATGAATCAATATTTTATGGAAAACCTGCGAAGAAAGCATACCTAAAAATTGATAGACTTGAATGGTGGATTAAGCACATTACTCCTAGTTTAGAGGTTGAAACAACTATTACGAAAAGATTAAATACGAACAAACCAATTCCAGTAAGTTTTATGAAGCGTACTGCAAGCTCTGTCACTTTTACTGAACAAAGATTTAACTGGCATTTCACAAGGACATCAAATACTCCAAGATATTTTTTACTCACTTTTCAAAAGAATGAAATACCTAGTTTTGATAAGAACAATAGTCTTTTCCATATTAATTCAATTCGAAGTTTACAAATTTCATTAAATCAAACACGTTATCCTATTGATCCATTGAGATTTGATACCACCAATAATCAGTTTATGGAAGGATATGATGCTTATAGAAATTTGTGCCGAGAATTTGGAGTTGAAGCACAATTAAATCCTGTAGATTGGAAGAATTTATATCCTGTCTTATGCTTTGATTTAAGCGCACAATCGGAAGATATTATTAAGAATGGTTGTGATGTGACAATTAATATTGAAAAGACAAATTCCACAACCTCATTGATGGCTTATGGTTTATTGCTAGAAGACGCCGAATATTCTATTGAAATTCTTAATGGAAAGATGGTTAGGATTGGTTAGTAACCTTAGGACCTTTGGTCCGATCGGCTAAAGCCTCTGAACAAAAAGTGATAGGCTAAACCCAAGACTATAAATTTTTTATTAAAAAATGGCGCAAGTGAATAATAAAACGGTTGAATTAAAACTACGTAACATCATTGACAAAAATACCCCTAAAACTATTACGATTAACAAAAAGAAGTATTACATAAGTAAACCAATGATAGAGAATATCAAATTACAAGAAGAAAAGAATGGTGGAATTCTCCCATTAATTCCGCTAATCATAGGTGGTATAGCAGCAGCAGGAAGTGTTGCAGGTGGGACAGCTGGTATTGTCCAGGCAGTAAATAAAAATAAATCAGAGAAGGCAGCATTAGAAGAGCAAAAACGTCATAATAGGGAGTTAGAGAAAGCTGCTAGAGGTGAGGGAATAGTAGATAATTTTATTAGTAAATTAAATTTAGTTGATGAAGGGAAACGAGTTCTTAAAAATGTCCTACACAATATTGATGATTTAATTGAAATAAAAGAAACAAAAGACGGATCTGGCATATATCTAAATCCTAGTATGGTGCGATAAGATTTAATCTTTAAAAATGAGCGAAGTGCATTCCTTGAATTTGAATAACTTAAGAATTTCAAATCTAGATCTAACGGATTATCTCTTAAAAGTAGGCCTACATAGAACCTCAAATTGTCACCACACCGGAGGTGACCCAACTGCATCTTCGATGCCGAGACGCGAAGCGTCGACTTCCGGTTGCCAGCGTTACGAAGGTAACGATATACAAAAAGCATTAGAAAACTTTCCTGGCTTTATTTGGAGTAAATATTCGAAAGAGAAACATCTACCTGGGCATAATTTTACTGGCCCCGGCACAAGATTAGATTTAAGATTAAACGATGATAATACACCTAGAGAAAATAGTAAACCAATAAATAGAGTAGATGCCGCGGCTTACCGACATGATTTAGCTTATCGAAATCATGACCTAAGTTCTCGACATGTAGCTGATAAGAAGATGATTCAAGAATTAGATAGTATTCAGAATCCTTCCTTTAGAGAAAGAATTGAAAGAATGTTTGTTAAGAAAGCTTTACAAGCTAAAATATTATTCGGTCAGGGGATAGATGAAACGACAGCAAAGCTGTCTGAGAGCAACGCTCGAACCTACGCGTCCGAAATTCACAAGGAATACAGAAAGCCGAAATATCTATTGAAGGTAAAAGTATTTAATAAAGATGATATTTGGAGTGCAGATCTAATTAATATGCCTAATGAAAGAGGGTTTAAGTACGCATTGACCGTTATAGATTTATATACACGATACGCTTGGGTAAAGCCTTTAAAAAATAAAAGTGGTCTATCAGTTAAATATGCGTTTGAAGAAATCTTTAAAGAAAGTAAGAGAAAGCCAAAAAAATTGTTTGTTGATAAAGGGTCTGAGTTTTATAACCGAAACGTTCAGCCACTATTTGAAACTGTTTATTCAACTGAAAATGCAGGGAAGGCCGTAGTGATAGAAAGATTCAATAGATCATTAAAAAATAAAATTTTCAAGAAATTTACTCAGCAAGGAAATCAGAAATGGTTGAAGATATTACCAGGAGTTGTAGAAGATTATAACAATAAGATTCATTCAGGTATTGAAGAAACTCCAAAGAATGCTTCTGACGACCCTGATTTAATACGAAAGAAAATATTCGAAAATAATTATACGAATGAGAGTAATCCGAATTTACAGAAACGTAAGCCGAAATTTAAGATTGGAGATAGAGTGCGAATATTCAAGTATAAAAATAAATTCGAGAAAGGTTTCGTAGGCTATTGGACTAAGGAGATATTTGAAGTTTGTAAAAAAAACCAAACTTATCCGATTACTTATGAAATTAAAGATTTAGATAATGAGGATATCAAAGGTAGATTCTATGAAAACGAATTACAGAAAACCGAGCTTTAACCTTTAGGTGGCGCTTTAGCTAGCTTCGCTTGAGTTATAGATTGTTTAACTCTAACATAATATCTAGAAATGGTACTCCTTTTTGTAATTTGTACAAAACGTATAAACATAATTGACCACAATAGGTAGTGCCTGGTGTTTGAATTTGAAACGTATTGTATGTTCCCGTTCCAAGTAATTCTTTTACTTCATTTGTAGGGGGCAAACCGTATGAATCAAAATAATAGTTCTGCTGATGATTTTTAACGCCTGCTGACCAATGGATACCATTTTGTTCAGATGTATGAAGATTTGTTATGAAACTCACTTCAGATTTATTTTTGATCAATTGTAATTCGTCTCTCATTAGGACATGAAAATTCTTTATTCCTAATCGATTAGCGATTTTCTTTAGGTCGAAATTTGTCGTAGTTTGCGTTCCATATAATTTAAAAAACTCGATCAGGTTAGTCATTTTACATGAGATAAATTCTATTTCAGAAATGACACAAAAGAATTGCACAATCTGTATGACTCAGGGCTTTTGTTGCCTCTAGCGGGGCGGCCTCTAGCGCATTATGCATGACACCATTGTCTGCCACAAGCAGTAGCGGTTGCCATTAGGAGCTGATGCTGCCACGTATTGTCAATTTTCATTCTCTCTGTGAGTGTTCTACGTGACTGTGTCTTTCACGATTCATCTGCAAAAGTGTAATATTATGTCTCGACTTACTGAATTCAACAATTTGAGGATGGATATTTTAAAAATCATTACAAACGAAGAAGAGAAGAGACGATGTGAAGAAGTTTTCCAAGAGTACAGAAGGAGGAATATTAAGACAAAAGAAGAGGAAGATTATTTATACAAAGAATGGAGAATTATAGAAACTTTTGAAACATCTTTAACTGCATCTTGTGAATCGTCGTCATCATTTAATTTCAACGAGGAACTGAATAAAGAAGTAACTCTGCCGACGCTACGTGGTTTCTTACAAAGAATTGAAAACTACGAAAATCATCATGAGAACAGTAGTTTGAAACTAGCTATCTTGAAGGGACGTGCATTCAAAATTCTACGTGCGGGAAATACATTTAGTGACTATTTCCAATATTCCCGGAGTTATGTCGCGTTTTTAAGAAGACTTTATAACTTTTATTTACAATATCCGTTCATCGCCGATTCTCATGAATCCGCAACATTCTTTAAAATCAATTTTCGTATAATTTCATCGCACATCAAAAATGGACGACGCCGAAAAACATTTGAAGAAATAATGCAAACCCCAAGAATGCAAACCCCAAGAATGGAAACCCCAAGAATGGAAGTCCCAAGAATGGAAAGCCCAATGGAGTTCTGATAGTCTCAAATGTAACATTCTCACCATGTCTCCTATCGAGGAGACATTTCTTGACATTTTGTAAGTGTGTCAATTCATACACACTACTTATACCATTATATAGTAATGTGAATGTCTCCTGGATAGGAGACTTTTTCAAATTTAATTACAGAGTAAAATCTCTCCTAACCAGGAGACATTTCTTGACATTTTGTAAATGTGTCAATTCATACACACTACTAATATCATTATATAGTAATGCAAATGTCTCCTGGATAGGAGACTTTTTCAAATTTAATTACAGAGTAAAATCTCTCCTAACCAGGAGACATTTCTTGACATTTTGTAAATTACTGTTGAAAATGTGCAAATATTGTGTATGTAATTTCGTGTCAATTTTGTTGAATAAGAAGCAATTTTGCGAAAAAAAATGGTTGATTTTACACATCGGATATAAAGGGGCTGATGGTGTAGCTGACGGGTTTTCGCCTTTCATCACTTTTGGGTTTTCAGCGGAATTGTGTTACATCACATTCTTAGCTATGGTCCATCGTTTTCTTAATTTATTATAATGTTCTAGTTTAAGTAATAGTTGCGCTTCCTTATCTTTCATGTACCTGACTCTATCTTTGTGTTTTGCTATATCCATTTCATTGGGAACCGAAGGTTTTATTTCATATGATAATGAAGGATATAAGGGGGCTGATGGTTCTTTTGTTTTTACATCTTCCATTTTTAAATGAATATTTTTGTTCATGGGTCATAAACATTTTTTCCTCATTTGCATTTTTATAATTTAAGGTAGTTTCCTATTTTTTGTATCTTTCCCATTTGTATTTTTATAAATTTAAGGTAGTTTCCTATTTTTGTATTTTTCCCATTTGTATTTTTATAAATTTAAGGTAGTTTCCTATTTTTAGCATTTTGGAGCTGATTTTGGGCATTTTGGGGCTGATTTGCAGGTATGTTAATTTTGGAGCTGATTTTGCAGCTAGGGTAGTTAATTTTGGGCATTTTGGGGCTGATTTTGCAGGTATGTTAATTTTAGATTTTTTTAAAAAATGCTTGTCCTGGGCCGTCCAAAAATATATTACTGGTGACTGAAAATTAGATTTCGAGCGTCGTGAAGTGTCTGTTAGGCAGACCATGTGCGTGTTTGAGCATAAAAAATCAATAGTGGCATTTTAATTACAATTTCCATCAAATCGTGTCTGCATAGATTAACAACTGCAAATACAGAAGTTTTCCTGCTACAGATACATGAATATTCAAACAGAATTGCTCTCAGGACTTAAAATTTCTCATCGTTGCTGAGTGACTATGATTAGATAACTCACTTGCTGCAGCCGAACTTTGCTAAGTTTCTCCTCAACTTTTGCAGTAGCCGCTTCGAAGTGCTTTACTCTTTCTTGTTCCTCTGCGGCCTCTTGTCCTTCCATGGCAGTGGAGTCCCCTTTCCGCAAGCGATCTATTTCATTTCTCATTGCAGACATTTCGCCCTGTTAACAAAATACGCTTGCAATAATAAAGTAGAAAATTACATGATTTCTATAATGTCTTCATGCAAGCAGTTACAGTACATGTCATTATGCTCTGATGGATAGGAAGATGGTTACTGAACAATCATCCTAGCATCGCGCAAAAAAAACGACTAGAGAACCAACATGTTTGAAAATATGTTTGATAAGAAAGATTGGCTTCCGGAATTCCGCAAATGAAATTAGGCCTGCTTCTTCGGATCCAAAATTTGTATTGATTCCTATGTGTTTGTTATTTGCACTGTGCATGAAGGAAATGAACAAACATTTGAACAATTAACTAAATGTAGCGTGAAAATAAAAGCGGTAGATAAAGGAATAAGTTCAAGCCGCTAACACAACCTTGTATAAGGAAAAGCGTGAAGAAAACATTATCAGCATCGAGAGATCATCAAAAATTGGAAGAAAAGTGAAATTCAATGAATTCATTCAGAGGAAGTTTTAAGAAAGCCTAAGGAAATCCAGATAGATTTTGGGAATTTGATAGCGACCTTGTGCTTTTGTGAAGCGTGAGGATTAACTGCGTGGTTACTCTGAACACTGAAATCAATTATTTTAATTTGCATCAATTTATCAATATCAACAACTTCAATGGCAATTCCGAAACTGCTGCGAGTTCAGAAAATAAGTATTGTGATGAGCAGTTCATGACGAAGTTCAGATTTTAACGCACTCAATTCCGTGCGTGCAGGTACACTTACTTTGCACTTTGTTTTAAATTCGTTTTCTTGTACGTCCAATTGTTCTTTTAAAGCCATCAATTCAGTAAGTCGATCCATGGCACTACAACAGAAAGGATACAAATATAAGGAAACATGGCGCACAAATCAGAAGCAGAGGCCTACACATCTGAAGCCAAAGACGTCATCGTTTTTCATCATATGCGAATATTATTAAACATGTCAAATTACCAAATCCACAGCAGAATCAGATTGTTTAACCATCATCCAACAAAAAAATTTCCTACGAGATAGACTAAAAGAGGCACTGATTACCTTAAACAGATTTTAGATCTTATCTTATTGACAGTGAATGATCTGATTGGTAATTAACATTATTTTTTGCCATTTATATGCTCGCATATGAAAAAATACAAACAGGCTATGTCTTGTAAACTCTCTAATATTTTTACTGGTGCAGTTAAAAGTCATCAACGTAAAAATATGCCAAAATATAATCAAATCTTATGGCATGTCAAAATAGGGTTGAAGATTGTCATATCCAGGCATTCATTAACCGAATCAAGAAACACTCTAGCTTCAAATCAAGGAGTGCTGCTTCAATCCCTGCGACAACTAGGCCTACATTGAGAAGGGGGTCATGAAATTTGACCGTCCTGAAATTTTACGGCATCTCCCTGTCGAAATTCTTAGAATTTCAGAACACAAAAGCCACCACTGCTGTTGCCGAACGCTGCATCTGGACCCTCAACTGACGTAAGACCGACCAGAATGGAGAAGGCGTATCCATCCTAAAAACTAAATAATCATTATTGATTAGTACTCAATTAACAATTACATAAATGCATGAGCTGTCGAACTTTTTATAAGTGCCTAAACATCGGCCCTGGCCTTAAGCTTGAACCGTGATCGAATTTTTCAAAAGTTAAATTTGATTGTCATCTAAGCTGGCTGTGTCCATAGCAGTCGCAGAGCGCTTCATTGTCTTATAGGATGGATGATAAAATATTTGCTAGTCATTTTGAATTTTATGGATTTATGTTATAGCGACTACCCATGCTCTTTGCGCAGTATCAAGAGAAACTTAGCACAAAACATACATACGCATAAGTCTCAAAAATGTCTTCTTTCAAACTGCGCTGTTTGTGAATTCATCATATTTCTTTCATCGGACACGCACGAAAATATATCGTAATGACGGGCTGCAAGGATCATTGAAAGATTTCAGGACGTGCGATGACAAGACCATGGGACCTACATGTGGAGAAGACCAACGAGCTGTCCCAACAGCTGAAATCGTGCAAAGTTCAGTACAAAGAACTGGCGGTGCAAATGTGCAATCTTGACTGATGACGATAATTGCTCACAAAAAGAAAAATACAGTCGTGGCCAGAATTGATCACACAGTGTTCAAATTGCAGATTTTTTTCCTGTATGAGTTAAAATCTGATTGTCGTATGACAGATTAATTTATTTTAACTGATTACACTTGCAGATTGATGTTTTAAAATGATAAAAAGTACTACTGCCCAGATCAGTGGAATCGCCAGCATTTTTCCATGCTTTCCTTGCAGTGCAGTCACTGCAGAAATCTGTCCAGACATTTCTGAAAAAGGCGGTGTTAGATTTGGGTCGCTTTCTTTCGTGCTAACTTCCGTGATAACATTCTTCAAAGACGTTGCTGACATCGTTGACTTCTCAGCAACTTCTCATGTTAGTATTGTCCGACGACTTTCAATTGGATTCAAATATGGGGAGTTCCTTGGCTATGGGCCAAGAATCTGAATCAATTGCTCTTCGAACCACTTCTTAACAGCATTTGTTTGATTGAACGGTACACAATCATGTTAAACATTCTCACGATCTCAGAAGTCTTTGAATGATGGTACCTTCTCTTGCAGTATATAGTGCCAGGTAGGTAACACACTTAGTGGTAGTGCCCGGTGGCATAAACCACAACGGCTATTAACTGCTATACGTCTTCAAACCATTATATTTGGAGAACCGTTGACAGTGCGAATGGTGTAAGATTGACCGTGTTTCTTTTTGGAGGTCGGAGAGCACTGTGGAGGAAAGCTTGCGCAATCCTTTAGGGGGAGGGGAGGGATATCGAAATACGAGGGGGAAGAAGTTTTGAGGCAGGGGCTACGTAGTCGTTGAGAAAAAATGATTATTTCTTTGTTTCTATTTTTGTCTAAATAGCAGTTTAACATATTAGTGCGTGCATTTTAACTCTAGACTTTTGTATTTGTACATGCATTAGCCAGACATTCTATTGAAATTTAGACTTCATTAATGGTGAAATTTGAGAAAAAATGTGCACACATGTTTAAAGAAGATGAACTGAAGCCAAAATATAGAAACATCAAATTTGCAAAAAATGAATCATCAAAAAATATCTGATCAGTTACAATCAGGTATTTTAGATTAAGAAATCAAGCAAAACGAGCAAAAACATGCATATTTGTGGAAGCAGACAGTGCATTGTTGATCAAACAAGAGTTGCAAAATTTATGTCTCAATCCAGCTTGTTAAGATAATCAAGTATTTTCCATTCACGATGAATTGACGCTGTTTGGTCTGTGATACAAGTGTGTGATATTCAAAAGTTGCCCTAAATGATGAAATTACATGCAGACATGAAAACTTGATTGAGAAAAATACCAAATTAAACTTAACAAGCTAGATTGTGACATTCATTTCATAACTCTCGTTTGACCAACATGTTTATCTGTATCGGCCTACAATGCAAAAATCTCGGATTTTTATTATTTGAAACATTATTCCTTCAGATTTTAATATCGATCAGATTCCTCATATTTCTGTCTTCTTTAGATTGCAGATACAGTTGACGACCTCATTATTGTCTCACTTCTGGTTATTCCGATGTTTAACACTTTTAGACTGTTTTGAACCCTTAAAAGACACTATTAATTTTTTTTTTGTTGGTATTCGATGTTTACGATTACGAATATGATGATTTTAGATTCCATTATTATTTCTGTATTAGACAAATATCTATATTTCCGATACCTTTATTTCGCATTCAATTCCATTTGCTGTCTCGACAGAATCATTTATAATAATATGAAATATTTTGAGATTTCCAATTCACGGTTGTTACACGAATAACTAAGATGCATGTACACGTACGAATGCAAATATTTTAGAGTGTAGCAAGATTTCCATTCCTTGATAACGCTTTCAAAAATATGTCAAGACTGAAAGCCAACTATGCCTACAGGATATGGCAACTACAACATATTAAAAGGATGATGCCGGTATTACGCGGCACGTTGGTCCGCTATACCTTGTACACACAGAGTCACTGAACTTTCAAATAAGAGAAGTAAGAACGTCTGGAGATTATAATCCAATCACAACTAAAACATCGATTATTTTCACTTCTATGAAAGGGGGATTGGACTGGAGATTGCGTAATGTGTCATTCAGAGAGGTTTCTAGCGGCGATTACTAGGGGAGGGGTTTCAGTATCTCGAAAAAAAGCGATTACCTAATTCTTGAACGATATCTTGCCCTTATGATTTTACTTGTCTCCACTACATACTTTTCGAATCTCGAAGCTTAATGACTTTGATCTCAAAAAGAAGGAAATTTCGAGCTCTGATGCAATGTCTGTAACATGGAAATTGCTGCAGGAGGACCGAATCTGCGATAAAATAAATACGCACGCGCACCAATCACTTACGCTTTATTTTCATCTGTTTCTAATGCGGACAATTGCTCTAACTCAGCCGCCAACTTGCTCTCCTCTTCTTGTATTTTGCTAAACTCAGCGGATATTTCATGCAGAAGGTTTTGTTTCTCTGAATAATCACCAAGACCCTGCAATAACAAATCAACTTGAGAGTTCTTCAAACGAAATTCAACGGAATTCGAGAGTCTTTCTAACGAAAAATTCAAAACAATCTTGAAAACAGAAGAGAAACAGTAAAAATCTAGTTTTGTCATACTTGTATTAGTGCCATAAAATTTGATTTGGTATATTATATCCATATAGGAACACATGAAGGGAAAAGTGTGGAAAAATATCGATGCAGTTCAACATATTGAAGTTGTACAAACTGATTAAGTTTTACCTTTTCCAGTTGTTTTTCACGTTCATCCGCTTGCTGGGCAAGAGCCGTTAATCGCTTAGCGTGCTGCTCAGGAGTCAATAGTAACTCTCGCTCTTCTGCTTGGAGCAGGTCAGTTCGCTGTAATAGATAAAATGACGGATTAGACGAACACAACGAACACTTTCGCTCTGGACTTTCATTACCTTCTTGTCATAATCATCCAATGTTTGTTGTATTTCATTTACATTCTTCCCTAGGATTGATCCGACAACACCAGCAGCCAGACGACCCTGAAAATAATTCTCGACGTGTTCATGGATGATAATTTTAGGGAAATATATAATGATAATAAGAGCAATTCGAAACATAACTGCAGGGTGTGTGCTTGTTGCAAAACATCAAATGTACCGCATCACCTCAAATATGATATAAATTGATATCGTGCATGCTATTAATCGCTGTAATGAAACCAGGATGACGATAAGAAAAAACTGCGACATGTGAGTCCAGGGTAAATTTTTCGAAGTCATTTAGACAGTTATATTGCATATTAGCAATTTTAGAAGATACATCAATTAAGACAGATAGGCTGATGAAACTTTTTGTAAATAGGCCGAAAGGCCAAGTTCGAGTTATCTTGTCGCTTACTGAAGCTTCATTTTTATCATTATAAGCACTTAATACCAGTAGCGATTGTGAGCAAAACATAGCCGAGTGCAAAGGTTGGAGTCTTGCTCGCAATATTACCAGCACTATGTATTCAAATAAGGGCGTTGCATCTATGTCTCAGACCTATATACCATCATTTTTCGCATGCTAGCTTTTTGAGATATTATTATTCGTCATACGCAAGAAGTCAAGCATTATCAGAAATACAAGGTACATACTTTTAAATAATGAATGTACCTACATCACTTTTAAACCAGTTGTTGCGAAGAGATTGCGTGAATATTAACACATAATGCAACCCTGATCATGATTATCACCACCTTTATAAATTTCGTTGATTATGAAATGACCTAAAAATAGTTATTTACAAGAAGCAGTTAACATGCCATTATGAACCAGGTGAGAGATAGTGTGAGAGATAAGAATTAACTTGATGTCAGAATGAAAATAGCACATGCGTGAAACCTCAATGTCATTGGATTTATATGACATACCCAAACATTCTGTATTATTTTCGCGATTAAATAGTGTTATCAAAATAAAAGCGAACCCATTAAGAATAAAAAAAGCAGGAGTGGGTAAGTACATTAAACGAATAAGTAAGTACACTTACCGATTTGGAACGCTGGTTCTACGAGATACAAATCAAATTTGAGATATGAATTTTGGAACACATGCATGCACATGTAATGCGGGTTGCTAAGTTAGTTCACTTCGTCGAATCTTTCAGAATTACAAGATAAAGGTAATGAATAAATCAAGATATTGATATACAGTTCGCATTGACCTCCACCCCTTAGAATTGATGCAGTCAGTGTCCGCGCCTATCGCAATGTCATTAATTCACGGCAAAATTCACCATAAATTACCGGTAATTCGGATATTCTCCTAACACTTCCAAAATCAATGAATAAGGTGAAAGTAATGTCTTCATTTCTTCAACCACATGCCTGATAATCCCATTGGTCAAAATGTTAAGGAGAATTTTATCACTTCATATCTTTGTATAATTTATACACACATTATTTCATCCGCAATGTTTGGTCACTAAGTCATCAACAATGAAATAAGCAAATGTGAGATGAACATGGCACACCTGAATTGCGATGACCTAACATCTTTTGATAAAAAACAAGCGTCATTTGCTACTGCTCATTCAATTCGCCATGTATTAGCCATTTGAGCAAGTCACTGAAAACTTTCGTTTTGCTTTCTGATTATTGCCTTTTTAGACTACACAACTGCGGTTTGCAAACTTGAAATATGTATTACATGGATTACAATTAAAATCTTCGCTGCTCGATGCAAGACACAAATCTCACGTGTCAGATGGCAATTCAAAAATGATTCTCATATAACTGAATCAAAATCCAAAAGCGTTGTTGACTTTCGAGAAATGCAACCATCCCACAAGGTGAAATTTCGACGGGTATTCATTAAATACTACGCTTAGCACACTACTGACATGTCGTCTAAGAAAAGCGTCTGTAATACAGTGTGTTTTCTAAATCGTTACACACCACGAAATGCTCTTTTATCTTTGACTTATTCTCATAAAATTTAATCGTGAGCTCATAATTGATTGATTACTTAATTTATTTGCTTGACCAGTCGAGACACTAAGATTAGGAAACATTGTGGTTTGCCTAATTCAATGAAGTAATCGGTGATTGGAAGTTTGTTGCTTCATAGCTGATCATTTCATGTCGGCACTCGTCTGTCCTCCTGCCATCACTCATCATTAATTGAGTTGTAAAACTCTTGTCGATCGCCTTATCGGACGCCAGCGTCAGCAACCATGGCGTAAAGAATTGCTATTGTTTGTGAACAGGTGCAGAGCTAACAGCCACAGGCGGCCCCGTCTGCAGATCAGAGATTCGAAAAATTCTGACCTCAACCGAGGGAAATGATGACTCACCGAATGATTGAGTGTGAGAGTAATACAAACTAGAAGTTTGCCAATGAACGGATGGGTCGATCTTGATAAAACTTACATATTCTTGGAGCTGATGACACCAGAATTCTTTTAAACCCAAACTCGAAAAACGTCTAAAAAATAGTCTACTCCATCTGTTAGACTAGTGGATTAAAACACTTCTTATTTTCAGGAATGAAGAGTTCAGAAAGAATGATGACAAAGAGAATGAGAGGAGAAGGAGGTTTGGTGGGTGAAGTATACAAACTTCACAAAATTCAATAAATTGACACAGGACAACGCGTGGAATTTCAATTTAGTATTGAATACGAGAAAGCAGAGAATTAGAGATTGAAGACCTAAGTATACATGTATAAATAGTGGAGTCTCATACAGAATTCCATTGCTTTTCATACATATATTAACGACATATTAAAGTCAAATTAAAACTTATTTTTTTCAAAGCATTTGTTTAATACAGAAACCCCGTAGCGCTCAGATATATTGAAAGCTATATCATTGAAGATGGATTTTTTAATATGGAAGTCAATATTTTTTCATATGGGTAGAGATGAGTCCATGACACCGTTCCTCTGTGTTTCATTATTACAAGTCAGAACACTGGAGGACTATTGTTGAAAAAAACTCCAGTATTCATATTGTATTCTTGGGGATAGAAGTCAGTCCTAAGTAGCGGTGAATTTCAGAACCAAGTTGTTGTACCGATTGCCAGCAACTACAACAAGTTGTTGTACACTCAGTAAAACAACTTGGTTCTGAAATTCACTGCTACTCAGTGCTGACCTCTATCCCCAAGAATACAACTGTAAGACTAAACGAAATGATCCAAAAAAGCGTGTGTCGAAACACAAGGTAAAAATGAATTGCACAATAATGCCTTTTCATAAAAATTGTAATACTGAAGCTCAATATTTCGACGAGAACATTTCCTATTCCTAGGAATCTAAACCACTTAACTCGTCCCGAATCGTGGAATAACGTCATCATTCATTTCTATTGACTGATTTCATATGCGGCCCGTACGTTCTTTAACTGTGGCAAGTGTTGAATTATTCCACTATTATCTGGGTTTTTAAAATTCACTTTCGTGCTTTTGATGGCATCGCTTCGTACTCTGATCAAATTCATGGAACACAAGTATAGCCGGACATTCACGCTACATCTATTTTTCTAACAGAAGTTTCACCCCTAGCACAGCTACAAGCCATGAACGAGAGGCTAGGGTTGCTCAATGAAAAAAATAATGAATTACACTATTTTGAATAGACAAAAGTAAAACAAACATATCTATGGGGGATAAAGTTGTCCCCATCAGAAACCTGCTCACACGCCTCTTGAAAGTATCAAGATAGTATTGATAGCCTGGATGCGTGGATTCTTGGCAATCATCTCCTCTATCATATGTTCTACATCCAATAAGGAGCCCAGTATCCCACTGAATGAGACAGCTTCTCTAAGTGCTCTCCGATAATTGTATGCCTCTCTTTTACTTGTCACTATACATCCACTATTTTCATTGTCACTATTACTTGTCATCTATCCGATCGAATATGTTGTAATAGAGCAATCATAACATAGGCATCTATCTATCACATCCACTAAAATATTCATAAATTACAGCCCACTAGCAGGAATGTGATTGAGGTGCAACGGATGCCGCGTGGAGTTTCCTGAGTGGATTTTAGAGCTTCATGGGGGCATCCTGGAGTTTCGTGAGGGGGCACCTTAGAGCTTCATGAGAGTACTTAACAGCTTTATGATGGCACCTCAAGACTTCATGAGAGCCTTGAGGCATTGAGAATCAGGTAGGGACACTATCCTTGGCGCAATTTCATTATCACTGAAAAAATTTGTGTTAGGAAAAATGGGAAAATTGGGACGAAACGCGGGACGTCGAGCGAATTCCTTCAAATGAAGGAAAAGTAACATTCCTGACCAAACCATTAATCTCTTACCTCTTTTCCACTCTGTGCCATTGTATCCATCAAAGTTTGCATCTTTTCCTCCTCTTCCGCCATCTCCTTTCCTCCCTCATCAACATTGCCTGATGAGTAGCCAGCACGTCTAAAACATGTGAACATTGTTCCTAATTCAGTAGGACTACAAATGAATTCAATCATTCAACAAACACTCACCTGCCGTATTCTAGGAGGGTTGTCGCTACCTGAGTTTCCTCATCAGCATTTTTGGCTGATGCAGGTTTCCGGAAACGGCGCTGAGGTCTGTAAGACGCCTGTGACGGAAAATATCACAGTTAAAAATTCAATATGAATATGCTTCCATCCATACTACAAAATTCTTTACGGTTGAAATAATTTCATTGAAAATACAATTTCATGTAGATCTTCAACATGCATTCAAGTTTCCTACCATTCCGATAAAGGCTGCCAACGACGAATGGAAACTCCTATTTCGTGATGGAAAGTAGATCATAGCATTATTGCCGTGACACCAGATATCTGGTACTCTCGATTATTTTCCTGTCTCATATATTGCAATCAAATAAAATAAATGAAGACAATGCTACTTACCCGCAGGTGATCTAATGTATCCTGAATTTTTTTCGCAGCTTCAACACGGCCTTCAACAGCTGCACCAACGAAGCTATGTTTCTTATCAAACTGCATTCCCGCGAAGTTCTTCATCTTGGCCATACGAATATCTCTCGAGGCAATAGCCTGTTTTACAAGCCACTGTAATGGTACACGAATTTGCTTGGCACCAATGATCATATCGTTTGAGATAGTGAAGAAATGCTGTTCATATGCAGGACGACCTCATAACTGTGCAAAGTTTACTTAGTTCTACGAGTCCCATTTGATGGAAAACAACACATAAATTCCAAACTATGAAACTCCGTGAATTTTACATCTATGGGGTTAAATCCGAGCTGAATTTGTGAATTCATGATCAGAACAATCGTGAACACCTCATGAAATAGCTACAAGTTTTGCTGTAAATAACTTCATTCAGATGTTACATTACTAATATTCTAATTAATGTTACTATTACTTTTTAGATTAGTGGAGTTACATTACTTTATGCCTAATTAATTGACATAATATAATTCATGGATGATAAAACTTTTTTTCTATTTCTTCTATTCTTAAAATTTCTATTTCTACTATTCAACTAAATTTTCATTTTAGCATATTTCCTTTACCTTTTAGATTGACTGTACTTAAATGAGGTTGAGCTTCGCAATGAAACTATAAATACACACACTTCGATGTACTCGTCATCAAAACAATCCTTACCTGTACAACAGGGAAAATGTGAATGAAGTCAGAACCTTGAATTTGATGAGGTTCAATTCTGTGGGGACATTTCATTTTCTTCAAGACTCGGACAATTTTCTCCGTTAATGCTCTGTAACAAATCGGGAGTCGGCATTTTATACACAAAAAGGAATAAAGCAACTTGTATGACCTACATTTTCTGTCCAATATTGAAATTGTCCTGAAATAAAAGGTCTATATCTATGTCCACATTGCATCCTTGAATGCACCAACATATTCCTCCTACCACCTGTCGAAAAAAATGTAATTATAGGAAGTGATGATGCATTGCAACATAAATTTTCACTATTTTCCGCTGTTTTCAATAAAAGAGAGCTTTCCATGAGCCGTAACTGGCAAAATCAGTCTCTACAATGTCTCGAAAAGGAGCCCATATTGCCTGAAATTGTAGCCTTTAAAAGCAGTTGGGTCTCTCCATATCGAAATTGGGCCCGTCGAAGGTAGAAAGGGCCATGTCACCTCGATGGAGTGTGGTAGCTGGATACGATGGACCCTAGAGATTGACGACAGCAAGAGGATGTTGATATATAACTACATGCATAAGGTTCCGGTGACACACAATTTTCGGAAAATCCGAAATGCCCCTTTTTCATACTACAGATTGTTTCATGAAAAATGGATCACCCTTAAACATCGCCTTAACTTCAACTTTGTCTAACTCCGCCAAACTTGAACGAATTTCTCTGAAATTTGGAAGATATGTCAGTTGTGCTTACTAATATCATTGTTGGAAATTTCAAGCATGAATATTGAGTTGTTTTCCTGTCATAGATAAAAAAGTAGTAGATAATTTGATTTTCATTTAGCAATGTTACACAAAATCATACCTCACTCTTATAAAATTACATTTGTTTCCTTTGTTATGTAATATGTTGTTCTACAAGCCAAAAGCTATCAAGCAAAACAAAAATAAAGAAAATCGGTCAATCAGAGCCAGTATAGCACCATTATTCATCAACAATAAAGTAACTGCTACATGTGATTAACTGGACTTCATGTTCCATAGCTTCCTGACTTCGTTACGGTGGTGTTGGCAGCAATCCTGATTGCTTTCAGCTAGAAATCTATCTCTTACCGGTTGAAAACAATACAAAGCACAAATGAACAATAACGAGATCGCATTCACAAAAGGCAAAGTGTCAGCCTTGCTAGAACTAGGGTTTTCTTTGCGAGCTACAAGCAAGCGACTAAATGTCCCTTACACAAATGTGCATCGATGGCACAATGATGATTTTCGACTCTGTCGTAAAGAGGGCTCTGGCCGTCCACGCAAAACATCCAAACGTAGAGACCGCCTAATTTTGAGATTTGTTAAAGTTGATCCAAGTCTCTCGTTAACTGAGATGGCTGCACTAGACTCGTCTATTTCTAAGTCCACTATTCGTAGAAGACTTATTGAGTCGAATTTCAAGAGCTGTAAGAGGCCCTCTCAGATCGAATTATCAGATCAGCATACAAAAAGACGTCTCAGATGGGCAATGAGTCATTGTCACTGGCGAAATCAATGGGATAGGGTTGTCTGGTCTGATGAGGCATCAGTCCGTCTGAAGATAGTGATGGTCGATTGAGATTATGGATAAAATCTGATCAGGAAATTCGGAGACATTTACATCGTCCCCGGGTACAAGGTGGTGCGACTCTGCTGATTTGGGCCGGCATTTGGACCAATGGCCGCTCTGAACTTCACATACAGCAAGGAACCATGAATTCTGGACGCTATGTGAATGTTTTGCGAATGAACATTGGCCAAATGACAGATCAACTTGGTAATCCATCGACTTGGTTATTTATGGATGATAATGCTACGTGTCACAGGAGTAGTAGAGTCAACTTATGCAAGTCTAAATTAGGGCTTAGGACATTATCTTCGCCACCTCGTTCTCCTGATCCTGAATCCCATAGAAAATGTATGGAGTATTCTAAAACGTAACGTTCGTCGTTCACTGCTACCTACAGATGGCGTATCACGACTTACGTCACTGTTAAAAAGAGAGTGGAGAAAGTTAGATCAGTCAAAAATCAACGATATCATCGAATCAATGCCTAGACGAATTGGTAATGTCATTGACAATGAGGGTAGGGCCACAAAATATTAGCTTCTTAAGAACCGTTACTGCATCGTAGCTTATCAGATTATATAAGGACATTTAAATATATTAGGGACATGAAATAACATGAAAAATGCTTTGTGTATCATACTTATGTTTTATTTAGTCAAATTTTAGGATGATCCACTTTTTATGAAACGGACTGTACTTGCTCTAAGCCCGATGCGAAATACCACCAATCTAATTAGCAAACTTGACATGTCCATGATGCATGCTCAGGAGATAAACAGCATTTGTAAAAGCGATTATTTTATTGAAAACCCTTGAGAATGTCACTGGAGACGGTCTTTTACGTACAATCTCTTCTTGTACTATGCCACACACCGAATTACTTCCGCCCTAAGATAGCTGCAGCTTGGAGCCTTGCGACCACGTACACTCTGCGCTGGCTGACTACCGTTGACCGTGGGGAATGGACTTACTTACCTCACGATGAAAAACGAGGCATTTCTATTCCCCATTCAAAAAACGCGATGGAAGATATTGTACAAGATGACTTCGAACATCTATGGGTATCCATCAGTGTTGCGATTCTTGGCGTAGGGTAAAAAAAACGCGCAAGGTCGAAAAACACGCGCACATGTATTTCCTTACAAATAAGCCAAAATGGCAACTATGATCGCTAATATTTGATGAAACAAATTTTTACAAAGCTTAAATTTGCAGATCAGATAGCTTGGTATTTTTCAGGACAAGTCAAATACACACGTGCCTTAAGTGGTAGATGCACACGAGCAGTGGGCCTATAGGCTATCCATTGAGTGAGATGTTAATGAACCTAAATGATCTTTGATAGGCTATACATGTGGCTTATCCAGAAACTGCATGTAATTTGAAATTTTGATATCTTGATTTTGATATTTTAGAACCAAAGTTTTCTATTATCAAAAATTAAAAATAGAAGTCGAAAACTTAAAAAACGCGCAAAATGGATAAAAATGGAAGAAAACACGCTTACACGCGCAAATTGTCAAAAAAACGCGCGCGCGTGTAAACACGCCCGAATCGCAACACTGGTATCCATCGACCAAGCGAAGGAACTAGCTAATGCTCATCATGGGAAGCCACAAAGCGTCGATGTTTGCTTGTTACTTTATTTTTTGGATATCACAAAGCCTTTCGGGCGTCACAGACGGCCATCGTCAGGCGAATGAATGAATCATCTGTGACGCCCGAAAGGCTTTGTGATATCCAAAAAATAAAGTAACAAGCAAACATCGACGCTTTGTAGCTTCCCATGATGAGCATCATCAATGTTTCAAGCCCTCTATTTCCTGAAAAAAGGAACTAGCCTTGGATCGACCCTCTTGTCATAGACTGGTGAAAATTGCGGCCTCAACGTCTCATAGGCAAGAGATATCGGCGCGTATGACATATAATGAATGATGCAAATAGGTTGCTTCTACAGGGAATGTTTACTAGATCGTAACAATTTTTGTTTTCTTCTTTTCCTTGCCTTGTTTGAAGTGATAATGCTGCTCCGGCTAAATGGAATGCAAGGCCTAATGGAAGCCAAATTAAAAGTAGCAACATGATATCCTCAACAGCAAGTAGGTCTCTCTGAAATATGGCTAGCAGCAGGTGTGTAAATTATCCTTTGTCAACACGAGATAGAACTGGGAGATAAGTAACGAAAAATAATACAGGTTTGTTTGTAGACCGTGATTGGAATGAGTGACAAACACGATGATACAGACGACGATAAGGATATAATGTCTATCAGTTACCATGACTTATTATGGAGGAAAATCTTTTGACTTTTGACTTTTCTATCGATCATGATCGATGTTGGACATGAGCAAAATACCCACAACCACCTTCCATTTTCATGTTTTATGACGAATCTTGAGATCCACTAAAACCCATCCCCAATTTCCTGATTTCTCAGGAAGAATCTCATGCATAACGACCTCTTGGTTCTCTGTGAAAACTTAGAAGGATGGACTTGGTGGCATTTTGAAATCAATTTATTTTCTGAATATCAATTTTTCTAACTAGTATGTGTACTTCGTCGAAGTGCGGTCGCAATTGTCATACATGATACATTACATGCCTGTTTACAGCATAAAATGGAAAACGATGTCATCCAGACAAGTCAAGCATTTTTCAAGCAAATAAAGAAAATTTCGGAATTGGTGAAATTGCGGTAGATTGACACCTAGAAAAATTGTAATAAAATTCAGGTTCGAACAATAAATTTGGAAAAATTTTTGAGCATGCAATTCATGTAATATAATGAGTATGTCTACATTATAGTGGTGATTAAGAACATAAAACTCTACATAAATGTAACACCGTGTCCCCATTTCAACATTCAGACTCAAAAATATACCATCGGCCAAACCCACGGAAATGGGGACACCGTGGTAAGCCATGTAGTACCTTGTCGAACGCTGATAAACCCTTGATTCGAGCACGAAAATATCCCGCAGTAACCAAAAGTTGGAGAGTTTCTTCACATTTATGTTGCTGTTCTTCATCTTCTCGAACATCGTACTGGAAGATAATCGAAAAACATCAAATTTGACATGGCACAGCCGCATATTGTACATTTAATTCTACTCATACATTTGAATGATATTCCGAAGTGTAATTTTCCGCCTTATTTATGAAGAATTATTACGTCTTATTGGAAGATTATGCATGCCGTGAGTGACACTACAACTCTAATGTTTGGATTTACTTACCGTGATTATGCTATCACTTGGGCGCTTTATCATGATCGAGCCAGATAAACACATTAAGTGAGCAGATCAAAATCTCAGGCATAGCATACAGGATAACATTATGTTCATTACTGCTCATTCAAAATTTGCACAGGCATATTGGAAAAAATGCATCTCCTACACAGGCCAACATACTGTGTTGTATATACTCTAGTTAGCATAAGAGACCAAAGCAGCAGCAGGGCGCTTAAATATATGTGCTAATTTCAATATCAACCACTGCTAAAATGTAAATGAGGCATAAATGACAAGTTCAAGATGTGTGCTTGATTGTGGATAGCTGTCCCATGAAAGCACGCTTCGGCAATTCAATATTTTTGAAGTAGCTTTCTGATCATACTGCTTCCATTCATTAACAGATTAATGTGCGCTACGCCGGCATCTGAAGCATCCATTCACATCATTTGATCATTACGCTGCCCACAGATGTGCAAGATGCCATCCATGCTTGGCATGTTAGAAGAACACAGCAGTAGCATTGGCGGAAAAATATGCCTATTTCAATAAATAAATCTAATTTCAGCAACATTAGCATCATAACTCAAAAATTTCCATATTTCAGTATATTAATGAGCAGTCTATTCAGAATGCATCACCTCAACGATCGATTTGAGACACTTTCTCATATCGTCTGACAAGTACTGAATCCCTATAATCCGCACTATATCCTCGTGCTTCACGTGATGCGCATTGTACACATCATCCGTCGCGACATTCTCGATAGATCTATGTGCACTATCACGATAGATCATAGTACGTATCTTCACTATTTCTCACTTACATCTCCATCCTCAACGATGACCTTAGACTTCAATTTCTTCCTTTGATAAATGCTCTTCGATGCCATTCTACCTGAAAGCAAATAAATCATGACATTTAGGAATTCACATTAACAGACTTATTGAGCAAATGCAGTGGACAATAGAAACGTGAAAAAAAGGAAGCTTAAACGCTCTACATTCAACTTTCTAATTGAATATCTTCAGATCGCCAATAGGATCAGTGCTACAATCGACCAGTATTAATTGATTTCTCATCAGTTTTATCAATACACACTAATTATATAACTTCATATTTCACTCAAAAATCAACGCCTATTCATTTCGTCATTTTCATTTATTGTAGCTTTCTAAATATGCGTCATTTTATACATAGTAGTGGTAGATAATAGTAGACTACATGTAGAATGGATATAGTATCCTGTTGATGTTCAACGACGGCAAAAAGAAAATTTATTGTCGACCAATGTCGATCTAATAGGTATGTTGTATGATATGCAATGTATACTATATACAAGCTGAACATTTAAAAAAATTTCTTTTTTTGTAGTCCTGTCGCTGTGCATTTTGTAAATTCAATATTGCTTTTGTGTACATGATCATTCGACAAGGGGCAAAAATTCAGATCACAAATTTACTTAATAAATATAAATGCCAACCAGAAAACAAGAAAAGCAGCTAGTAGAATCTGCTTTTTGCCCCCGGGGAGTGCCATAATTTTCATGCAATTCCCATTTTAGGACTTTCTATGTTGTAAATTTCTACACTTTCTACTAATGAGCATCCCTAGAAAAGTTATCATGTCTTTAGAAAGAAACAACCTGAACAGCTCCTCCCGAAAAGCGAGCATACTCTTGATAATCATCATCCTTGCCGAGCTTCGATGAATAACTGTTCGTTCTTCTGCTACGCTGATATTCCTATCATGAAGGCTTCCTTCAACGCTAGCATTCCCATTGCAGACACACATGCTAGTTTTGGTGTGCAATCTAATTACAACTAAAAAAAGGAAATAAATAATGCCATAAATGCAGAAATGGAGCCAGACGATCGGAGAGCGCAAAATCACTGGATTACGGAAATTGTTTTAGCTCGTGAACAGGAAGAGGCAGCACACTAGCTACTCTTTCAATAGCTTCACTTGACTTTTTTGTAGACAATCCAATCGGAGAAAAGTAAGATCTATGCGCTAGAGCATTTGGGAGACCAAGAGAAGCTTATATTTCAAGCATGACATATATATGCAAGTAATGACATTTCTTGTATCTATTCTTTGATTTTCATAGACTGTTTAAAGATGCACCATGACAGAAGACCAGTTCAAACGAAGGTAGCTGACTTGTTGCGCTGGAGATGCAGATATTAGAGACTTGATGAAACTTCGCTTTAATATCAGTAACTTTGCCATTTGTTCGGCATTAAACGTGTATGCATGTATTGTCGCTTTGAATCAGTTTTACATGATATTAGATATAAACGACTTAGTAGATATAGTCACTTAGATACGACAGTGACTCCTAAAAGGAATTTGACCTGCGTAATACACATCTCCTTCAAACTAACGACTTGGCTAGTGCAAGCCACCGACTCTCATTCTCAACACGTCTCATAATATGCAGTCCTCTCCCATTCTCATACTGACATGCTGCTTCAAATCCTCAATTTTACGCGAGACGTTTATTTTCACACGCAGAAGAGACAAGGATTTATCACATTAGTAGGCTTTCATACTCCAAGTTTATAATTGTTTCCATTTAATGATTTCGTAGCAGGAATAGTCATTTCATTTTGATAGGACTCCGACTCCACTTGGCGAGAAGGATTAAAAAACATTTCTAACAAAAGTAGTCCGCTGTCGCGCGGATATTGCAATGCTCTCTTGCGCTTGCAGGGTGCCGGCGCATTTTCGGTAGATAATTTCCAGACTCATTAATAATGCCTATTTACCATAATTCACCCAAAAATTTGATTTAATTAACCTAAGGGAAGAACAAAATTGAAAGAATGAACAGCTCAATGAGAGGACTCCTTCCTCTTCAAATATTCGTTTCAAAAAAAGTTACAAAAATGTCAATTCACGAAATGTGTGGGGTGAATTGGCACTTCGATGGGGTGATTTGGCACTCCGCTGTTACTATTTTGTGAACTAGGGTATGTGCCGTTAGTCTAGGTTGCGTTTTTATTAAAATAAGCACATACGCAGACCCGTAAAAACTAATTAATTGACTTACGAATTCGGATTATATACCGGCATTAACTACACACATTCGACTTTCGACTTTGTTACACCTATGTTATAATTTTTATTTGTTGTATGTCTATGTAGATAATTCATAGACGTGGGTTTATTATATCATATCATCCCCAATCCTTGAATCTTATTGATTTGACGCATGCAAAACAATATGCATAATTTAAATCTTTATATATATCAAATCGATGAAAAAATTACACAGTTGAACAACATAAAACAAGAGTATGCTATCAATAGAAACACTGTAAGCATGCTACTTTTCCAATACGTCTACGGGCTCGGCAAATTGAACACTGATATTTCGGCAGGTAGCCGAAATATATGGTTCCGGCTCCTCCAACTGACGCAGTAGGCAATCGAAAGCAACTTGAAAAACGCATATCACTATAGGCTATGAGTTATTTGCCCTTTTAGATAAGCCTAATCGGTTATAGTTAGCAGTAATTTGCAGTGATGATACGTTAAGATTTAGGCCTGATGGATGTCCTACTAGTTAAGTTTTAATAGCAGGATTAAGCTAGATTCGGTACACCCCAAACTAGCTGTCAACATATAGTGCCAGATCACCCCACTGTCCGAGTGCCAAATCACCCGCATTTCACTTTTCATCGAAAACAGCTGGCGTACCGAGAATACCAAAATTTTGGAGATTTCAATTATGTTACCTTTTAGTCCATTGACCTAGCTAGCAGAAAACGTGTATTGACGGTAAATATCAGTTGCTAGGGAAAAATATCCCACAAACTGCAGAAATAAAAAAAAATTTTGACCTAAGGTAAACGTAATTTTTATGTGTGGAGGAAAAACGAAGTCCGCCATGAACATAATTATTATATGCCAAGTGTGCACTGTAATAGTGCTTTCAAATGTATATTTCGGATTTTTGATACAGCTGTTGGGGGTGGGTGCCAATTCACCCCAGGTGCCAAATCACCCCACTCTCCCCTACAGTACATGCCTAAATGTAATGCATTAAAAAGTAATTTACGACTTATCTAGATATTTGATAGGAAACTCTTTAGATGCATATACGTGCAGTGCATTAACTATCAGAAACCCATCATTGCAAATGAGTTGCTGATAGGTGCACCAGTGAGATAATGCATGAGCGGATTAGCCTACAATGATCGAACAAGTGTAATGAAGAGTTTATGAAAGCATGGTATTTATGTACTGTCACACAAACCGGTAGTTAATCTTAAAAAGTAAAAATGTAAATGAAATTCTGTTTTCAACTAACGAGGTTTGTTGTTCATAAGCGGAGGTCTACATTGAAGTTTTAATACCAAAACTTGCGGACCAAGACAGGCTGTTTTTACTATCCGTGCTTCTAATAAGTGGTGTCTACTGGGTGTCAAGTCACTTCGACCCCCTGACATTTCGACCCCATAAATTAAGTCTTCTTAATTGACCCTATATAATGGGGTTATCAGATCCACGCTTCTGCATAGTACGTAATTGGCTACAGATATAGATAAATTGATGTGCTTTGTTCAATTTCCTGCCTATTAGCTGGCTGTTACAAGTTCCATCTGTCTGTTTCATCGATTTTAACATCTATCAAAGATTTTGAATTCTGCGTGTTGTGGGTTATTTTTCCTAATGGATATTTCGACTGTAATTTGCATTCATTAGTTAAAGCATGGCTCGCAGGGGTCTATTCTGCCTATCTGAAGTGGATTCACTCAGTGATAATCAATTTATGGGTAATAATTAATTGATGGGGTCGAAATGTCAGGGGGTCGAAGTGACTAGTAACCGTCTACTGTACGATTTAAATGAGTACAGTAAAGATCAGATAGGACACGGATTTTCAGGGTCATTTTAGCCGGCGCACCGCCGCATGAGAATTTTCGAGCACCTGATGAAATATTTCATGAAATTTCTCGCGATTTCTGCAGGGTGACAGACAACGCTGTGGCAAAATTCCAAGCAATCATGGCTTCAAATATATTCGAATTATATACATCTGGGATATAGGCTAATCAACTACCTGATGAATTTTATTATATAGGGTTGCCATCTTCCCAGGAATACGGGATATGGAATTGGATGGCTTCTCTGTGGTGCCCGACTGGAATCTTTACATGTTTTGATGGATTAATCTATATATAGAATTTGGTGCCGGCGCGCTTGATGTAAAGATTCCAGTCAGGCTGTGGTGGCAGTTTTATGACTATCAAAGTCGATTTGTGAGACAAAGGAAATTCAGGCATTTCTTCAAAATTGACAGAATGACTAAGTAGGCATATAAGAAAGATACTAGACACTTTGAAGAATAGAGTTCTCTGATTCTCCATGTAGTCAACGAGCACACACTTGTGATTCCATCTTCTTTACGTCTGTGCATGTTAGTGACATCAATTCTGTTTTCGCCTGCAGTGCGCGAACAATGCTACTAGGCATGATCACTGGTGTTTATTTAACTCAGGAGGAAAGAGAGTTAGGATTGAGACGAAGTCAAAAATTCGACAGAACTTCACTCATAAGCATCAACTCCTTTTAACTAAAATATACACCTGCTGCTCTGATGCAACATAAATTCCGTCTTTCAAAAGGATTTCGTTCCATTCTATACATTTCCATTGTCAACTTATGTGTCTAGGCATGTAGATGCGCGATCATACTTTGGAAACCATCGTGAAAACCGCAGTTAATGAAGTAAAATTCGTTATCAGTAGTAGGAACACTGAAAAACTTTTCTTTTGATTTGCTCTAACTGCCACGCGCATGCAGCATGAAAAGAAAAGATGTTTCAGATCGCAAGCTGATCAGACTAAAGATCTCTGTCCATTACAAATGTAACTATGAGTGATACAGTAGTCAAAAACACAAAGCTGGAAGCTGTTAGCTGCAAAAAGGTTATTTTGTTATTTCGAAAACTTGATTACTAAAATCTGGTGAATAGTTTAAACAAGGTTTTGTTTTTAAAAAATCAATATATCAGATTTGCTCACAAATATATCAGAATTGTTTGTTAAATAGTTCTATCAGAAACATGGAAAATTAGGGATCTAGTATTATGAAGATGACTAGAGCAAGCACCCTCATTGAATACAACGCTTTGGACATAATTATTTACGACAAAGTTGCCTAAAAGATGGCGAAATCAAGGAGATGATTCCGATGATAGCAATAGAAAAAACCTCTCCCTTGTGAAAATTACTGCCGATGTATGACTATATAAAATTCAATAAAATATAATTGTGCCGACGTTTCGCGTTCAGACGCTTAGTCGTGGCAGAACTAGCACAGATAATGAAAGGAGAAGACAATGGCTTAGTGCGCTACTTTGCTATGTAATTTATAAACATTCAAAGGTTGCCATTTAACATTCAGTATAAAATCATTTTGATGAGATAGCTTTTATGACATCGCTTGCAACTCTGGGAGATTGCAGCAACTTGATTCTTTTTAATAAGAGCATAAGTTGGATTTCTACGGTTCTGGTCCCATATAATTGTAGAATGTCAAACTCCTACGATTGTAGCCAGCAGAACGGATGAATTATAGAAATCCGACTAACTTTGATGATGTGTGCACAATGCGATAAATATAGAAGGCATTGAGATTGCGCAATGGTAATGCGTCATGACTAATGGGAGATGGAGAAAATGTACTTACCAAAGACGATGCAATATTCAAAGACTAAAAGCTTCCCTACATCTGCATGATGAGCTTATGAAAACAACTAATTAATTCTCAACGAACATATCGGACAATGTAATACTCATGAAGATGGGGGCTGCTACACAAATTTTTCTACTATTCAGATCCAAGAGATGAAACATGAATGTAGTGAATAATAAAGTCTTGCCGGTGAAAACTGAATTAAAAACTTGAAATTTCAGCCAAGAAAGCACGAATAATATCGCGACTTTTTCACGAAGACTTCCATTATGATGAGGATCATGAAATTCCTTTGATAATCAGCTTAATTTCATCTTAGTTAGGTTGCTTATTAGCAAATATTCATTGCTTTTGATATCCAACTTGTTTCATACTACTCATAAAGAGGACGTCAACTTGGAAAAATATATATTTGCAAAATTTTGACTTTTTCAAAACTGCTCAAATAATCTTTTGAATCGCAGGAACGCAATCTCCACAAAAAAATGAATATTTTCATATAAAAATTCTCACTGTATACAGATACTTTTTTGAGTCGACAGTCCACCTATACATCCCTACTCTATGATTCATCTCTTCATGGAAAGAAACTCAAAACTTTCTTTTAGCTTCTTCAAATGTTCGGATATCTCAACAATTATACGATCATCAACTTTTGCTTCTTTGCCTATTACAAAGGTTTGAAATATTTCAAAACAGTCATAATTTCGGTTGTCAATGCAGTTTTTCCACAGAACAAGCTTTTTCATAAGACCTCGAATTTTCTCTTGAACTGAGAATATGCTGACACCTTCTGTTCCTTGTTAGTACAAATTCAGTTCGTTTTTTGCCAAATTCTGCGTCGCACAAATATTTCGCAAAATCGATTTTACTTTTCAGAAATATAGCAACTTCTTCGCGTTGTTCTGTAAGTCTTTTAGCACTTTGCCTCTCGAGAGCCGTCGTATTTCTGTGTGCAGAAGAAGGGATTTCTGATTGCTTCCTATGTTTTCGCACAGCTTCTCAAATATGAGCGACTGCTGAAGCTTTGACTTGATGAAGTTCACTATTTGTCCGGCAGCCAGAACGGGTTTCTGTAGAGAACGAGGCCGAAAATGAGACTTTCACAGAATGATGTGCATCCTATGTTCTATATTTTTATCGTATTTTTTTATACACTCTAACAAAAATGATTTCCATTTTTTTAACATGCGTTCAATGGGGAGTTTTCCATCTTTATAATATACATTATCTTTGGAATTTACCTTCCGATACCGCTGGGGTCCACACTGGACCACAATTAGTTTTCGAAGCAATTGCAAACATCCAATGCTTCCACATTAGCCTCCGACATTCCATGATTTTGTTGCTAATACGCAGTAATCCTAATTGTTCATAGTCCTTGCAAAGTACGGGTACTGGGTTATCACTTAGAACTGACAATATCAAAAAATCACAACTTTCCCGCATGGGGTCCAGGTTGGACCCCAGTCGAAATTATTCATAATAATAACATACAAAATGTAACAAAGTGGTGGTGAGTTGAAACAAGAACTTCTTGCTTCATTTACTCTATTTGGATCATTATATAGAATATTCCATTGACATGACAGCCATATAGCATATACCTCGTAGCCTAGTAAATATGCCTATATTTACACTATTGTGATCAGGTGTGATCACGCATGCTGTCTTTTTTTACTATGTTTATGCATGACTGCCTGAGTATGGACTGTTGTTGTAGCGCAGGTTAAAAAGCAAAACAATGCGAATAACTTTAATTGTATTGATGTCAGATGTATAGTTGGCAAAGTACAGACGTGATAACAGCACGTGATAAGTGGGTTGTGTTGAAATGTTTCTGAACACATTAATTTTACGAGTGGATGCATGTTCACCTAAAACAACTTTTGCAATAGCCAATACAACACAGCGCTGCAGAATAACTGACACTTCACGATACGATACAATTATAGCGATATCAAAATGGGAAGTTATCTTACTAACTTTTCAGTAGTACCATAATTTGCCAACGTATACAGGGAAGAAGAATATTTGTAGAGCCATCTACACTCAACATCTTCTCACTCAAAATTGGAATTATACTTATATTCATTAATTGTACAAAGACCAGAGAACTTACGCAATCTCAAAAAAGGTGTCTTTTTGGAAGTTGGCTTTGTAAAACTGTTGCTGTCATTTTCTTGCGACGAACAGTACTCAAGGTTTTATTACACGATTTTCAATACAATCACGAGTGTAATGATACCTCAAAGCAATGTGCTTCTACTTAGGATTTTCACCAGGACTTGGCCAAAGCAATGGCGATCGCGTGTTTATTGTCTTCATAGACAATGTCGTTCCGTTTGAGGACAATTAAGGTCAGTTTAAAAATAAACGACGAGGTCCCACACTATCTTCTTCGCAGCTTCCACCATTGAAAGTATTCTGCCTCAGCAGTAGAAAGAGCGAGTAATAGACTGTTTCTGACACAAACAAGAAATTGGAATTTACCATTAAACAAAACATGGCCGAAGTGGCCTTGCGATCTGCAAAATCACGCAAAGGTCGGCTACAAAAAACCAACAATAATTGCCAATTACATCCTTCTCAAACTTGATTCCAAGTTTTAAAGTACCTTTCCAGGTAGGACAAGGAAGTTTCACAGCTTTCCAATGAACTACATGGGATCTTTAGAAAACGAGCAACTTTTGTGAACAGCAAACACAAATCAGGTTAGATAAAATTACTCAAATACAAAAAGACCAAACGATTGCTGATGGTAAATAAAAGGATTAATATTCCTTGTCACCGTCCGTGCGCTTCACATTCGTACACTACCGTTCCATGGGCGTCGAAACAGGAAAAAGAATCATCCATGCGACACTTTTTCACCTCGTTTTCAGCGTATCTATCTTGCAAAGTAGAATAGAATTTGGGTGAGGCACAATACGCACTCCGAGAAAAATATCGCAAAGGCCAATATACTTAACATCAAACGGTCAAGAAATAATTTATGTGCATGTTTGATAACATTTTCGGACGTCGCTGCTAAAATCAGTCGTCAACATAAACAGCCAACATAACAGTTTCGTATCAATGATACCTTCTAACACAAGGATCATTCTCAGAGGCAGTTTCAGTCCCATGTCCAGTAACTGTATCTTTTCAAAACAAAATTCAAACACTTCGAGACTGTTTCAACCCCCATACAATCGAACAATCAATTTGCCACACAAGATTTTTCTTTTCCCTCGACAAGTAAACCATCAGGTTGTTTCTAAATATTGTCTCATTAACTTGCCATAAAGAAACGCAGTTTCACATCAAATTGGTGCAATAACATCCCACGATTTACGGCAATAGAATTAACATCTAATGCTTGTCATGACGTAAACAGGAAGCAAGGTATCTAATAATAGTTCCGTATTACTTCTGAGAAAAACCTTTTAGCAACAAGTCTAGCCTTAAACCGACAAGCTTCACAGATTGTTTGTCTTCGTTCTAAAACCCAACGATTTACATAACAAACATTTCGTCCAGTCAGGCAATTCACACAAAGTTCAAGCATTGTGACGCATTAGTGGAATTATATTCTTTATCAGCTGCATCTTTTCCACTTATTGTTAAGTTGAGAATTCATAGCATTCCTCCATGACTTAGGGGTCATCCACCAAAATTCTTGGCAGAAGAGAAGCATCAAAAACCATAGGTTCGGAGGAATAGAAAAGTGTGGGAAGAGGACGAGCGACGGGTTTCTGTGGCAGACTCGGGTACATCAGGACCGCCTCAGCATTCTCAGAATTAATTTCAGAACTTTCAAGCGTTGGCGCCCGGTCTCGAGTATCTGATATTACTCGAAAAATGCCCGGATGAGTGTCACAGGGTCTGTACTAGATTCAGTCAACCGCCTTGCGGTGGAAATTTCACTCGACCCCATTGTGACCTCATCGAACACACATCCGGCGTTAATTAACCTTGTGGCGTTCAACATGCCATAAACGATAGCCTTTCGAGGCCGGCTGTAAACCCAAAATACATTGATCTGCCTTAGCATCAACTTACGCCGTCTGATTAGATGGGATGTGAGCAAAGGCTACAAGCCGAAACACGCAAATGACGAACAGACGGCTTACGACCAAAAAATGTTCCGTAAGGGGTCATACCAGTACTTAATGCAGAGTGGGGCATCTAGTTTGTAACATAAAGGCAGTACAAACTGCCTTCCGCCAAAGACTTTTGGTAAATTATATGCACAGAGTAGGGTTCTCGCTCGTTCATAGGGTGCGATTCATGCGCTCAGCTACGCCATTTTGTGGTTTTGCCTCAGGAATAGCTAACTCACGACGAAATTCACGAGCCAAAAAATTCGTCCCACCGCAATCTGACTCAATGCCTTTAACTTTCTTCCTTCTAACTCAGTACGAGCTTTTGAAAATGATGACTGATTTATGTGCGCAAAACGTTTATGCCCGTTTTCAAAGAGACGGAAAAAACATCGGTTTTCACATCATGTACAATAGAATCACAATTATCTGCTTTCCTTTTTGTAAACGTTTCGAATGAAGTGAGCAATCAACTTTATACAATTTATCGAACTTTCCAGATAAAACAGTATTACCCGTTTTATTCAAAACTTTCATACCGCCACTATCAAACAAAATTGAGTAACCACGTTTTGTCGTTTGGGAAACTGACATTAACGTACATCGCAGTTCAGGTACATATAGACAATTGACCAGTTTGATAATTTTGTCTTGACCATCATCAGTTTTGATAACCATTTTGACAGAACCTGAACCAACAGCTTTGAGCCGATCTTTATTTCCTAACTGAACAAAATTACGAGAATCAACCTCAAAGGGCTGATAATCATCATCAAAAGACTCAAAAACTGGTGACATATGTCTAGTAGCACCCGAATCTGCTAAAACGGTAGAAAGATCACATTTCACATCAGGTGTGAATAAACACTCAGCAAGAAGAAAGGAAGAATCACTCTCATGCTGTACTGTGACCGCAGAATCGGGTTTTCTTCGAGGACACACACCCGCTCTGTGACCAAGTTCTTTGCACTTGAAACACCGCACAAATTTTGAATGATTACTGATACACTGCTGCGACGTCGAATTACCGCGACGGTTCCAATTCGATCGTTGACGTTGATTGAATTTCACATTGAGCGCTTGACTATCATGATTTTCAGGAGCTGGAATTTTCTGCTTCGATGAACCATTCATTCGATACCAATCAGCTGCTTTTTGCATCAGGAGAGACATGTTTAAGTCCTTACCAAGAACAAAGTTCATCATGTTCTTAAATTCTTTCCAAGATGGTGGAAGCGAATTTAAAGTCTCGATGCACTGTTCCATCTCGTCGATGGGATTACCACTCATCGCATATTGTTGATACAGTCTCAGACGTTCCTTTAACCACTTCTCCGGGTCAGTGCGATCCTTCAAAACAAGAGAATCAAGCTGCGCACGAACAGAAACGCGATGGCTGTGAGTCTGCGTTTGAAAATGAGTGACGAGATCAACCCATAACTTTCTAGGGTCATCAGGAAAACCATCCCACAAATAAAACAGTTCACCACTAATTCCAGTGACGAGAATCTTGATGGCTCTCTTCACTTTATCGTTGAACGTAGAAATCTGTTTTTCTCTGACTCTGACATCAGCCGCATTTGACCCGTCAGCAAGAAGGGCAATGGGCAACGGCTTCTTCTCGGTACCAGTGCCAACTACTTCCCATAAGTCGTCCGCCAATAGAAGGGCTTGCATATGCATTTTCCATCCTCGCCAAGACTCGAATCTGTCTTTGAGTAAGGGTAATTTCGCCGATGTTGCCTCCATTACTACACTGAATCCACAGCTGGAGACACCAAGGTCACAACGACGAACGCGAGGTAAAATTCAATGTCAGATGCACGACGACAATAATGAGTTACAGTTATTCACAATAACACGCAGTTGAGACGTTTTCTGGGCCCATAACCTGTTGTTGTAGCGCAGGTTAAAAAGCAAAACAATGCGAATAACTTTAATTGTATTTGAGTCAGATGTATAGTTGGCAAAGATACAGACGTGATAACAGCACGTGATAAGTGGGTTGTGTTTGAAAAGTTTCTGACACATTACATTTATACCGAGAGGATGCATGTTCACTAAAACAACTTTTGCATTAGCCAATACAACACAGCGCTGCAGAATAAACTGACACTTCACGATACGATACAATTATAGCGATATCAAACATGGGAAGTTACTTACTAACTTATTCAGTAGTACCAATAATTATGCCAACTTATACAGGGAAGAAAAGAATATTTGAGTGCCATCTACACTCAACATGGACAATGTATTTCCTTCATGCAGTGCATCATTTTTCAAAATGCCAAACTCCAGTTTGAAAATCCAGAAAAGATATTATGGTATAGTTACAAACTGCCTTTTGTATATGAATACATGGAATGAAGTTCTGCATGACAATGATGATGCATTAACGTTGAATCCTTTCGTCAATCGCAGTATCTGTGGTGCATATCGGCGGTGGCGAGGGGCTTGTGTAATCATGACAGCCAATGAGATTTCTACTATTACTAGATTTCTAGAAGTCACACAAAATCACCTCGCGTCAGTCGGTCGTGCTTGTGTGTGTCTCCGTCTGCTATTCAGTCTGTGATCCCATGGTATCATTTATTGGTTGATTTCGGAAATATTTACATATTTGGAATCGTGTTGTCGTCGTCCATCCTCTTCCGTGCTCTAAACTTATCTTGTTGTGATACCTACGGTGTTGTTCAAGGATATTCAGTTTGTATTCTGCCTGCAATTTCTTGTGAGTTGTCATCATCATCATCTCTCTGCGAACATCGGGTTTTGGCGTGGTGACGTAATTCGCATGATATCAGACAGGTCGTGCACAGTAATTTCGTATTCTCGAGTTAACTGCATCTGATCGACCAATATCATCAATTGTTACGGTGGTCTAGTGGTAAATCGTAAGCTCTTACCTTCTACGGTGGTGGGTTCGGAGCTAGATGCTAATAAGTAGGGCGGTTCAAATATGCAAGAAATTTTGGTTAAATATGCAGCGAAATATGTACCAAAGATACTAAGAATATGCAAAAAATATGCAATAAGATTTTGAGTAATTTCCTTGGTCTCCTTTATGTTCAGGTAGGTATCGTTTTACTTCTATCTTATGAACCATGTTTTTATCGTAATTTGAGCAAAACACACGAAGCGGTTGAAAGTAAGTAATTCTTACTAACAAAAATTTCATGCACTTATAATGTATGAACATCCAAATTATTAGCTGGAAAAATACACAAGAATTGTGTGTCCTGTGTTTATCGAAAAATATCTAAAGTAATTTCAAGTTGCAATGAACTACCAGATGGTATCGCAGTTCTTCTTCTGAAAAGGTTCAGCGATTGAAGCGGAAGAAAGAGCGAAATTCGCTGAAACTTCTCTCCACATCGACGCTTGTCAATGGCGCGAACTTGAAACATGTTATATCATGGACTGGCAGAGCGCTTGCAATGGAACTGGAGGAGCCGCCAAAAAGAGTGTCATGAATGGACTTCATAGCTGTTAAACCTGGGTTCTTCTCCAAGGACGATGGCAGTTTCTCCAAAGGGTCGTTAGCGGGTGGCCCGGAAAGTTTAAGGCTTCTTTCAACCTTCTCAATTATTTCAAAGCTCTGGTGAATCGTAAGGCCTCGTTTTTCAAGCTCTTTTATGCTTGATGCAACGACGGGGAAGTGAATGGAAATCTGAGCAATATCAATGCGAAGTGCGTGATCGAGAAGTGCGCTTTGTGCAGATTCAATCGCAGACGATTCAGGTGATAATTCAGCAATAAATTTCTTTACTGAATCGAAATGTTTTGCATAATATGAGACTGCATCAATCCATGTCCCCCAACGACTCGTCACTGGATTGGGAGGCATTGGCAATGATGTAGATTTGACAAATGCAAGACGGCGCATAGGTGCTTTGACGAAAATGTTTTTCACCAGAGCCAGGAACTGATTAACTTTAGGAAACCCCTCTCTAATATTTTCACCAACTCTGTGCAAAGCATGAGCAAGGCAAGTAAAATGGATCATCTTGGGGAAAATAAGCTTCATTGCTTTTCCCATCTTCTTCATGTAAGGTGCAGCATCGGTTAACAAGAGGAGTACATGCTCATAATGAACACCGTCAGGCCACAAGATAATCACTGCGTCGTTGATTGCTTGAGCAACACTTCCACTGTTCGTTGTCTCGAGAATGACTGTATGTAAGAGGAAAGGAGCACCCGTAATATCAGGCTATACAGTTCCGACAATTATGTTGCAGATATACTGATTCAGTGAGTCTGACGATTCATCAACCATTATGTAAATAGGATTGTCGGCCATTTCATCACGTATATTTTGGATTGTCTCGTCATAGATAGTCGGATAGGCGGCCGCCTTGCCGTAGATTCGCTGGGAACTTTGCAAGAAGGAATATACGATTTAAAGAAATTTCGGAGTTTAACGTTCTGCAATTTTTCTAGTGGAATATCGGCAGCAATGAAGGCTTCGGTCAGATCTTTGTTGAAATTCTCTTGACGAGTAGAGTAATTGTCATTGAGGAAATTGGTCAAGTGGGGTTGATGAGCTTTTTTGTTTAGCGGATTGTCGATGTATTCTCGTCTCAATATGCTGCTGTATTTGACTTTTCCGGTCAGCGACGATGTTTTTGTCACACTTTTTACAATGAATCACTTCGCCATCTGTTGTAAAGATGTCAGTTCCAAACTCCTTGATGTAATTTTGAAGACGAAGTTTCTTGGATTTAACCTTCGACATATTGATATTGTGGTTCGAAATATTGCGAGGAGCGAACAAAGAAACAGAAAATACGGCAAACGTAAACTTCAGTCCGAATGCACAGCTCTTTGGTTCAGGCAAAAAACTTGAGTCACTGTCAATAGCACATCGATCAGTCAGCAAGACAATGTTGGGGAAAAGTTCTTGACCTTATCTGACACTATCCTTGCCAGCGTGATTCCTTGGCCAATCATTGCTCAGCGCTTTTTGTTCTGGTAATGACGCAGTGAAGGTTGCATCCTGATTCACTGCCTCGAGTCTAACAGTGAGCCACTCATAGCCATGCCATTAGATACGACACTGAAGGTTACCGAAATAGCTTGATATCTGTATGACATTAAATTTAAACAGATGTTTCGCATGAATATGCAAGATAACGATGAAATTTTGAACATATGCATTTTCTTCGTATGTAGCCAAATATGCATTCATATGCACATATATGCATTTTGCATATTTGAACCGCCCTAAGTTTTCATCTTTTGGCTGAAGTATTTTGGCGTTAGTTTTTCTTGTACCATTGCATGATGCCCCGAACTGGTACTCCAGCTCGAAGAGAAACTCGCTTAAATAATGCAAGTAGCCATAGTGTGTTGAGTATCAATGATGTCAAGAAGTTGTTGGATGACTGTAAGCGACAAATGTTGGATTCTTTTCAATCTGAAATATAGAAAATTACTGACATTCTCACAACGGTTAACACTCGAATGGTAAATATTGAGGCAGAGTTGAATAAATTCGATGAAACAGCTCGTCGGCATGAAGTGGAAATAAATTCACTTAAATCTAATTTGAATGAAATGATGAAGGTTGTGCCCCAAACTGTTTTACAAGAGGCTGAGGACAGAATGTTTCGGCTGAATAATGTTATCGTTTCTGGAATTCAGAAATCTGATGGCTCAATGGATGACAAAATTGCTCATGATAGTAATTGTATTGATAGGCTTCTGGATGAACTTAAGGTGAAAAACGACTTAAAATCCGATGTTGTTCGGTTACAACGTGTAGGTCGTTCAAAAGATGGCAGACCGAGGATGTTGCGTATTGTATTCAATAACATACATTCAAAAATAACACTTTTACAACGAGCAAAGTCTTTGAGAAATTCGCATGACTTTAAAGGAATCTTCATCGTTGTGACATGGTCGGTCGAGTCGGTGGCGGAGTTTGTGCCTGGATAAAAGCTGATTTGATTTTCCAGGCTGTTAGTTGTCAATGTCCTGGCACCATAGAATTTCTCGCTTTCAAATCTCATCAACTGAATTTATTTATTGCTTGTGTGTATATACCTCCTAACTTGAGAGCTAATGATTTGAATATTATTAATGAATTTATTATTGAAATTTTGGATAATGAATTAGATGTAAATCCGGACCTTATAATCTCATTATTTGTGGTGACTTTAATTCATTTGACTCTGTATCAGTTTTTGAGGAACAATTCTCCTTGACAAATGCTGTGAAAGCTCCTACTCGGCAAAACGCTATATTGGACCAAATTTGGTTGAGTGAATTGTTGAGAGAGCGTTTCTATGGTGATGCGTCTATCGGTCCTCCATTGGGTTCTTCAGATCACAACACTATCGTTTTATTTGGTGAATCAACTGCTATTAACACGAACCGTATTGTCAAAGTGTGGGACTTCAAGAAATCAAATATTGAGGATTTTCTTTTCCTTCTTTCGATTACGGATTTTTCATGTGTTACAGATAATGTCTCGGTAGATGATATGTGTGATATGTTCTACCATATTCTGCACACCGCCATGACTCTTATTCCGTCCACCTACGTTACACTGTCTGACAATGATAAACCCTGGATCACTCCTACACTCAAGGTTATGATCAACGAAAGATAGCGTGCTTTTCGAAATAAACTGTGGGGCAAATATGAACATTATAAAACGAAAGTAAGGTATGAAATTATGAAGTCCAAGAGGATCTGGTGTCAGCGTCAAATGGAATCCGTCAGGAATGTTTGGAAGGTGGTCGATGAGGTACGTGGTAAAGCGTCTTACGATGCCTTTCGACATCTGAAGCAATTATACGGTAGTGATGAAGGTGTTTTTAATGCTATTCATGATGAACTTCCAAAGAACTTTAATTATGGTACGAATATCGGTCAGCATTCCATCTTCAATCAGCCTTGGAGGTTAAGTTCAAGTGTCGCCGGTGTGAGTCAAGCGTTATCCCGTATTTCTTTGAAGAAGTCTATGGGCAGTGATGGCATCCCAAACCGACTCCTTAAGGATGGCGCTGACTGGATTTCTTTTCCTCTGCATCGTATCTATCAAACATCCGTTGATACTAGAACCTATCCGATATGTTGGAAACGTGCAGACGTGGTACCAGTTCCGAAGTGTCGTAACCGTGGTGCAAAAGATTTTCGTCCAATTGCAATAACTCCGGTTATCAGCAAAATTTTTGAAAAGCTCGTCCTTGATTCTGTGACTTCAGAAATTTCCGGTCTATACGGGCCGTCACAGCACGCATTTCGTAAATTTGGTTCAACAACCAGTGCTTCGATAAACATTCACGATGCTGTCACTTCATATCTTGACATGAACGATACCAGAGCTGTGAGATTGACTTGCCTTGATTTCACGAAAGCGTTTGACAAATTGGGTCACAATTGTCTATTAAATCACCTGCTGGACAATCATGTTAATCGTGGTTTCCATTTGTGGTTAAAAAGCTATTTGTGTGACAGATCGCAGAGGCTAAAGCTAAATGGTTCCTATGGACCAAGTTTATTTGTACCTTCTGGCATACCCCAGGGTTCTATACTTGGACCTTCGTTGTTCGCGGCCTTTATGGGGTCACTCAGTGTTTCGTCCGATACATCCTTAATTGCCTAAGCTGACGATATAACCCTTGTAGAGTGTCTGTCTACTGGAAATGATCCCAATAATTTGTCTCATATCTATAATTGGATTTTGGAGCATGAAATGTCTTTAAATTTGAATAAATCTGTGCAGATGATTTTTCATCGTGGTGAGCCTTTTCCCGCTGCGTATGATTGCATAAAGTCTGTCGATGCTGTTGAGATCCTAGGTGTTCACTGGACTTGTAATTTAACCTGGAATGCGCATTTCAATAAGATTTTGAAAGTTGCCGCTCAACGCATGTATGTTATAAGAATGCTAAAACCTGTTATTCCCCTGAAACAACTTATCACTGTGTATCATTCTTTAATTACTAGTCTGCTACTTTACTGTGCCCTTTATTTATTTTTGTACCATGTTGTATTGAAGCCAAACTTCAACGATTTCAAAATCGTGCCCACAGAACTATTTGTTGTAAATCATGTGATTGTGGTAATTTTCCTCTTCTTGTCAATGTTAGAAGAACACGTGCTACCAACTTTTTTAACATTTGTGAATTTCATGACGAGCACCCACTGCATCCGTTGATTCCTCTTCGTTTGCCCCGTACTAATCATTTATGTATCCCTAGTGTGAAGACATCACGTAGACTCCACTCATTCATTCCTTGGATGTGTGTCCTCTTAAATGAATATTCCAGCTGAATTATTACGTAAATTCCTAGTTTGTGCAGTCAATTCATACATGCATGTATCTTCCAAGATGTGTTATTGATTCAATGACAGTATTTTTGCTATTATTTTCTGTGTCTCTTTCTGTAATTTTACGATTTTCAATATTTGAATAAACGCTTACTAACTTACTTACTTACCAATTTGTCATGACCCGAGTATTGAAAAACACTCTTTGGATGAAATTCGAGCTAAAACAATGATGGAAAGACAGCGGCGTCAGAATACGGCCACAAATACAATTGAATAGATCTGCTATTGAGCAACCATCCGACGTGGAAGAATATTCAGATGAAAGCGAATGGGCCTATAGCAGCCAAAGCAGCAGTGATACCTCAGCGTCTGACGACGATGTACCGGTAGGCCTACAAAACGGTGAACAGAGTGACGTCAATTGCAGCTGGGATTTCATATCTTCGTGGAAAGGATGGTGAAGAATACATAATAGATCCATCAGCGAATTCTGGAAGTTGAAGCATTCAATTTCATTTGTAGAAGGACTGGTCCTACAGCGGATTGCAGAAATACAGTAGAGTCACAAACCTCTTGGCGACTGCTGATGGACATCATGGTAACGTACACATGCGAGGGGAAAGAAAAGAAGGGAAAGGACAACAGGGCTAAGAGTATGGCAGCAGCCGACGAAGCTTATAAGTTTATCGGACTAATTGGATTTCTCTACTTTGGTGGTAGTCAACGAGATTCGTCGCAAAGCTTTTGAAACAAAGAACGTACATGACCGCAGGGTATTCTTCGCTACTATATGAGTCTACACAGGATGAGAAAACTGCTGCAGGATCTAAGATTTGATTGTAAAGCGGAGTACACGAAAAACAGATAAGATGACTGCGATGATAGAATTCTTGCTTTTTCGAAAACCAATTGCCGACATTTTCAAGCCATGATTCTGTAACTGGTCTCATTCAGAGAGCGGTGTTGTTTTAGGCAATATTCTAAACAGACAGCCAAGTATGCGGACTGTAAATTCTTTTTGAGGCACTGCAGCAGAGAACTTATTGTATGATGATAGGAATATCATATCATATTTTGGAAATGTTTATGACAGAATCACTTTCATTCGATGCCGTTTCTGAACTCACCTGCTCAGTAGAAGACAGTGACAGCATGGAGAATGTAAGCCTCTTACAGCTTCTACACAAGTTTGTCTTTCGTAAGATGATGGAGCTTACTCTGGTTGGAGCGATGAAGTCAAGCAAAAGAGAGTTGCCGCGTTATGTTTTACAGATAGCAGATCGAGAAGATGATACAGATGGGCAGCACCAGATTTTGATACAAAGAAAGAGGCCACCATCTTTTTGGATGAAGTCTGTAGGAGTAGGATGCTTTTTAGACACGAATCTATTGTGATAGATCAGTGACAGATATACCAAACTATTCATGACATAAATTTATCAATGTTCCATATATTTTCGAGCTTGCTTGTATTTCTGCAGGAATATCCTGTCAGTTCGATCGGAAGTATAGTCTTGAGCTGTCATAAATGCGATTAGCGTTATTCACGTAAATATAATGTTTATGAAAGTACGAGATACGACTACATGCAAGCATCTACATGTAGGGAGGCTCTATGCAAGCTGTTTCGTTCATGTTCAGCATTGCGCGTTCTCTTGAGTTCTCAACGTTTTGTACGTGGGGAAATCCATGATGAAGACTGAATATTTTCATTCAACGAAAGTAGTCTGCAAATACACATAAACAGAGAACGCAGCCTATTGTTCGTATCCTGTGCTTTTGACATAGGAAATGCAAAGGATAGAGTGCGTGGGCGTTCGGGTCCTGGTAGTGAGTCACCCCCCTCCCCGGGGCGATCGGCCCGGGGCGGGGCACGTGACCCGGGGCGGAGTGTATGAGTATATAAATAGATGGGTGTCGTAGAGACGAGTATCATTACACACACGAGTAGTATTATGTCTACAACGTCGAGCACCATGGCAACGAGTTACCCACCCCACTATACTGACATTCCTCACATTTGTGAGTACGAGGGATGTGTACGCGAGCGCACCCAATGCCTCGGATCGTCATGTCCTATGGATGAAGTGCCCGATCAGCTCTGTATCATCCAATCGGTGAATGTCCAATGCCGGGATGGATCCTATATCCAGGATTTCCAGAATATTCTCCGATGGATCATCTACCCCGATCAATGGATGTCTCTGCGTGAACAACAATGTGTCTTCCGGGATATCCCCATTTTCTATGGGGATGAAATCGTGTCCGATTATGACAATTATACAATCATCAAACGAGCGCACATGTACATGGACTCGTGGTCCATAGAGACATACTATTATGGTGAAGATACGGCAATCCACGAGAGTGATGACGCGGCAGTGTATTGTGATCCAAGAGGATTTTATATGTATCCCGGGGACATATTGTTGTGGCACACAGAGACCAAGACGGTGATCCGACGAGCGGCTATGGAGGGGAAAACGCCCACGATTGTTGAATTTGAGGAGGCGAGCGAGAAGGCAGTAGAACCCTATCAAACGCGGCGGTTCCGTCGAGACGTGCGTCGACGTGAGTGGGTGGAGATCATCGTAACAAGCGCGTGGGAGGACGTGGAGATTCCCCGGGAAGACGAGCGGAATGACATTTTGGTATGGGAAAGCATGTTGTTGAACAGACTGAAGGAGGCGCGTCAAGTCAAGCTACGACGTGATTGGGGGCTCCTCGCCGATATGCCCGTCTTAGCCTTTATGCGTGGGAGCGTGGACCAGCAGCAAGAATGGGAGAAGCAGGAGGAACGTCTGACGAAGATGACGTGTACAAGCATGGAGAAAGAGATCAAGGAACGGGAAGCAATTATCAGGGACGTCATCCGCGCACACAGGAAACGAGAATGGTCGAAGAGTGAACTTGAAGCCATGTCCTATGTGGAAGGATCTTCGAAAGAGACGGCTGTGTAAAGAACTGTGACCTTGAATGTGAACTTGACCTTGACCTTAATTGTGAACTATTTTTGTGACAATAAAAGTACATCAAACGGTGTTGTATGTTTTTCGTCTATTGGGGAAATCATAGGAGAGGAGTATAAAAGGAGTGGGGTTTGGGGTGAAGTGTTAGGAGAATGATTAGGTTTCCAGAGCCGTGTAGACAAGGACGTGTGACAGAGGGGTATTATCGTGGAATTCCTATATGGAGTGGAGATGTCCGTTTACGGGATACAAAAGAGTGTGTTATTATTGAACGAGCGGAAGTGAAGAATGGGAATGATGTAGTGAACAAGTGTATTGATACATTTTATTTTGAAGAGCAAGGGAGTGACGATACAAGCATGGTGTATCAGGAGCGGGATGGTATCCCAATGTTTGAAGGGGATGTAGTATTGGAGTTTACGAAAGACTATACATACATTCGTCGAGTGGGAATTCCCACGTGTAATGTGGGATATTTACATGAGCCTGCGATAGAGACTCCACCCATGAGCACACGTCGCTTTCGTCTAGACAAGTCACGTGGTGTCTGGAATGAGGTACGTGTACGTCAACAATGGTGGCGTGATGAACTGATAGAGACTTATTAAAACCTCGATCTGACCCGGGCCGATTTGATCCGGGCCGATCTGATCCGGGCCGATGTGATCCGGGCCGATGTGATCCGGGCCATTCTGACCCGGGTGATGGATTGCTCCGGGGCATACATTCAACTCCGGGGCAATGGACCCATTAAATGTATATAAGGAGAGCTGATGAGAGCAGTTGTATCATTTGAGTGTAGAATGTGGAACAACGAACACGTTATGACTCCACCCGCAACCATGATCCTTCACGCCGGTGAATCCCCAGAAATAATAATTGACTCTATGAGTGAAGGTGATTACAGTGACTATGAACCTACGCTGAACATCCAATTGTCAAGTCCACCAACGACACCATCGATTGTTGCCGATGACATGGCAATGATTGATGCGAACCATGCAATTGTGATTGGAGCGCAACCGACGTCAGAGGATGACGCATCAACAACAACGTTGGATATGAGCGAGGAGCCGTTTCTGGAGAATATGGGCACTGGGGGCTTCTACGATCCGCTACCCAGTCACTGGCAGTGGGAAGGGGACGTCAATTTCATGTTCCCCAAACATGGACCTGGCTGCCCTATAGACGTGACACGAGAGAACGAATCCATCGACTATGTGGAAGCGGTTACATGTAGACAAATGGAGCTGTTGAAGTTGACAATGGCGATGGAGGAGCGCGAGAAGGAGCCATTGTCGGAACGCGTGAAACGAGAACACACCCGAAAAGAACGTCAAAAGGGCGCGGACCAGTTAGCTGCATATCTTCGAGGGAAGGAGACGGAAGAAGAGTGTGAGTCAGACAGTGACACTTTACGTGTGAGTCAGACAGTGACATCGTACTTGTAAGCATTTCTTTTTTCTTTTGAACTCAATAAACTTACAGTAATAGTTGATTCTTTTCATGTGTTAAACAATAGGGTGTTTAAGTAGCATTTGGGAGAATGAGGAGATGACTATGCCGTGTTTACGACGACGTCATCAGCATAAGGGGTTAGGAAAACGTCATCGTCATTTAGTATTACAAAGAGGAGGTGGAAGATTACCATTAACAGTCCAACGATATATGTCATCTAAAGGACGTAGAGTCCAAGTAATGAAAGGATTGGGACTCTTTAAGTAAAGAAGAAGATGACTAACATGAGTTGGAATACAATGGCTATTTACCGAGGTAGACGACGTCAGCTTTCACGTAGAGGACAACGCGGAGGTATTCTCCCAGCCATCATACCCTTCCTAGCCTTGGCAGGGAAGGCTGCTTTAGCCGGCGCAGCTGGGACAGCTGGGGGAGTAGCAGCGAGTAAATTGTTAGGAGGACGACGTAGACGTCGAAGGAGACGGTATTAAGTAGGGTGATGATGACGTAGTAATGGTGGAGAATGCCGAGACGACGTTATAGACGACGACGTAGACAAAGAGGGGGTTTCATACCCGTGGGTATAATCAATATGTTGAGTATGATGGGAAAAGTGAGTAAAATGTCCCACATGATGAAGCAACGGGAAAAGTTTCGGAAACGTGGTATTAAGTAGATGAGAAGGTTGAGGCGAATGTGTAAGATGGTACAACAAAGGCGGCGACGAGGACGGCAAAGACGCCGACGACGACGACGACAGTATGGTGGACTACGATTTACATTCTTCGATGCTATGAATAACGCGGTGGAAATGTCACGTCGTATAAAGGAAGCACGTGATCGTAATTGGGGACCTAATTGGCGACAAAAGAAGTAGGTAATGGAGTGATGTACGTCATGGATGAATCATGGTGTATCGAGGCCGACGACGTCACAGTCTACGACGTAGACAAAGAGGTGGTTTTATAGGAATGAGTATGGGCCCAGTTGGACTACTCATTAAAGGATTAACGAAAGCAGCTGGTGTGGGCCTAGCATTGAATAAAATGGCTGGTGGGCGACGTCGTCGTAGACGAAGGTATTAAGTAAAACAAGAAGGTTTTGGAGAAGCTATCTAAAATGGATATCATTGAAGAGTATAATGAATGTGTTTTCCCCATAAAAGGTGTAAAGTCAACTATGGGAGAAGTATATGACGCTATAGAGAATGCTATGGAGAATGAGAGTCGATGCACCATGACTGTTGTCCGGAAAGTGTATCAACAAGCGCAACGTGAACTACAAGTGCGACATGCAGGAAGAGACAAGGGGTACTTTCAGTACACAGTGTATGAAGTGACTCAACCATCCGTGTATAAGGAATGAGGAAAAACGATGTGTACCACTCACTGAACACTCTAAGCAAAGTCTATATGTGTGTACAAGAACGATATATACATTCAAATAAAGCCACCATTGTAACGTATGATACATTGTTTTCATTTTAACTATATAAGAGTGAAAAGAGAGGAGGGTTATAGAGATGAGTAAGACTGTTCCAACAAGTTGGTGTGTAGCGCGTGAGTTGGAATATGACGAAGAGGATATACAGTGTGTGTATAGACTGGGAATGACAGTGAGTGAATTAGTGGAGGCATTAATGGATTTGACTGAAGGAGAGGGGGATATTCTACAAAAGCGAGAGGAAGTACAGCAGCGACGAATGGAGGAAGAAGTGAAAAGGCAAGAAGAGGAGCAACAACGACAGGAGGAGGAACAAAAGAAGCAGCGGAAACAATTGGAAAAGGAGACGTATACTTTGTGGTTACAAAAACAGTGTATGAATTGTGTGAGGAAAGAGATTAGTATGATGCTCCTACCATGCGCCCACGCAATCTTTTGTGAAGAGTGTATTTGGATAGAGAAAGCATGCCCTATATGCTTGCATGTGATTGAGGGATCGGTGCGTGTGTATTTTGCATGATGGTGTATATAAAGTTGAAAGAGAAGGTAGATGATCTCATAATCATGACGACGACTGTGTTGGAACGACAGCAGTACCTTCTCACAAACACATTGGGTGATAGGATACGCAATGTGATGATTATGGATACAGAAGGGGATTTGGATTTGGCGGAAGTCACGTGCGTATGGGTACAAGAGCGAACATGGGGTCTTCTCGTGTTGGAAACATTCCATATTCTCATCACTCCAACGAATCGATCATTCAATGAGGAATTCAGTGTGCGATTCATTCATGGAATTGGGGTGGAAGTACGACGTCAGCATGGGTATACCTATGAGGATGCCCAAACATTATTGAAATACTTTATCCAAACACAACAACGACGGTTTGGTATGGTATATGAAGTGTTAATGGCGGGACCCTCTGAACGTGAACTGAAATTTGTGCGAGCTGTGATCTGTCAACATATTCAAGTGAAAGATGTTAAACTCAAAGACTGGGCGCAACGGGTGCATGAACCCAGTCATGTAGCAGCGTTACGGGTACGAAATGGGGAGATTGCGGTAGGGGATACAAAAGTGATTTGTCCCCAAAGGAATCATCGATTGTATCGACCACGACAACAGCCACCGAATAAGACTGACTGTCAACGATATCGATGGGCCCATGGCTACCATTGTTCTCTTGCGGATTGTATAGAGATTCTATTGGCCTATTTTACGGTAACCAAAGAGAATTGTCAATCGTTTAATGGACAATATGTACTTGTGAATCGTCAACCATGGCATCAATTTCAGGATGATGTATGGTCTCATGTGTCTTTATGATATCTATAATACATAATTAACAGTCACCATGTTGTTTTTAAGTAGATGACTGAGAGAGAGAGGGCTAAATGATTTATTTTATGGTTGCCTCTATTCTAATTCTGTGTTGGATAAATATTGATCCTCATTATGTCTATTTGGATAGTGAATATCTTAACCATTCTAATACAAGTATTCAAGAATATCAAGGAAATGATTGTACAACATCGACAACGACATAAGTTGGGGTGGATACCGATGAAGGAAGGTGTGTTAAGTAAGGAGGATGAGAAGAAGATCGTCTAACACCATGGTGATGTTACAATGTCATTCCTATAGGAATAAACGTCAGCAACGAACGTATAGAATATGTCGAGGTCGACGCCCCCGAAAGACAATGTATATGATTCTACGTAATGAAACACTAAAACCGAGGAGTAAGCATGGAAGGTGGCGAAAGTGAAAGTCCAGAAAAGAAAGCCCGACGATGTATGCGCATGGCATTGTGTATGTTTTGTAAGTTACCCTTTCGAACACATCGCATGAATGAACACATCCGCGGTGCTCATCGAAAGATTCGTAACGCTATTCAACTATCCCATGACAATGGAGTATTGGAGCGGTATAAACACGTGTGTCCCGTCTGTTTAGTGAGTTTACCCAAAGGAGCCGTCATAGAGGAATTAAATCGATTTGTACAACAGCATGTACAACATGCGTGTAAAAAGAAGAAATTGTCGGATGCGCGACGTCTAAAAATTAAAGAGATCTTTAAACACAATCTTCCTTTACCCACACATAATGTGGATTTAGACGAAGAGACAACCCCAAGGGTATCTGTGGTACCACCCCCGGTAGTACCCACGGTACCTCAACCGATACCCCAAGTGACACCCCCAGCCCAAGCAAGTATTGGGGAAGATGAAATGAATGCCATGATTCAAGAGTTGTTGGAGGGTATGCCAGAGGATGGAGTGGATCGTAACGAATTAATGATGAATGAAACAATTCCCCAAGATGTTATGGAATTAGCCGTGACATTGGATGGACCCCCAACCATGATGACGTTGAGTACTCCTCATTATGAAAATCAATTACCCGAGGATTCCCTTGCCACACCATCACCACCGAGTGAAAGCCCCATACCGGAATATGCACCCTATTTATGGAATGATGATATTCCCTCGGATAGGATTGAAGCATCCTTATTATACAATATTTTACCCAATCCTATGGCAGAAGCAATTCAAAACGCCTATGTGGATTCATATAATGATATTGCTAATAATCACGTCATTGGTATAACACCGCCACCACCCGTCATTACTGAAGTGTTGGAACAACAAGTGCAAACTGAGCCGAGAGGTGTGAGTCATGGTCTACAGACGGAAGGACAAGGAGTGAGTCATGGTGTACAAACGGAAGGACAAGGAGTGAGTCATGGTGTACAAACGGAAGGACAAGGTGTGAGTCATGGTGTACAGACAGAGACGCCTACACGTCACGAGTATCAAGTCTTTCCACCCACGTTGGAAAATGATCAAGGCTATGTGACAGATATGAATGGGTTAAAGAATACGGTGATTGTTAATCTATTGCAAGAGTCTATTAATTTACAAGAGGAACGCTTAATGCATCGTCGTCGCATCCTTCATCAATTGGAAGAGCAGTTTCAAACAGTGGCTCAACACCCGGATCGTGGAGATGGGAATGGTGTGTATACAGATGGAGCTATGGAACGTCTGGTTCAAATGTTGCTTACAAAAGAGCGCTTTATTGCTCATTTGGTACATGAAAATGCCACACAGGTAGCGGAACGGGAAAATCTGGCAAATATCCTACGTGGGAATCACTAAGTAAAAAAAAGAAGAAAACTGGTGTGAAGAAGTCATGTGTCAAGACTGTGTAGCACGACGGGGAGTGTTTGCAGATACATTGGGGAAGATTAAGAAAGGTGTGGGATATTTTAAACGTACTATTAATCATCGGGTGAATCAACTCCCTAAAACCTATGTGGAAGATTTACGCAAACTAATGGCTAAAATGCAAAAGGGGGATAGGAAGACATTAACACCAGTACAACAAGAATTTTTCCAAGTATATGGACCCATTCTGCGCAAGTTTGTAAAACCCCCGGTGGATTATTATGGATTTCTCAAAAAGAAACACCGCTTTCAAAAGAAACAAACCCCATTTGTACAAGCTTATGGCATCGCCTTTCATGATGATCCTTCTGTCTTTGATTTGACAGATATCCAAAGTGAGCATCATACAGAGTAAGACACAGTCTACCTCTATTAAAAGGTATGACGTTGTCTCTCCACTCATTAAGATGAGTACACCGCCTACCATGCACGTGATTAAGCGCACTGAGCAGCACTTATACCATCATCGATTATTCAATGCAACACCATGTACACTCAATATCCCCAATCATGCATTGTTTGATGGACTACAAACCCCTGACTCATGGATGAGTATGGTCATACAAATTTTAGTCATTCTCATTTTTGTGCTCAATATGGGACTGTGTGGGTGGAAAGTACGAAAGCATAAAAGAAAAGGAACTTTGCATGGTATACATTATGCACAAGATATGAACGTCTAAGTGTATATAAGGAATGAGATGAGAGTGTCACTTCAATCATGAAACGTACACGAGTGAATGTCATTGAGCCGTCGGAAGTGACAACGCCAGTAACGAAGAAGGGGAAGAAGAGGAAACAATTGCCAGTGGTAGTGAATGACTCTGTTAAGGGCATGTTCCAATCGTCCTTGTATGCGACACGTACAATGGATTGGCGTGAACGACCCTATACCAATCTCCGTCATCTCCCCATTACAATGCTTAAATTAGCACAACCCAGTCAGGACATTCCTAAATTTCACGCATTACGGGTGGAGAATTACGAATGGTGGCCACGTGAATTCGTACATTGGGAGGACAAGATGAAGGAAGCCCGTATCCTCTTCAACAGTGGAAATTCGACATGGTATGGTCTCATCAAGGAGAGTGACTTTGCGAAAGGCGCATTTGATACGCGCATTCGCCTATCGCCTAGTGTATCTGACGATATTCAAAAATTGGAGACAATGGTACAAAACTTGGTGAGTCAGAGCGCATGGTCACATTACCACGTGGAGTCCATCTTGAAGGATGGTAGCACAAAGGAGGCGAATAAGGGTATATACGTGAAATTTTGCCAACCTCCACATACAACGATTACCCCAATCTTTACAATGGGCGAACGTCACATTGAGTCAAAATCATTGTTTGCACTCAATGAGATGTGGAAAGACCTTACCCATACCGATGGGTCCTACAAGGACAAGGAACGTGTGATCCGCCTCAGCTGTACATTTCAAGTGACTGGAGTGTATAGAGACGATGACAAACACCGGTTCCGTATCTGTTGTACTGTGCGCCAAGTCCTCTTCCACCAAGTACACTTACAAATGAACGATTTGACGGCTGAGGAAGAAGAAGAACTGTGTCGCCTCACCATGGTAGCCGAGAAGGACGCTACGACAGATACAACGAATGAGGTGGTAAAGGACACGGTGACCGTAAAGGAGGATATGGAGAAAGAAGATGATAAGGAACCCCCCAACAAGAAACGCAAGAAACGCCAGACAAAACTCCAAGTCAATGTCGACGTGGCCAACGACTGGATGAAAAAGTTGCTGGATGAAAAACAGTCCGTGGGAGTTGGATCCAACATGGAGCGACCAATACCGGCTTTTGTACCGATATGATTGAGGAGTACTTTACCCTGCGTGGCCTTCAACAAGTACTCAAACGGCTGGAAGCGCAACGCAAAGTGTCCAAATCCACCTTTGGGCTCTGTGACTATCTCGTGGCCAATGGTATGGTACCAGAGACAACCCCCTTTACCGAATCCTCCCTCCTCAAGGATGTCAACGTCTACATTGCCCAATCATGGTTGGAAACCAAACTACGCCCTCTCCTACATCGTCTAGAGTATGATTGCTATCGCAACGAACATTTCAGTGATACTCTCAAGAAACTCACCCCCACCATTCAACTAGCCCACTGTATTCGTCATGTGAAGAAACGCCCCCAAGACATTACCGAACTTCTCCGTATTGGACTCCATGGTCTTCAAGACATTCACACGGAAGAGGAGAAGGGTGTGGGTATGAAAGATGTCCGCCTCCAACGCCTCTACCGTGCCTTTGTCCTTACAGCCCAGAAACGATTATATGAATTACACGGAGACGATTGGTATAAAATCCCCGCCGCCGGCATTTATCCTCAGGAATTCGACACCATTCGTGAGCACGTGAATGTGAGTGACTACCCCGTCTATACCAAGGCGGAGGGACATGCCATTGACTGGTGTTTGTATGGAATTGATACGCTACTCATTCCTGAATATATTGATTAATGTGTTATGTACTAGACGTTTGTACTTTACGTAATAAACAACATTATGAATGGACTTGTGACTTTTCTACTATGGATTTTCGGTTGGAAAATGACTCATCCATGATTGTGTGTGGTCCCAGTAAATCAGGGAAATCCACCTTTGTCCTCAACTTATTGCGACATAAGGATGGGTTATTTAAACACCCCATCCGTACAGTTTGGTGGTTTTATGGGATAGAGAGTCCTTTTCATACACGTCTGAAAGACTTGGAGATACAATTGAAATATGGTCTACCTACACATGATGATTTAGATCAGGTGGGGGAGAATGATATTGTCATTCTCGATGATTTACAACAAGAAAGTGCAAAAAGCGAGGACATTACCACCTTGTTTCTACGAGGATCGCATCATAAAGGCTTCTTTGCTATTCAAATCACACAGTATCTGTATGGGGATAAAGAACAACGGATGCGTAATAATAATGTGCACTATATGGTACTCTTCCCCAATCCACGGAATCTCCAACAAACGAGCCAATTCCTATCTCGAATGCTCCCCAAAGGGAATACCCACGTCATTCATAACATGTTGACAAGTATCTTACATGATTATGGCGTGTATGCCTATCTCTTTATTGATTTCACACCCGCAACCCCATTAGAATACCGCTTTCGCACCCAACTGTTTGATCCTCCCATGATTGTATTTAAGTTAACCAAACATTCCCATCATTCCAAAATGGATTTCAGTAAAATGATGGTAGTGACACCGACACAGCTGAAAGCATGTGAAGACAAGACAGCCACCATGAAAGATCAAGGGGGAGGACAAGTTGGAGGACAAGTGGGTGGTGATGGTGTTCCAACCACCCTGTTACAACATACGTTGGAAAATGAACGCATCAATGGCATGCTCCAACCCTATCCTGAGTATGCGCGTGAAGTGGCGCGTGATTTGATACGCATGAAACCCACCAGGAGTCGTCTACGCAATTGGCACGCGCGCATGATTCTTATGCAGAAACTACGGCACAAATTGTTTGGGACAAGCCCACTGATGCCGGAACCGAGTGCCTTCGAACCCCCACCCCTCCCCTCATCGCCCCCTCGAGCACCACCCCCATCACTCCCTCGGACACCACCCCCAGTCCCCCATCACACTCCGCCTAAACGTTTAGGTCGGGGATCGAGTCGGGGATCCGCGCGAGGATCCACGCGGGGGTCCGCGCGGGGATCCGCGCGAGGCACGGCGCGTACGCGCGCCGTGACACGCTCGGAAGATAAAGAGAATAGTCGCCACCCCTTCATCGACATAAATCAGCATTACTATTAGGTAGAGTGATGGAGGTTAGGGCCATGATACATGGCCGCCCCCACATGGTTCCAACGCTTATGCACCGCATGCGGTGGTGGCGGGGGTGGGGATGGCGAGCATCAAATCGTAGTGACATTCACCTGCTGTGCTTCCCACACGGAACAACATGTCCAACCAAGTAGATGGAAATCACGTGACGCCATAGATGGATCGACTCAAAGAAATTTATTACGACGCCCAACATCCTGCGGGGTACGGCTCCGTCGCTTCTTTAGCTGCTGCGTCCGGAATCAGTCCCGCGCGTGTACGTCAATGGCTCCAATCCCAACCCACCTACACTCTCCACCGCAAGAAACAACGCCCCCGCCCTCTCCAACCGTATCGTGTGAGTGGCCCCCAAATCCAATTCCAAGCGGACATTGTGGACTATCAAAAGTATGCCAAGTCCAATCGTGGTTATAAATACATTCTCATGCTCATGGATATCTTCTCACGCAAAGCTTGGGCCTTTCCCCTCAAAACCAAAAGTGCTGAGGAAGTGTCCTCTATTCTCGAACAAGTGTTTCAAACCATTCCCCCACCTGCTCGTTTACAAACAGATCAAGGTCGTGAATTCTATAATAAGAAAGTGGCCAATGTCTTGAAAAAGGATCATATTGAGCACTTTTCTATTTATAGCCCTTACAAATGCGCGCACGTGGAGCGCTTGAACCGTACCATTAAAGAGAAATTGGAACGCATCTTTACAGCAACCAATGCCCAAAACTGGATTGATTTCCTCCCCGATATTATGATGGCCTACAACAATACACGTCATTCAACCACCCACGCTATTCCCAATGAAGTGACGAGTCGTGATATTGGCTCTATTCTATCTCATCAACATAAACGTCATCTCCAAAACTATCCCCAATTAAAGAAGAGGAAACGGATCATTCCCCTCTTAAAAGTGGGTGCACGTGTTCGCATTTCACGGGAGAAAGGAACGTTTGGACGTGGGTATGAAGCTAATTGGTCAACGGAAGAATTTCGTATCAAGAGCATTCGAGAAGATCCACATGGGACACGTATGTATACCTTAGTGGATTTGACGGGAGCTCCTATTCATGGCGCCTTTTATGCGAATGAATTACAAGTCGTGCAACGGGATGAAGAAATCTATCAAGTGGATCAGGTCCTTGATAAGCGTCAACGTCAAGGAGAACGTGAATTACTGGTGCATTGGCAAGGCTATCCCAAGTCGATGAATTCATGGGTGAAAGAATCGGATATTATACCTCTAGGTAACCATCGTCAATATTAAAGAATAGACGATGGGGGAGAAGAAACAGGACTTTTCCATCTTATTACTCAGCAATGTGCACAATGCTTCATTTAACAATAAAGCTAATCATTACTTTACTCACTACAATGTGCCCTTTTCTCTTTCCACCATGTCTCAATGGGAAGTAGGTGTACAAGGGTTTGGGTACGTCAATACCATTGACACCATTACGGAAACATGTTCCATCACCGTGGGGAAAACATCCGATGTGGGGCAATATTCGACCATGCATACATTTCTCCCCTACTATAATATGGAGGGAGCGGATAAGGTGATACGTCATCCACTGTATTCATCCAAAGAAGAATGGTTACATACCCCACCCATTGATGCGTTTGAAGCCTATGTCAATCGAGTACAAACCCAAATGTTTACCATCAAAACGGAATCCTCACTCCTATATATGGGAGGTGATGGCTTTACTGAAGCGGAGGTTTATACCATTGAAGTGGCCCCCATCTCTTTCTATCAAGTGAAGGAATATACCGTGTTTCATTATGTGTTGGTCTTATCACCCGCCTTAGCCATGGCTTGGTTTCTCCCCCATACGGTGTATCACCTCTCCCCGGTACAAAAGACCCGTATACAAACACGTGTAGCCACACATCGTAAAGATTTTATTAATCACACAACTGGCTCGTATGAAGACTTTTGGTTTAGTGTGATTCCCTTACATCGCTGTTCCTTCACCAAACAATTCCATCGTGAATATGCCCATGAGACAATGCCCTTGGATGATCTTTTGAAATGGATGGTATGGTCTGATGTGGGAACAGTCCTTCAACGTACAGATGAGGAGATTCTATTCAAAGTGGCCTACCCCAAAAATACCAGTCTTATGGCTATGGATTACCAATTGTTGAGCAGTCTCTGTCGTGAATGTGATGTGGAAGTGGTTACCCCATTGGATATGTATGGGTGTTATCCCTTGGAAACGGTCTTTCTCCCTAAATTCTTACGTGTCCCCGGCTCCCAGTATGGTGAAGATAAAATCTATCAGGATATTAATACTCTGATACGTCTCTATGACAAAGAATTTGGTATTACCGCCAATCTCGCCAATGCCCTTCATTTAACCCTACCCAAAGATATAGTCCATCGCCCATGGATTAAACAAAATGATACCTTGATGTTTATGGGATTGTTAGCGGGACACATTATCACTCAGAAAGCCAAACAAGTGCGCTTCACATACGATATGAAGCTCCATTATTTACGTGACCTCATGACCTCTTTACGCAAATATCAACACATATTGGGGAATCAACTCCCATTATCGGCATGGATGAATCTTCCACGTACACTCGACTTTACGCGGGAAGATGGTGTACAAGTTCACAATCAATACACAAGTATTCTCCCCTATTTTCCAACACCCAATACATCAAATGCAGAGAGCAATAGTGTGGGACATTTGAAAATGTATACAGAGACCTTGATGAAAAAACTCCCTCCCATTCTCCATGAGGATAGTCGACGTAATTATAATGTGAGTACCATCCGTTCCAATCAAGCCCACGATGCTATGGTGGAATCGACGCGAGCATTATTCACGCCTCAATCTATACCCACCACTACTCTTCCCTCTGAGATGGATATTATGTATGAGATGGATACTATTCTCATGTCAAACCCTACAACATACCGGGATCGACTCTTTACCCATTTCAATTTTCGTCGTATTCGACCCTTACCCATCTACTTGGAATTCCTAGAATCTATTCTTACCACTTACAAATCGGAATCCTTATCCAAGGAACGCTCTACACAATGGACACAGGATTTGGAACAATTGGCAAAGTGTGACTCACTCCTTATTCACGTGAAAGAACCTGAACGTGTCGTCATAGGCTTCTTTGCCGTATTGGGGTTCTATACAACACACAGTCTATCAATCCCCAGTGGTTTCTATACCCTACCACAGTATTTGAAACAGGTGTTTCATCATCCCACCATACACTTATCAATCACGTCTCCCGTCTACCGCTTTCCACATAGCTCATCTACAGCACCTTCCTTTCCTTATGAGTGGTTACCATGTCAAGGAGGTATCACACTCTCATTGAATGTGCGATGGGAAGGTCATATAAACTTTTACCCCATATTCATTCAATTTGAGAAAGAGTCGCATATTGCTAAACTATTGAATCGAACGGAAATCACAGGATTATGGCAAGAGAAGGAACCACCCACACCTATAGTGGAAAGTTACAACACGGAGGTGTATCATAAAACATTGGGGGTAAAGAGTAACATTAAGAAATTCCAACATTCAAATATTACTCTCTCTCAACGTCAATCCGTGTATTGGAAACGGAGTGCTACTGATTTTCAACCCCTCCACCTAGTGACGTGTAGCACCTATCACGTGAGTACAGTACAACATCACGCCACCAAAGCATGGTCATCACATGTCATGATGACGACTCCAATCCTGGATCCTCAATTTGCCACTCAGGACCTGTCCATTTTCATCCCCATTCCCATTACACCCTTGTATATGGCAACGGATATTCTTTATCAATCTCTAACACCTAAAGAAATGCATCATCAGTGGAAAGTATTTCAACGCATTCCCAATTATACGACATTGTCAATGATTCACCTCACGAATCCGTTACGTCTAGTCTATTCTCATACGGATCCCACAGTCCCATCCCCCATCATCTATACTATCCCTAAGGGCATGTATACACTTCAAACATTAATTCATGCTATTCATAAAGGGATGCCGAATAATCGTATGTTTTGGATACAATACTCCGCCTCTACTATCTTTTATCGTTTACACTTTCAAATGCCATCCACCTCAAAATTACATTTGTCAGAACTGACATCACTCTTGTTCAAACACAGTATGGAATATTATGCACCTTACCCCACCACTTTTATAGATGGTATGATTCTTCACATTAATGCGCTGTGGGATTATAGCCTTCCCCCAACCTATACGGATTATACAACCTTACCCATTACACTCTATCCATGGAAGAAAGAAGAGGAACAACAGTATTTCAAACCTAGTGACACAAAGACATGGATAAATGCTACAACTGGAAATCAATATCTTCAACAATATCTCTTTGGTGTTCATGCCTATCGCGCTTCAGATTATGAATTGACACGTTTCGTTTCTAAATTTACCACCAACCCGGATGAAGTCTCCCATGAAAAGCTTTCCACATCATCCTTTGAACCGATTGGATGGTCTTCCCACGATGGTTTAAATGCCCACGGTATTAAAGGAAGTCTCACCAATGGTCTCTATACCTATCAACGCAATATGTTTTATTTAACGGAAGGAATGATCTTACGCATTCGACCTCGTTCCAAGAAACCCCTCAAAACTGTATCCCTCTCCATGGATTTCAATAATCGCCCCGTGTTTCATATATACCGTTCAGTTTTGAAACCATTGGATGATAGTCTTATCCGGTCGGAAGGTATGCACTTTTCCTTTCCATTTCAAACCATCATCATTCCTGAAGGTGCCTATACCATTACGGGTCTTATCAATTACATGCAAACAGCTCTCTCCCATTGGAAGGATATTCGTTTGACATTATCCCCAGAACATTTTCTATCTATTCATACAGGGAGGAATACATACATTGATTTTGGAGAGTCTATGGGGCACATTCTCAACCTGACACGTACTTATTTTGGACCCCATTCGGATTTTCAAACGACCTATCCCGTTGGAATTGTTCCCAATACCTACAACATTATTATTTATTGTGATATTGTTGCTGCAAGTGCCATTGGTGATACACACGCACGGTTGTTAAAAATGATCCCTATTGAACACACGGCTCATTATGGTAAAATGATTAATGTTGAGATCCCCGCTGTGGAATACTATCCCTTGAGTAGTCGTGTCATTAATCAAATTGAAGTGGAAATTCGTGGTGATGATGGTGAATACATTCCAATGAAGTATGGACGTTCCTTTTTAAAACTTCATTTCCGTCCTCGTTCATCTTCTTCTATGTAATTGTTTTAGGTAATGATTCATGTCTATACCCCTTTGTGGGGATGTACACCAACAATACGGATTTGGTGATCCATGTGTTTAGTAATGCCCAACCTGAACGCTTCCCAAACAATTCCTCTGCCGATTTTCAAAATGAAATACTCCCCAATATCACTATTCCCTATGGTGATAAATGGGAAGTTGGTGTAAAGGAGATTAGTATTCAAAATACATTGAAGACTATTCCAAATGATTTGTCGTTTTCAATCGGTTCTCATACTACCTCTCACCCCCAGAGCACAACAAGTACACTTCTCAAACGGAAACTACCTGCAAAACGCCCCTCTACCCATGGAGGTATTCAATTGCGTATAGGTCCTCAGGGACCCCCAGGTGATCCTGGCCCCCGTGGTGAGAAAGGGGATCAAGTTCCCCGTGGTGAGAAAGGGGATCCTGGCCCTCGTGGTGAGAAAGGAGACAAGGGGGACAAAGGAGATAAAGGAGATAAAGGAGACAAAGGAGACAAAGGAAATAAAGGAGATACAGGAGACAAGGGAGACAAAGGAGATAAAGGAGATAAAGGAGATAAAGGAGATCAAGGCCCTCCTGGAAAAGATGGTGAACCAGGCCCACGTGGTGAAAAGGGAGATAAAGGGGATAAAGGGGGTAAAGGGGAAGCTACTCAATCCCCTATTGTACATCATGGAAGGGATGGAAAGGATGGAAAGGATGGTCGTCATGGAAAAGATGGAGTTCGTGGTCCTAAAGGCGATAAAGGCGATAAAGGCGATAAAGGAGATAAAGGAGATAAAGGTGAAAAGGGTGATAAAGGAGATAAAGGAGATAAGGCTGATAAAGGAGATAAAGGTCCACCCGGTGCTCAAGGTCCACAGGGAAAAACAGGTGCTCAAGGTCCATCTGGTGCGCGTGGACCCCAAGGGGAACGTGGTCTTCAAGGTGAGCGTGGTTCCCCTGGTGAACGTGGTCCCCAAGGTCGTGTTGGTGCACGTGGACCCCAAGGGGAACGCGGTCCACAAGGCTATACAGGTCTCCCTGGTATTCGTGGTGTGGAAGGTCCAAAAGGTCCTCAAGGTGTTCGAGGCCCTGAAGGTCCCCAAGGTCCCCAAGGTCCTCCAGGTGAACGTGGTCCTATGGGGAAACGGGGTCCACCAGGTCATGCTGGTGGAGGGGGTACCAAGGTACAATTGAAAACCGCTGCCCTCAATCAAACACAAATCCCCATTGGTATTTTAGATACCCTGTATCATAATAATGCCACACAAATCCACAAGTTGCAACAGGGTCCGTCTACAACCCGTTATAAAACACAACTCCCCCTATTCTACTGTGAATATCCATTAATCCCCCGAATTCACCATTCATTCCATTACTTTTAAAAAGAATGGCCATAGACCACAATCGCCTATGACCCCCTATCGTGCACAACTACAACGCCTCTTTTTTGATCCAGCACCCTATCTCCTATATCTAAACAAGTTAACCTCCTTATTTGACCCTCGAGCTAAAGTAAACTACCATCCCCAATCTGTGGAGTACACTGCAACAGAACTGTTCATTCACCTGAATCTTCAACCAAAGATATGGGCCTATGCCTTAAAAGCAATGAACTCCAGTTTCATGGCTGATACATTCACCAATGAAGATAATCGCACCAGTACTCTCATTCGGAATTTCCCAACATCCAATGGGGATGTCCGTGTCAAGAATTGGACGACTACCAAGCATGAAAACTTCATCAATATCACCCCTTTACTTCTTGCACAACTAGCACATCGTATTCAACAAAATCGGAAAGGATTATGTTTCTATAACCTACATCGTGTGCATGGTGTATTTCACTCCCTGGATAGTGTACCTACTAGTTGGCGAGATGTTTATAATAAACCATTCACCTTCATTTCACCTCTCCTACATAATTTTCAAGAAGCGAAAAATACGTCAGAAGTCTTTTCCCCACATACATTTGATAAATGGGTCCTCACCAATCGTACCATCTTGAAAACAATGATGCCAGCGCGCTTTCATTCAACGAAGACGGCTAATGCACTACAGGATATGATTAATGCCATTTGTAAGAATCCACGCCCATGGCATACCCTAGATAAAGACTTTGGCTACCTTAATCACGCTCTCATTTTGAATGGACCCATGCAATCCTTATTGGGAGCACCCTGTGGTTTTATTTTTCAATTCAAGCAACACCCATTGATTTAGAATTGGGGGGTGATGTGAAACATGATTATTATCCAAGTGCTCTTGACTCACCCACTGGAACTCCACACGTCGACCCCTCTCACATTGATTATACCATGAAAACAATTACAAAGGAGGAGATTAATATGATTGTACAACCTGGTGCTAATTATGAATATACCAATTTCACAAACAATCGCGCTCTTCATCCAATCCTCACCAAACACCAAACTATTGCTAAAGAATACGATTCCAAAAAGACCTACACTCGGAAACTACACCCACTACATCGTTATCGTGGCTTTTACCACCCATGTGAACAATCTGCATTTAAAGCCTCTGATTTTGTCATTGCCCCCGTTCCCCTGTATCGTACCCATGTGGCTAAAATTCGTATTGGAGAAGGAACGATTCGTGAGCAATTCAAAAATTTATGTACGCAATTAACCCTGTATGGATTACCTCAAATGATCGATCGTAATGGCACGTTACAAAATGGTGAATTATATTTTGATGAAGACATTACCAAAGATGGTACAACTAACAAAACGGAGTACTATTTCCATATCCCATACCATAATCTACACCCTCGTTACAAGGATTTGCGAGTGGAAAAAGGGGCATTTGAAACATACAATAAATTTATGAAGCGACAAGGTCGTATCACTCTACGCTCCTTCAGTACCAGTAGCCAATTATTAGGCATTTATTTCCCCAAATTATCCGATGCCTTTGACATGGACAATTTTGAAGTGGAGCAACGTAGTACTCGAGGGGGAACACATCTCCTCAATCGTTTCCAAAAATTTGATACCAATAACTATGAACTCCTTGTCAATACAAATCTTTCATCTGATCTATTCATTGGTCCAGACACAAGCACCGCCATTGATTTCTTCCGTTATAGTGGTGTGACCTATATCACTTCAAACACCGTAACAACCTCCACCACGTATCTCAGTCCAGCTACAGCTCAAGCACGAAATAGTTCCAATTATTCCACAGAAGAACGGCGTCTCACATGGCGAAATAAAGCATTTGATTGCTATGTCCTCTTAAATCAATGTAATACACGCATACCGGTGACGATTCGTTTTCCTAAACCCAAACCCATGTCTCTTCGAACGGATGTGAATGACACAGTCCTACAAGATATTATCTCCTCATATGACAATGAAAATGACTTCTCAATTGGTGACTCACTGGAAGATGACTCAATTGGTGACTCAATTGATGACTCACTGGCAGATGACTCAATGGAAGATGACTCGTCGGAAGATGTTACTCCTATGGATGTATCGTCTGTCATTGATATACGTACAGCCCCTCCTATCAAATATTTCCGTTTACAAAATGGCATGTATGACATTCCTTCTCTATTCTATACACTCAATTCTGCTGCACAATCACTGGTTAAATTTTCCTACATCACCGTTGGTGACTCAACCTTCACCAAATTACATATTACTCCTGGCATATCCCTCGAAATGGAACCTCTACTACAAGATATTCTCGGACTTCCTACCAAGCGTATAGATTCCTCCATTCAATGTACCACCCCTGTCAACATGCACGCCTACATTTATAATCTCCTTCTCTACTCCAATCTGATTAGCAATACCTATGTAGGAGGAATACAAACCAATTTACTACGTGTTATTCCTTATGAAAACCTTCCCTATGGAGCGGCTATTCATCATGAATTCAATCATGTGGACTATCTCCCCCTTGCAGTGCATGACTTGAATCGTCTTCGTTTCTATATCCATTCAGATGATGGGCGTTTAGTTCCTTTCCAAGGTGGACGAACCTACATCAAACTACATTTACGACGCCGTGTTTAAGTAATTTATACTCTCCTTTCCCCATTCAAAATGGCACTCCTCTTCCAACGTCCATTGGGGGATTCCCCATTCCAATTTGATCGCACAAAATCTGGGGGTCTCCAATTAATTGGTGGGGGACACCCCATGGTGCCTAGTGCCCAAATCCTGGGTCAATCTGGTGGTGGTGAACAAACTGGTGGATTTCGTATGCCCCGTATTCGCACACCTCGTATCCCACGTGTACGTGGAATAAAAACCTCTATGAAGCGATCCCCTATAAAACGAGCCGCTATAAAACGAGCCGCTATAAAACGAGCCCCTATAAAACGAGCCCCTATAAAGCGAGCTCCTATAAAGCGAGCTCCTATAAAGCGAGCCCCTATACAGCGAGCCCCTATAAAACGCGCTCCCGCAAAGCGCACACCTATTCGACGTCGTGCTTCCAATGCCATCACAAAAACCCTGGGTCAATTAAAAGATCGTATTGTAAAGGGTGTAAAAGGTGAACTCACTACCCGTAATGTGAAACGTGCTGCTCAATCGATTGCTTCCTCTGGTGTTAATGCTGTGAGTCAATTGGCCAATACACCACGCCTTGCTGAGAATGGTATCCGCGCCATTGGTAACGCTGTACGCTCCCGTAAACGTGCTCTAGAGGAAGTAGGGGAAATCCCTTTGGCTAAACGTCAACGATCCATGCCTGTGGATGATAGTACAGGAGCACTCACATCCACTGGCTATCGAGGTGTGCGTCATCTCCCATACTACCGTCGTCTAACGGGTGGACAGCGTTTATTTTAAGTAATTCATCAACCATTACCTCCATGATCATGACTGATGCCTACCCCTCTGAATTGGATAGTCGCTACAGTATCTTTGCCAAAGATGCGGTGGATGTCTCCAGTCGTTCCGTTTACACGCAACTGGTTTACCCCATCAATGCCCTCGATGCGTGTGATGTCATTCATTTCACTATTAATCCATCAGATCGTTTTTGGATGGATGTATCCAATGCCTATTGTAGTGTAGAGGTCTCCATTCAGAAATTGGGAACGGGTGGTGTCTGGACTACCCTCCGCAACACGGCCAAGGCAATGCTCATCAATAATTCCGCCCACAGTATGTTTCGTGATGTTAAGATTACCATCAATGAACAAGTTGTGGAAGGTGGGAGTGGGATGTACTTTTTACAAGCCTATCTCATCAATATGTTGCAATATGATGCTACTGCCAAAGGTACTCATTTAGTAACACAAGGATTTCAAACCCCTACCACATCACTTGTACGTACCTTACCCGCTGCGGCGGCTGGTGGAGCCTATCCCGCTAACGGAAACCTAACGGACACCTACTCCAAATTTGATGATGAAGAGAATTTGATTAATCAACTGGAGCTCAAATTATGGCAAAAAGGGGGTTATAAACGTCAATATGATTTCCCCATTCATTGCAACTTATTCCAACAAAATAAAGCGCTTCCTCCTGGTACAAAATTGGATTTGGAATTTCATGTTAATCATCCACAATACATGTTTCGCATCTTTGATGCTATTAATCCCGGGGATACCTATCGTTTATGGTTTCATTCATTTAAACTCCATATGCCAATGCTACTCCCGTCTGATACCATTCAAAAGGCGATTGCTACCCGTCGTATGAAGGAAACAATTGCCTACAAATATAATGGTATTGTTGTTCAACGCATTAATCTCAATTCAGGATGGCAGAAACGTGAGGTGACTAATTTTGCACTCAATATTCAACCCAAACTTATCTTCTTTGGGTTTACCCCTAGTAACAAATGGTTCAATTATGGTAATCGGAAATTAGTTTTCAAACGGTATAAATTATCTTCCCTCACACTCAAATCCAATGGTATGACAATCACTGGAGGTGCAATCAATTGCAAACATCTACGTGAAGTTTACACTCAATTCAATCGGGCTATTAACATGTATGGCAAGAACACTTCCTGTCATATGGATTTGGATACTTTTAAAAAGTACTTTTATCTCATCCCCTTTGACATCACCTTGGATCATCGCTTATCGGAACAACAAAGGACACGAGGCGATTTAAATTTCTCCTTAGAAATTGGCTTCGAAAGGGGATTGGGTGATCCCCTAGATCTCCTCATCTTCTCCCTCGTGGATGAATCCTTTGTTATCAAACCCAACACCTCTGTTATTTCCAGCGACTACGTAACTCCAGCTGTTTAATAATGAGTAGTCATGGTGGAATGGCTCTCCTCTGGTCAATTGGAAAGTGTGATGAAGTCTGTGGATCATATACAACTACGTCATCAATTACAATGTTGTTGTAATGATGAGATTGTTTGTCTCTTTCAATGTAGTTGTCGTTCCATGGCTCCCTTATTCCTACATCCCTCACGCATTCCCTTTCTGGGTGTCTTTGCCGCGGATGAAGCACCCCAACGGACCACTTCCTTCTCCTGCATTCTCAATTCCGATCCCCGACATAAAAAGGGGGAACATTGGCTCGCCTACTATCAGGATATGGATGAACGTGTGTGTGAATTCTTTGATTCCTATGGTGAACCCATACGCAATTACCCACATCTCTACACATGGTTGACAAAACGCCCCTATCCCCTACAACAATCCCATGTGTGCATTCAAGGTGAGAAGGCTTACTGTGGTGGTTATTGTCTCTATTATCTCAATCATCGCCCCCTTACCACCTCCCTTCAGGACACATTAACCCCCTTTTATCAAATCACACGACAACAGGATCCAACAATGACTCATCGTGAACTTGCCTATAATGATCACTACATTGCTTCTTACATGAAACAACTTGTATCCACCCTTCTTGCCAATAAAAAGAATGTGTGTTAAAAACTATGCTTGTTTTGACTCTCGTTTTTATATTTGGGTTATCATACCTTTCAGGACACGTTCCGCTTCTTCAATAGAACATACTCCTGTAACAATAGCTTTCCCATTTGTAAATAGGGAACAATGATAATGATCACCCCAGTGCACCAATGTCCCGGGGAATAGTTCCTGTTCATTCATAATGGACGCTGATGAATGGATTTTTGAAAAGACAATGTCCGTACGGTAACGGCGCCAGTCACATAATACTGTGCATGATTTCACTTGGGGGGTTGATAAGGTCAAGGATAAGTGCATTTCATCCACCAATAAGGCTTTTAGACTATCATAAATACTGTCATACACCTCCATCTCATGATAGCCCATCACCTGGATACAACCACGAGGAAATAATTGTAACGGGATTTTACCCCACCATTTTGTATAGATACGTTTAGGTTTCGCTGGACGGAAGCGTAAGGGCGTATATCCCCGTGCACATAAGACCGTATAGATTCTCTCTAATGGTAAATCAGTGGAGGCCCGAATCTCCACCATCCGATTGCACATGATTGAACTCCTCCTCAATTCCATCTAACAACATATCCACCACTTCTCCGCTTATAATGGTATGATTGCCGTAGGGTACACTCTCATTGGATGATAGCCAGTAGCGTTTGTCTTCCCAACCTGTTAATGCCACTTTTTTACGCATGGTGGTGCGTAACACGTGATAATGGGACTCCAAATTCAATTGACTGACCACATAGGATCGTTGCTCTTCATAGACACTTTTATACTTTTCATGGGATAGTTCTCTCTTCTTGTACTGTTTCACCCCCTTCACCCGACAATCACGTGTCCCATCTTGCATGATGTAAGAGTACAGTTTTGGGCTGAGACATATAAATTCCATAATCACACGACCTTGACTCTCATCCTTAAAGCACCCTAATCGATTCGCATTGTGTGTGTCATAAAGGGGATGTGTTGTTGGATAGTTGGAAGTGTCCAATATACCTCGTGCTTGTGGATCAATATCATTATGGTAGGTTTGAAATTCCCTTAGAATAGTATCACGGTCACTCTTACTCTCCACTTGCATGAAAAAAGAGTCCGTATCACCACCAATAATTTCAACGGATAGACAGTGCTGATTCATACGCCATTGTAGCAATAAACGATACATTTGGATCTTGCTAATGTCCAATACCGCCTGTCCAATGTAGATGGCTCGGTCAAGGCAGATCTTGCGGCGACGGATATGTACAATCATAGCTGAATCACCTACCCCAAAGAAATTTTGACACATGGGGTGGTGAATATATTTCAAAAAGAGTTTCTTTGTACGCACCAACTTCGTACGGCCATATTTCCGCACATCCTCCATTGTCTTTCCAAAGAGGGCGTTTACACACAATTTATGCATGTTCTTCACCATAGCATCACTACTTTTCGCCCGTTCCGATGTGTGATAGGCAATATATGGTTGAATAAACGCCTCTTGGTGGAATGTTATACCACGGTGTACCTTGCTCACGTGCATTCCTTGTTGTATATAGAATTGGAGCGCGTAGATATGTACCGTATACTCCTCTTTACGTTGGTGAGTCATCAACAGTTTAGTAGAGGTTGTCTTTGGTAACTCCTTCTGATATAGATTCTGCCATAATTGATGCATATAGGCACTCATCTCTTCCTGCGTCACGTGACCCTGCATTGGAGCAAATGGGAGATCCATACTCTTATCTTGCACATCGGTTGGGTATTCTAGATCCACCGTCAGAATACATCCTTGATACCCTTCCACATCAAACTTTAAGATCCAGTCGTCATTCACTTGCTCCAATATATGTGAGGGCATCCACACAAAGTTCCCTTTTGGTAGTTTAGAACTCATCGCCGTCCCATACAAGTTATTGGCGTCGACGTAATACAAATGTGTGTACACCTCCTCATTGTCACGTGAAGCCTCCACATACTCCGCCTGGTGCTTGTTGACAAACGTCATCCCTCCTCGTATCCCCGACTCAAACATCTTGTACATATCCACATCCATCACGTGGTCGAGGCATACGTTGGTATAGAGAAGGAAAAAAGAGTATGTTAGACCAGGAAGACCATAATAGTGCACTGGGTCCAATTTCGCCACGTCATACATTTTTGCACGAAAGTCTTCGAAAATATCTACCAAGAGGACTACATCCACCAGGAGATAGTAGGCAACATAATCGCCAAAGGTTCGGCATCCCACTTCTCGCCACGCTCGTTGGGCGGTGGCATAGTCCTCTTCGGAGCAGGGTTGTTCCACCAAATCGTTGTAAAATTTATCAATGGGGGGAAGACAATCTTCATCCAAGCGTGCCCAATCATCGAAATACGTGTAGGGGAAAACTCCCTTACGTATAGCCTGATGATTGACGGATGGATACGTGGCTTGTAGTACACGCTCCGACACTGGAAAGTGGTTCACCGTGTGTGATAATTTATGTAGTGACGTGGAAAGGAATTGGAACGAGTCCCGGAATTGTAGTTTCACATTTTGCTTGAAACTCCCGTACATATTATATCCTGCCGTCACACCAATTGTCTTGTCGCCGCCTGTATAGCACGGAGTCACCCACCACAAGTTCTGATCACGTTGGGATAATCCATACAGAATAATCTGGTGGCTATCGTAGCCTTTCCAGTTATGAAAGAACACAGGGATCTGACGTCGCACTTGTCGTCGGCGGATATTACACGCAAGACACAGTACCTGCAGGTATCGACCCGTGAGGTGGTCGTGATCACGACATTTGGTGTGGTCCATTTTCTGGTGTTGATTCACACGATCCTCACTCAATTCCACTACGTGACGTTTACACAGATTACAATGATTTGTCACCCTGTACTGTTCACGATCTTGCATTGTCATCACCATCTCTTTGCGTGAAAGACTATCGATTAAATTATGCAGTCGGTGAATCAACGCCTCCATACTATCCAGAAATTCCGTCACACACTGCTCCCCCACATGTTGCACCACGCGTTCATCATCCATAGCCAATGCCTCATCCCATTTCACATAGAATCCAATCGCCGCAGGGGTATGGATTTTTGTGATGGGATGGATTAAACTTTCAATGTCTGCGTACACCACGCATAAGGGGTGAGTCATCTTCCCGAAATCTTGGAATTTCAGTTCTATCGACGATGGACCATGCTCCACCTGGGTCTTGACACCACAGCACTGTCGTTGATGATTATCCCGCTCGGCTTGAATTTCCGGCGTGGGTTTATTCTCCCCACTAAAGGCAAATGTGGCCAGGCATAGCTCACACGCAATATATCGACGATAGCTGTTGGACAATTGGTTCACGTCATAGACCCCGTACAGAAATGCATGGAATTTAAGGATAGGGATGAAATGACAATCCAAATGTTCTTCACTACGATCTTCCACGTCGCTTAGTAGGATCAGGTGAACAATACGCGTCTGATCATTACACAGCCAGTCGTGATCATATAATGTCCCTTTAAACGCTTTGCCATTGTGCACATAAATGCGTAGGGCAACATTATTCACCTGCTCAAAATGTTTCAAGTACTTTAGTGGGAAAAAACCGTCTGCTCCCATACCGCTGAAATCCAATTGATATCGATCGTTCATCTTCATTAAGCGAAACTCTTTCAAACTCACAGTGGATGTTACACCATCTTGATAGGCCAAGGCGTAGAGGACGGCGTCTTGGAAACATAAATTGTCATTCAAGTCTGTCGTACAAGTGAATCGACGAATACATTTCACATTCACCAGATCCTTTGGTACAGGCATGCGTTTCCCTGCACGACGACGCTCCTCGTGATGACGTCCGATACGCACCTCCAATTGACGAATGAATTGAAGCACTAATCCCGAACTTTGTGACGTCACCATTTCCAGCCAACTCATCCACGTCTGTTTCACTTCCTCAAACCATATATCAAAATTTAAATGTTGTATCCCCTGTCTATAAATAGGATTTGAACGTAATTCCACTTCTTCCACTTCGTCATTGGCCACGACACGTTCAAACACAAAGAGCATTTGCACCACCACCACCACCTCATAATGTTCTTGCTCCGTCACAATCACATCGTACAGTTGACGGTACATACTGTCCAAAAACCCGACAATGTCACGTGTCTCCTCAGCCGGTGTAAACGTCACGTCTATCGCCGCCTCATTGAAGAAATAATGACGCACTTCCTCATGCTCTCGACGTTGACCTGGATCACGTGCACCACCGCGTTGCTCCACCTCCACATTCGGGACGGGTGCTACACGATGAAGTAATGCCGCCATTTGAACGGGACAGATATGTTCACCTACTTCCAAGAAAAAGTCCGCTCCACACAGACGACAGGTCTGATAACACCCATGACGTTCCCTCTCAAAGAATTCCTCCATTGTCATACACTCGTCACATATATAACACTCCACCCAATCTCCCCAATGACGTAGAAAAGGACATGTATGTCTTTGATCACGTGCATACCATACCGTACACTCAGCACAATAACGACGGTCGGATTCGAACTCGCCATGGGCAATACAATCCTCCGCCGACGCGAAGTCGTGTTGACAGAAATCACACCGCATGCTTACTTGTGTGTGGACCCGTTCTCTCACCTATATACTCCCGTGCTCAGAATACACTCCGCCCCGGGTCACGTGCCCCGCCCCGGGCCGATCGCCCCGGGGAGGGGGGTGACTCACTACCAGGACCCGAACGCCCACGCACTCTATCCTTTGCATTTCCTATGTCAAAAGCACAGGATACGAACAATAGGCTGCGTTCTCTGTTTATGTGTATTTGCAGACTACTAACGAACGGCGGAATCGATACGTCGATTAATGTGCTTCAACATACACAGTGAAACGAGCAATGGTCAATGGTGAATTTCAGTAGGCCTAGCGTCCTTGATTTAGCAGACAAAAGCCTTATACGTTGTTTTAGGTTTTAGTAAGTACAGGATCTTGATTGTCTTGCATAAATAGCTTGTCTAGTTTTCAGATGCATATGTGATTAAATGTTAATTTACATTCCTCTGGAATCAAGAATTCAGGCAGTGCAGACGATTTTTCTTGATGCAATCTGGTCTCTCTTGTAGATTATCAGTTTGTCGATTGAACAGTGTCTTTTCCAGAAGGACAGTCGTCGAAGGAGAATCGAATACTATAGAATTTTTAAAGAAGTTTTGACTTTTCAATTGATCTCTGTTACTGATATAATAATTATAATGACTTGGAGTCCACAGTGGACCCTATGCGTTAAACTTGCAAGTTTATATCTGCGGTCTCGGAGGGTTAAAAACTTGAGATTTTAGCCCAGTAGCACGAATAGATCGCAACTTTTTCATGAAGACTTTCATTACAATACGGATCATGAAATTCCCTTGTTAATCAGTTTAATTTCTGCTTAGTTAGGATGCTTATCCGCAAATATTCACTCTCTTTGGTATCCAACTTGTTTCATATTAATTACATAGTGACGTCATCTCGGTAGCATATCAATTGGCAAAATTTTGACTTTTTTTAAAACTGCTCAATTAGTTTTTTGGACCACGGGAACGTAATCTCCGCACAAAACTGAATCCTTTGATATATGATTTGAGACCCAAATGTGAACACCTGTTAATCCAAAGGCGACAAACAAATATACATGCGTCATTGAGATGGAAATGTGTATACCGGGTGTTTCAAAAGTTTTAGTGCACGAATTTTACTAATATTATATGAGTTTAATCCGTGTTGAATCAAGTGAAAAAGGTAGCCTAAACTATTCAGTCAATCTACATGACTGTGGAGGATGAGATGTTCGATAGCTATTCAGATAGTTTGAAATTCTTGAATTGTTGAATAAGATGTCTATGCCGAATCAACGATGATTTTGAATTTTTGAATTTTGTTAATGAAAGTTGACGATGCAATTATCCTCATGAAATCATTCACAATTGTATTCGCTTGAAGAGTAGGCTACCTACGTGTAGACCGCTTATAGTCATTTTGATTCAGATTTCTATACCTTAAGAGATCATAGGCTTAAACCTTCCGTAGACCTTATATGATATACTTCAGACCTTTCAATGGTAATTGTAGACCTTAAATGATCTACATTCAAAAATTCTTAGACCTTTTAGTACCTACATGTATGCCTTTCTATTTGGCAAAAAGACCTTAAATGAAATGTCGGAGACCTCTAAAAGTTTCCTGTTTAGACCCTTATGTTACCTCCCCTAGTTCCATAAGTCATATCCTGCAGACCCCTTTTGGTTACGTGGAGATCCCTGAAGAGGGTCGAGACGTATGTAGCTAGACCTTTGTTTATTACATTTTAGACCTTAAGGGCCCGTATTTGGCAATACTTTTAGACCCTTCAATTTTGCGCATTTAGACATTTTTTTAGCCCTTCCAGAGACCTTTCCCATTTACAGTGTGGGCTCTCGCTTACGAAAATTCAGGCGAAAGTCAGCGAAAGTTTGAAGAGAAGTACTGACGAAATCCTCCATCAAGATCACAGATTAATTATTGGAAATTGAAACTGTTGGAAACCGGTTCGTTATCGAAAGACAGACCAAGATCAGGGCGTCCTGTAACGGCATCCGGTGATGATTCACTTGAACCCGTTCAAGAAGTGAATGAAAATCCACAATCATCGATACGCCAAATTGCTCGTGACAATGACATATCTCCATCTAGTGTGTTTCGTTGCCTAAATAAATCTGGAATGAAGCCCTATAAGGCCAGCTGTTGCCAATTGCTCTTTGATGGGGATGAGGACAGGCGCCTGCAATTCTGCGAAATAATGATTGACCGATTTCGCGGAGATCCTTCATGATCAAGAAAAATTGTCTTTTCTGATGAGTGCAATTTCTATCTGTCGGGAAGCATCAACAAACACAATACTCATTATTGGGCAGCTGAAAATCCTCATTGGAAATTGCAGAGTAAGACCCATGCTACTCAGTACCTTACTGTATGGGCAGCAATAGGATGGAATGGGCTAATTGGTTTGGATATTTCGGAACAAACAATGACTGGAGACAGATACTGTGTGATTTTGACTGAACATGTTGTCCCTTACTTCTCCCGAAACGTAAGTTCACATTGTCAGCAAGATGGCGCTTCTTCACATAACGCAGTGAAAGTGAGAGAAATTCTTGACACCAAGTTGAATGGTCGATGGATTGGACGTCGAGGCCCGATCGAGTGGCCTGTCAGGAATCCCGACTTAACTCCCTGTGACTTTTGGTGTTGGCCATATCTCATATGCTATCTCATGCTATTATACAGTTGATTCAACACCGATTAAAGTCATAAAATATTAGTAAAGTTCTTGTACTAAAACTTTTGAAACACCGGTAGAATACAAAACAAATGAGACAATTCCAAACCAAGTACAACTACTTCACATTTTTTGAAATGGTACTCTTTTTACATCGAAATTGATTGCGACATAGTGTATGTTGAACTTGCACGTTATTACCCTTCCTGACTAATGACTATTCAGATTGAAATATGCGTATTCATTATGAGAGAGGTCAAATGTGAAATGCATTTATTTTTCACTACGTTTCAATTTAACTGAATTCAATTTATCTTTACAACAATCTTCCAAAAATAGCTGTTTCAAAACACCGGGCCAAAATACTGTCACTTTCTAAAAAATGCTAATTTAAACATATCAAAATATCTGACGCAAAGGAATGCGACCCTGCAAAAGTCTGAAATAAGTTTGAGCCTTCTGTGCACAATCCTGTGTTGCATCACCGATGTCGACTTCCGCAACTGTAGCCATGTCCGCCATACGTTCTTGGTGAGAACGAAGGATTAGCTGATTATGTATCTCGGCCAGTAGTCTCTTCGCTGTGTCTTTCTCCTCGCAAAAGATTTTCTCAAAATTGTTGAGGATTGGCGAGTCGGGCGGCAATTTCCTGATTGACAACCATTCATGGGATACCGTGATGAGTCAGTGGCAGCTTGCGTTGTCAAAAATGAACGCCGTCTCTCTTTGAATATGGGGTTGACACCAATCCTACTGAGCAAATGAAACTTGTAAAAATGAAATTAAATTGATTGAAATATGAAATATTCAAATTTATTTATTGTGAGAACCTCACATTTCATTTATCGTTCCGTTTATAAATATGTCATGTGCTAGCAGACCGCGCTCATTACTGGCAGCAAAATGGTTGTCAAACTCTGGCCACGGCAACTGCGACCACACGAACCGCAGGTTCCCCTATTCTCGCACGACCACGAGTACGAGTGGTCCACAGATTATACATTGGCCGCACTAAAAGACATGTGGGTGATCGCATACGTGAACACGTTCCTAAATGGCTATCGCATGAAAGTTGCTGTCCTCCGCGATCTATTCCAAGTAGCGCGATTACCAGACATTTACAGATTCGTTATTGTGCACAGAGGGATGCCCAGCAAGGCTTCAGTTTTGTTTTCATGTAAGTGACGCTACCTTCTACATATTTTGGAAGCCGTGTAGTGTGAATTTGTTTTTTCTGACCTGTCTTAGTTTCTATAATACGAGTATAATATAAGCTAATGAATAAATTATTAGTATTATGTAAACGAGCCTTTGAAATTTGGAAATACGAGTAAGGTCAAAGCTCGACATTTTGGACTTGGATGGTTAAGGTTCTGGTTAATAAAGACCGCCATTTTCTGGGATTAGCTCTACATGTACAGTGTACATCTCATATACAGTGTATTGCTGGTTACTTCAGACTTCCAGTAGGCCTATGATTGAGCATTGAACTCATTAATAACTGTCTTGATGTCTTTGAAGTCTTGATTGTAATCTAAATATTCTTATAATTTTTTTCGTACTTTCGATACTGTTGGCTTAACCAACTGCATATTGTAGGCATATTTGTAATTCGAGTGTATAAAGCCTAAATCAAAACTTGCGATGTCTAATGTAGAGGCCATAGGCCCTACCTAAGTTTTGATATACAAGAAGCTTTGTATGACTAAACTGCATTCTTCGGCCTTCCATTGTTTGGGATATATCGATGGTACATGAAATCTAATCCTACCAGCCTCACATCTTTTGCATGGCAATTTGATCTATCGTTTATTTAATTACATTGTTGTTAATGCAACTTCATTGCTTGCAGTAAAAGTAGCATGGCAGCAGTGCAAATCGAAAAATTCGTGTGACTAGATCTATTTACGATACAGGCTTACGTATATTTCACTAAAAATGGTGTATTTTCATTATAAAAAAATAAAATTCGTAAAATGATATCATTTGATGTCATTTAAAAAATAAATTGATATCATTGCCGATCATAGGTGACAAGCTTCAGTAATCTGATTATTCTTAAGATCTAGCAAAATTGTTTTAGATCGGTATCTGACCGAGCCATGGAGTAAGTATGTAGGTATAGTGTCGACTCAAAAAAGTATCTGTATACAGTGAAAATCTTGATATCAAAAATTTCAGTTTTTTGTGGAGAATGTGTTCCCGTAGTCCAAAAAATTAATTGAGCAGTTTTAAAAAGTCAAAATTTTGCCAATTTAAATACTACCGAGATGACTCCCCGTTGTAAGTAGTATAAAGCAAGTTGGATATCAAGAGGAATGAATACTTGATAATAAGCATCCTAACTAAGCGGAAATTGAGCTGATTATCAAGGAAATTTCATGATCCGTTTTATAATGGAAGTCTTCATGAAAAAGTCGACACTTTATAGTGCATTCTTGGCGGAAATCTCCATATTTCTAATTCATGAAAGCAATAGTGCAGGTCATCGAGTTGCCAATTTAACAAATATTGCCTCTCCAAGGCTGTCATGACACGGACAATCTGTAAGATAATATCATTTCTTTCTGCAATGCTATCATGATCAGTCAATTCAGTTGTAATTTCTTCAAAACTGCATAAATGTGTATACGAGTATCTCACATTTTGAAACAATTTCGACTGTATCTCCCTTGAGTTCAATTAATAAAATCGAAAGTGTATACACATTGAGGATTTAATAAATGCGGAGTTACCACTCTACCTAACATACTTACTCGATCGTGTCGACTCAAAAAAGTATCTGTATACAGTGAATATACTTATATGAAATTTTTTAGTTCTTTGCGGAGATTGCGTTTCCGTGATCCAAAAAATCATTTGAGCACTTTTGAAGATAGTCAAAATTTGCCAATTTATACATTACCGAGATGACTGTCCTATATAACTAGTATGAAACAGTAATGGATAAAAGACCGTTCCAGGACACCATAAAATCAAAAAAATTAGTACTTTTAAAAACGACATAAATTTATGAATTTAGTCCCTTTTTCAGGTTTTTAAGACCTAAATTCATGAATTTAGTCCATTCAAAAAGTACCATTTTTTCAAAAAATGGTATTTTTAAAAACAACATAAATTCATGAATTTGAACCCTTTTTCAGGTTATGAAGACCTAAATTCATAAATTTGGGCGTTTTTAAAAATACCCAATTTTTCAAATTTTTCAAAATCTCAAATTTGAGAATTACAATTTTCACCCCCGCCAAAATCATGACCGTTCCAGGACACCAAAAATCATAAAAGTTAAGAATCTCAAAATTTGAGAATTACAATTTTCACCCCCGCCAAAATCATGACCGTTCTAGGACACTAAAAATTATAAAAGTTGAGTATCTCAAAATTTGAGAATAACAATTTTCTCGCTTAAATCATGTCCGTTCCAGGTCATGTAAAACCGGACACCGAAAATCATAAAAGTTGAGAATTTCAAATTCATGAATTTTATCCATCTTTCAGGTTTTTAAAATATATCATGTGACTAAAAATATTTCTTTAAAAATGGAAGAAACAAAAGTGGAAGGAACTTCAGAAATGGAAGGAACTTCAGAAATGGATGAAACCGCAAGAATATATCCTTCGTTATCATATGAACGTAGTTCTACTTTAATGGACATTGAAAAGATTAACATTGAAAAAATGAATAAAGAAAAACACAAAGATAGAGTAAGGTATATGAAAGATGAGGAATCTCAATTATTATTAAGATTAGAGCATTATAAAAAATTAAGAAAGAGATGGAGTAAAGTTAAGAATGTAACACAAGGAATTGGCATATTCTTAACAATAAGTTTAGGCGCTTTAACAATTGTTATATCTTCAGGTGTTTTAGTAATTCCAGTAGTTGCTACAGCTTTAACAGGTACGGGTGTTTTTGCAACTTCACTTGTTACAATGTTAGATAAATCTTTAATAACTAAGAAACGAAAATCATTAAAAACTAAGCATTTACATATTAAAGAAGTCTATGATAAACTACATTACTACTTTCAAAGAGTATGTGATGATAATGTTATTACGTTAGATGAGATTGAAAAATTTGATCAAATAGCTAATGAAGTAAATCAAATATCATTTCAATCACAGACAGAAAAAGTTGATGATAAAAATAAAAAGGATGGCAAAATTTCTAGTGATGGTAAAACTTTTAGTGATGATAAAATTTCTAATGAAGAAAATGACAAAATTTTTTTAGAAGAGCTAAAAACTTTATTAGACAAAACTTTATTAAACAAAACTTAATACGAGAAAACTTTAAACGAGAAAACTTTAAACGAGAAAACTTTAAACGAAAAGATTACAAACAACAAAGCAATAAAAAAATAATTTGTTCAGTAAAATGTTTTTGCTGTATTCCAATGTTACCACAAAATTCAAATATTATATTTTAAAAAATAGATAAAATTAAAGCTGATAATAACAAAAAAATATTATACCACTATGTTGTATATTTTTTATTACTCAGTAAACAAATCTTCGATAACTCTATCATGAATTTTTTTATCAATATTAATTGTAATGAATCCATAATCTTTTGCCCAAGCATTATTACACGATTGTTTAAATTCATCTTTATCTCTTATACATAAATCTCTTAGCAAATCACTTAAGTTTCTTGCATTTATTTCAAATAGTATAAATATATTTGCATTCTTTCTAATAACACTTCCGTCTAATGAATACATACTTTGTGTTAAATAAAATACACTACAGTTATTATGTCTACCTCTTGTGAAATAATTTCTCTGAACTGACTGATTTCTATCATTAACACAATCATCAAAAATTACACAATGTTTCATTGTTTTATCTAGTTTACTAGGATCTTGCATATTACCACTATCATCTATTAGTTGTATCTTTATATGCTTATTTTTATTGGTTTCGACTAACTGACTATTTTCTGCTGCTTCTTCACACCACGAACTTATTTCTTCTTCATATTCAGAATTTTCATATTCTTCAAACAGTGAAGCTATAGTTGATTTTTTAAGATTATTTTCAAATCCATATTTTAAAAATTGATAGATGGGTTGTTCTGCTGTTGTTGTATAAATTATAAGATTGTTATAATCCAAAAAATTTGGAGTCGTTAAAATTTTAAATAATAGATACGTTTTTCCGCAACCTGATCTTCCACAAATAACTGACGAAACTTTATTAGATAAATTTGGATGATGATTAAATTTAAGTTTTTTTTTATTTAAAGACATTTCATTCATTTTTAAAGTAATAAATTCATCCATTATTGAATTAGTGTTTTTTAAGTAAAAATTTTAAATAAAATTTTAATTAGTTTACTTTTGTTTCTAAATTAATATTAATAATAAGATTAATAAGATTAATAATGAAAATGATAAAAAAAACTTCTTTAGTGTAGCATGAAAGTTTATACCTCTCGAACGGGAGTTTATACCTCCCGAACCAAAAGATCTATCATAATCTCTTCACCTCCAAAATTTATTTCTTTTCCTTTTTCGTCAGTGATTCTAATGTTGATATTGTTAATAGTTTTTCTTGTAATAGGAAAATATATTAATGTTTGTGGAATTACATTTAATCTATAACCAATGGGTACAGTAAAAGCTGGAAAACTGAATATTAAATTTGATAATTTACCATTTATATATCCTCCTTCAATAATGTCACAATGTACAACAATTGAATTTATTTCAGTTATTTTTGGAATCTTCTCACCTAAATGATAACCTTGACTATAGGTTTGTTTATTAAATCCTAATTGCTTTGACAATGATCTATCATGATTAAAATCAACTTGATGATTTTCGTCTAAAGTAAGAGAAAATTTATTAACTGCCGGTTCAACTGCAAAATGTAATTGTTTCTTATCTTTAAATGGTATACCTAAATGTCTCTTAATTTCATTTGATATTGATTCAACTTCGTAAGAACCAGGAAGAAAAGTTAGTATTTTCCACGTTTTGCCTTTATCAGTAGAATATCTAAATTGATCATTCACATCTTTGATAACGTTTTGAATAGTGTTAAATGTAGAGAAACTAGTCAATGCAATTTGATAATTTTTATTTTGTTCCAAATGTAGAATGGGTTCTAAATTACAAGTGTGTGATGAAGTAGTTGTTATAATTTTTAACGTCGTACTAAATTTTGATGAACCCAAAATCTCTGTTAGATTTTCTAAATGATTATTAATTTTGTCTAAATCTGCTGAACACATTTTTAAAATAAAAAAATTAAATAAATATTTTTTATGAAAAAAGTAAAACAACAACATATTTCAGCTACGGGCGAAGCCCTAGAACATTCGGTTCGTTATACTTTTATAATCCTCTTCATTTAGAATCTTCTTTTCTAACAGTCTTTTCAATATAGCATGAATTTCATTGAAACTAGAATTATGTCCTTCTTTTATTGCAGATATTAAAATATTTAATCTATTTAGTAATTCTTGTGGATCATCTGGTAAAAATACAGTTGTTTCAGTTTTCTGTTTTTCAGATAAACCTTTCCCTACTTTAACTCCCGTTGATAATAAATTTTCTAATTGTTTATAACGTCTAAGAGATTTTACTGCACCAACTCTGTCTAACATAGCTTTATATTTTATGAGATCTTCTACAGCATAATTATTTAAATCTGCTCCTCTTAAAAGATTAACAAAATTTCTATCTAAATTAAAAGGAGATTTATCTGGTGAAAAAATTAAACCTCGAAAAGGTTGTGGAAATATTTCTTTTTGTCCGAGATAAAATCTAGGTATTGTTTTTCCATCTATAAATGAGATAGAATGTTCAAATTGCATAGATTTTGGTAATTTCTTATTAATGTTTGATTCTAGTAATCCATAGTCATCTAATATAGTTTTGTGCTCTGGATCTGTTATATCAATTTGTTTATCATTATTTGTACTTTCTTTTTCAAGAGTTTTAAATGGTTTCATAGTTTTCTCAAAATCAGTTTTTACTTGCTCGGTTTGCTGCATTTTTTCAAACATATCAGATTGAATACCAGCTTTTATCATTCTATGTTGAAGATGATTTTCTTTCATAATATTTCTTTGTTTTATTAACTCTTCTAATTGTTTTATTCTTTTAAAATTATCAGCTCTAACTTTATCCATTTTTATATGATAATTTTATATTATTATTTTATGTTATATTATTTTATAATATTTTATATTTTTATATTGTTATATTGTTATATTTAGAAAATAGAAATTAGAAAATTAAAAAGGTAAAGTAGTTATTCCATCAGGTAAAATTTTTCTTTTATCATCAAATGGATCTAATGCTAATTTATGTTCTTCTTTTAAATACATTTTATGTTTCTTTGAATTAAGTCTATAATTATATGCTGTTTTTATTTCATTATTAAATAATGCATTTTTATAATCTTGAAATGTTATTTGATTAGCCACTGATGCCTTTGAAATTCCTTTTAATGTTTTATGTGTTTTAATATTATTAGTTGTATCATAACAGTAACATTTAGATTTTAAAAATATAGCTTCTGTTATGAAATCTTCATTTCCTTCTAATTCATCTTTTACTTTACATAAATCAGAAGGATGAATAATATATTTTATTTTATTAATTTCTTTATCAAGTGAAGAACCATATGGTACTGTTAATTCTAAGAAAATAGAATCGGTATCTGTAAAGTGTAATTTATAGTTTTTGCCATAAGCAGGTGCTAAATAATCATATATAAAACTATACATAAATAGTTTAGCTAATTCTAATATAGTGAAACCAATGAAATTAAACTTATCATGTTTTACAATGCTTCTTCTTAGATGTACAGCACAAAGTTCATCACTGAATCTAGTAGTTCTTTTATATGTAGGTTTCCTTGTTAAATTTTGAAATCTATCTCTATCATAAACTATTTCAATATTTTGTCTATTACGTACATTTTCTAAAGTCTTACCATAAAATGCATTATTCATTAATTTGAAGAAAACGTTTCCAAAATCATCTTTATTTCTTTTAGCTATTTTACGTTTTTCAATATTGAACTCTATATAATTTTTTAACCATTTAGATTTTCTATACTCTAGTTTTCGATGTATTTTGGTGAGAATCATGCCATGATCTAAATACCAATCTAGCATTCTTCCTTCAACAACATACTTTCCTTTATTACCTTGTGTTAACATAAGTTTTTTTGTTGGTCTGTATTTTTTCGGCATTATAGATTTTTGATAATCTGAAAAATCTTCTATATTGGGAATTTTGTTTTCTGGACAGAAAGGATAATATTTTGTTGCGTCTTTTATATAATCAGGATATACTAAATCAACTTCATATACATAACCAAAATTATTTTCACCATTATATGTTCTTTGATAATCTAGATTATTACACCATGTCATTTCACCTGTTGGTAATTCTTGTATCATGCAAGAAGAATATAAGCTATTAAAATCATAATATAACAAATAGTTTTCTCTCATGAATTCATCAATTGCTTTTTCACGTTCTACTCCTTCTTGTTTCGTTCGAAAAATTTCTAATATTTTTTCTTTTTCTTCTGGAGATAAAGGTTTCATTATTCCATATTCTTGTGGATTTACTTTAACTTTTAACATATCTATTACCTAAAACTGATGAAACTCCACCTCTAATTCCAGATTCAAAAAATAATAATTTATCATATGTATTTTCTTTATAATGTTTAAGTTTAACGGACTTTGTCCTAGAGCCATCGGCTTGAACATTTGTATGTTTTAATCCTGCTAACCATGTTAAACCTGGTGTAGAATAACAATAACATGGATCTATTCCGTAATATTCTAAACACATGTCACGAAAGTTTTCGAAAAGATCAGCTAGTATTAATACATCTATCTGTAGATATTTCATTGTATAATCATACATTGTTTTACAATTTAACTCTCTCCAATTCTTTTCAGCTTCTGCATAGTCTTCGTCAGATAATTGTGATTGTTTTAATGTTGATTTAAATTTATTTATTGGAGGAAGTTGTTCTTCTTCCATAATTTTATTCACAGAATTAAAATCTCCAGTTATGTACTCATACGGAAATATTCCTTTTAAAGGTTTTAAATTATATTTACTTAATATTTTACATTGTTCAGATTTCAAAGTTTTTCCCATAACATCTAATGAATAAGGAGTAAAAAATCTAAATGCATCTAAAATTCTAATACAACCTAATTGCATTGAAAAATATTCTTCTTCTTGTTTACATAGTACATTTATTTTTTGTTGTTGTAATTTTTCAGATGAAAATAAATCTTTCATTACTAGATGGAAATCATATTTAGAACCATTATAGAAATATAGAGGAACAAAGTTATATTTAAATTTGTTAGCATTAAGATTACAAGAATTATGTGCTGCACCTCTATATCATCCATTTAGATGATCATGATCTTTTACTTTATCAATATATCTACCTCTGCCAGTTTTATATTTATTTGTAAAACCTTTTCCACAGTAATAACAATTTATTTCATCATAAAATTCTTTTCTTTCTTCATCCGTTAATGGTATCATTGGTTTATTTTTTTCAAGCAATTGTGAAAAACGTCCTTGTAATTCTTCTACTTTCTTTGTAAACATTTCTGAACTGTCTTCACCATAGTATTGAAAATATTCTGATTTAAATAATTCAGGATAATTTGAATGAATGTACATTCCCCAACATAATGGTTTTTGTTCAAATAAATATTTTTCTTTACTTTGTTCAGTTGAACTTTTTCCAGGTGCACTTCTTTCAGGCGCACTTTTTTCAGAATTATAATTTTCAGAATTATAATTTTCAGAATTATAATTTTCAGAATCGGGTGAAGCCCTGGAACTTTCCGTTTGATTTTGTGTCATATTAACATTATATGCTTCAAAATCACAATAAATAGTAAAGGGTACTTTATTTTTAAAATACCATTTATTATATTCTAAATAATCATCTTTAGGAAAAGTATTTTGAACTGCTTCGTTTTGTTGACAATTCTCCAAATGTCTATTCATTTCTTCTAAAGTTCTAAAACTTGTCATACATTGAAGACAAGGAAAATTTTTATTATCTGAAGTTTTTGTAAATATAGAAACATCTTTACACAATATAAAATGACCCTGATAATATAATATATTCGCTTGTGTCTGTTCTAGTTTTTCAAATTCATCTTTATATATTTCATGTGTTTCATTAATTTCTTTTGTAAGATTAAATGTATTTTGATAATAATTTTGATTTAATATTTGTAACTGATAACTATATTCTTTATCATATTGTTCTTTATATTGTTGTAGACATTTTTTTAAACATTCATTTAATTCTTTATTTTCTTCATTATTTAATTCTTTATTGTCATCATTTAATTTTTGAATCGTTTCTATCTTATTTTGATATTTATGGTGATATTCTTGTAGTAACATTTTTGTTTGTTGTTGATAATCTATTTTACATTTTTGTAAACTTTTATTTAAATTTTCTAATTTTTGTTGATATTCTAAAGATAAAGATGAATATTTGTAATTATAATCATCAGTACGTCCTTTATAATTATTATGATTAATCATTATTGGTGATAGTGTTTTAACAAGTTCAAATTTTTCAGTACATATTATTTTTCCTTGGTAAAAAATATTATGATGCATGTAATTTCCTCTATCATTATATACTATTTCTGATTGACATAAATTTTTATTATTCAAATAAAATTTTTTTGAATCTGAGTAAAGTGGAGTAATTTTACCAATAGAAACATAATTCACATTTAATTCAAAAACATTTACTTCAATTAAATTTTTATTCTTTTTATGAAACTTTAGTAACCTATTATAATCATATGGAAATTCATCTAAGCCATCAGAAAGATCAAATTCACTTATGTATTCTTCTTTATTGTAATGACTTAGTCTTTCTTTATGATATTTTGCAGGATGTAAATGTACTATAATACTCCACAGAAAACAATAATCATCTTCATTTTTTATGTTGATTAATTGAGGTGAACTGAAAGGTAAAGGAACATAACTACCACCAGTATTATTTTTATACTTATCAATTACTATTTTCTTAGATATTATTTTAACAAATCTCCAACCAGATTCACGTAACTGGGCTTCAATTATACAATTTTCTAATTTAAGTATCATCGATTCAAATATGGGTTGTATATCATTTACATTATGAATTTCTTGCGAATTTGTAAAATGTCCTTGTATTATTTCTTCAGGAATTCCATCAGGTCCATTTTTTGTATAAAGTACTTCTACATTCATATAACATTTGAAAGATTTCTTAAATATATTATAAAAGTTGGTTAGAATATCAGAAAAAGTTTTATCGGTTTCATTATATATAACGGGCGAAGCCCTGGAACCTTCGGTTCGAACCGATTCATTAAATAAATACTTTATATCTGTTACGGCTTCATCAAATTCATCTATTTCGTTAAATTCATCAGTATCGCTAAATAAATATTTTATATCTGTTACGGCTTCATCTTCACTATTAAAAATTTTTTTATATTCCGAATGTGAATAATCATCAAACATTTTTTTAACTTTTATATCAGTAGGCAATGTTTCTAGATAGTTTTTATAACTATTTAATTTTAATATATTTCCTTCATCAACTCGTTCTACATTTTGTAAATGCATTTTACTTTGTAGATGAGATTGATAACTTCTTTTTGTTTGCAATTTTTTTTCACATAAGACACAATAAAATTTTTTCATTTTTTATTTTTTAAAGAAAAAGTTTGTGTTTTAGTTTTTTTTTAAAAAAATTTTTGTTTTAATTTTTAGAGAAAAAAAATTCTAAATATATATAATGGAAAAATTCTAATATATCTGCAAAATCGGGCGAAGCCCTAGAACCTTCGGTTTGATTATGATAAATTTGTTTAATTATTAAGTATTTCACTTACACCATTTATTAATGGTTTTATATCATTATATGTTTTTTTTGCTTCATCAAATGTAGATTTGGCATCAGAAAATCTAGATTTAACATCAGATATTATTGGGGTTGCTTTTCTTAATCCGTTTCTAACATCATTGATTGCAATTTTCAAATAGTTTAATGTTTCATTATCTTGTAATCTGTTAGGTATTGGTATACCAAATTTTGCATTTAAATAATGATCGAAATAAAAATAAAATGTATCAGGAATAATTTTTAGTGGTACTTTTGCTTCGGATTCTAAAAAGATAATTATTTGTTCTATAACTTGATTTGATAAATGTTTTGTATTTGCATACATTCTAATATCAAAATCTTGAGAGTTATTATAGATTTCATGTTCGGTATCTACTAATATATTCAAGTCTTTATCATATACTTGCATATGTTCACTTATGGTGTCAACACGTATTATTCCATATTTATGTTGTGTATAATATGATAAAGGCATATTCATTTTATAATTTTTATTAATATCATTAAAGAATGCTGCATTATTTTGTGTAGTTGTAAAAAATGTTTGAATGTTTTCTCTAATCTTATTATCTACATCACAAGCTTTATGAGCTAATACAACTATTTGAATATTTTGATGTCTTCCTTTTGTAAATATTTCTGACATATTTTTTTGTTTTGATAAACTTGCAACATCATCTAAAATTAATAAAGATTTATTTTCAGGTGTACCAGCAAAACTTTCCATATCTTGTAACTCATCTAATTGTTTATCATTATAGACGTTTGTAAAAGTTGGCCATTCAGAAGTATGCATACAAAAAATATGTACTTTTGTTTCGTCCTTATAATATTGGTTTATATATTTTTTAATAAACGTAGTCTTACCACTTCCAGTTTTACCGTAAACAATGAAATGTAAATTTTCTTGATGCATTTTACCTTGTTTAATATTTTTATTATTAGTTTTATCCTTAATCTTATCCTCCTCAGTCTTCCATCCTTTAAAAGTTTTTGTTTCTTGTTTATAAAAATTTATTCTCTTTTGTTCCTCTGTTAGAAAGTAACCCCATTGATTACCAATACATATAACAAGATGATAAATAAAAAATATTAAAATACATGCTAACAATATTTTTATACAATGAAATTTTAAAAAATTCCAAAGACGTGTAAGATCTGATTGTGGTATTTTTTTATTAAGAGATGAATTAGGGGGTAGTGTCTCTAAATATCTTTTATTATATATTTTTTTATCTATATTATTATATATATTTTTATCTATATTATTATTATATCTAGTATTATATATAGGATTATCTACAATATTATTAATATCTTTTAGATTCGGATCTTGAGGGGTTAGTGTATCTTGAAACTCAGTGTTATTCATATAATTATTTATTATTTCGTTTATTGCATTAAGAGATTTATGACGACTTAGATTACTTTTATTACTTTTATTACTTTTATCACTTTTAATTATAACCGGTGAATATAAATCTTCCAAATTTTCGCTTTTATTCATTTATTATTTTTTAAATAAAAAATTTAGGAGTTATTATTTGTTGATTCCGGACTAGCATTCTTACACTCTAATGAGTGTTTTTAACCTCTGTAGAACCTCCGGAATGTGTCGGAATTTTTGTTCCTATACTCAAAAGAAGTATTTTTTATACCTCTCCTCTCTTCCAGAATGCATAAGAATATTTTAATAAAATAATATTTTATTCTTTATAAAAAAAATAATATTTTACTATATATAAGATTATTTTAGTAGAAATACAAATATTTTAATATATATAAGATTATTTTAGTAGAAATATAAATATTTTAATATATAAGACTATTTTAATAGAAATACTAATAAAAAGTATTTATACGTTGATGAAGATTTGGAATATTTTGATTTGGAATATTTTGATTTGGTATATTTTGATTTGGAATATTTTGATTTAAATCTTCATTAAGTTTTGGACATAGTGTTACATGTCTTGGAAAATTTTTCTTTAATATAATTTTTTGACAACCTCTACATTTTACTTTTTCCTTTAAACAATCCTTACACTTATATTTACTATCATAAAACTCTGTCTTAGGTTTAGTATTTTGACAACTTGTACATTGTCTTGTAGAACTTATACAAGAATTATAATGATTAGTAATTCCTTGAATTGTAAAATATTTATTACAATTACGACATAACTGATCTTTCATTTTATCCTTTTTAGCTTTTTTAACCTCTTCTGTTTGTTCACATATTTTTAAATGACGTGCAAAATTTTTGGACGTTATATTTTTATTACAACCAGAACATTTTTTCGTATCCCCTTTCACAGATTTATTATTTTGATTGACATTATTATTTTGAGCAAGGGGATTATTTGGATTTACATGATTATTTGGATTTACATGATTATTTGGATTTACATGATTATTTTGAATAAAAGAATTATTTTGATTTACATGATTATTTTGTGCTAAATAATTATTATTATTTTGCCTAGATGTATTTTTTCTAGGTGTATTTTTTCTAGCGGTATAAAGATTTTGCCCCTGATCTGAAATAAATAAATGTTTTAATTTTTGCAATGGTTGTTCCAGTTGATTATTGTTAGATTGAATACCATCATACTGTTTTTTATAAAAGTTACTTCGATTAATTTTCCCACATGATGTATTTTTCATATGAGTAAACAACATAGTTGGGTTTAAAAAATCTACTCCACAAACTTGACAAATTTGAGACATTTCCATTTTTATTTTTATTAGAAAAAAATTTATTTTTTTATTGTTAAAAAATGATGTTACCAAATGTTGGTGGAGGTGCATATATCCCGAATAATCGTGAATTAGAAATAGAGATAGAAAATTATATTATGAAAACTGGAGACGTTTTATCTGGTCCATTGCATCTTTCTATTCTTCCGCAACAAAATACAGAGTTAACAAATAAACAATATGTTGATACACAAATCAATGACTTAAAGGAAAAATATATAAACGATGTTATGGTTCCACTGATGAATGAATTGAAGTTGCTTAAACTTAATGACAAATCATTAAACGAAAAATTATTAAAACTTGATAAAAAGGATAGAGAGCTAGAAGCAGATATAGCAAAACTTTTTAAAAAGATTTCAGAACAATCAAAAATTTTAATATTACTTTCTTTAAATTTAAAATCTGCTGTAATTAAAAATAAACATCAGATAAAAATGTTAAAAGAACAATTAGAAGATGAAATAGAAAAACTTCCTGAAAGAATTAAAAAAAATTTAAAGCAGTTACAAACTACATTCCAAAAAAGTGTTGATGAATTAAGTTCTAAAATTACTCAGCAAATGAAAAAGATGAATAGAATAATAAATGAAGTAAACTCACTTAATGAAAAAGTTGATAAAATGAAAACTCTTAAAATCAATTTAGAAAATGAATTAAAGAAAAATTTACAAGAAAACTCTAAAGAAAATAAAGAACAGTTAGATGCTGTTAAAAGACAATTAGATGTTCTTAAAATTAAGTTAAATGCTCTTAAAACGGCATTGAAGATTAATCAGCAGAAAATGCAAGTTAATAGAAAAGAAATTAAAGTACATCACACGCTACTTGACGCAATAGATAAAGTGCAACAATCAATTAATAAAGTTATCTCGAAGTTGTTGTCCATTCACAAACGTAAATCTTAAACGAGTATTGTAAATATTAACTTAAATATTTTTTACCTACAAAAAATAAGAATCATAAAAAATATAAATATAATTTAAAAAATACAAAAATATAAATATAATTTTAAAAATATAAAAGTATAAATATAATTTTTTTAAAAAAATTTAAAATATAAAAGTATATAATTTTAAAAATGGATAAAATTAGACCTAATAATTTTAAAAGAATTAAACAATTAGAAGAGCTAATAAAAGAAAGAAATATTATGAAAGAAAATCATAGAATAAAAAGAATGATTGATGCAGGTTTGGTTCCTGATAAAGTTAAACCAAAAACGCAATCTGCAAAAGTTAAGAACAAAAAATAAACATTTTTTATAATTTATTTTTTTTCCCAAAAGTCAAATTTATTACTAAAAAATGCCTATAATTTATAAACACAATCTTAAACAATTTGCTTCAAATCAAAAAATTGCTCATGAACCACGTATGAATCCGGTTTACCATTATGATAATAGAGAAACCGTTCAAAAAGAAGGGGATGGCATCTTTTCTGGTATTGGTAGTATCGTTAACTTAATTAAAAATAATAAAGATTTGATTACATCTGCTGCAAAAGGAGCAGCTGCTATAGGTAGTACAGCTAGTGCAATATCAAATGCTGTTAAATCACAAAACGAATTAAAACAACTAGAAGCTATTCGTAAACTTAGGAATGATTCTGAAGAACTAAAAAAATTAAAAAAACTTTCAGATGAAACAAAAAACAAAATTGCTAACATTGCTGTTGGGGAAACCTTGAGGAGCGGAGCTCCGTCTGATAATAAACATAATGAAAAAACAATTGAAGAAATAAGAGGTAATGGCGTGAGCAGCGGAGCTGGTCTAGCAAAATTCTAAAATTATATTTTAGTAAAAATTTTTTTCTATCTGTGAGAAAAACAAAAAGTCAAATTAATTTTTATAAAAATGTCTTCGCTTATCGAAAATAAATTTAGATTAGACGATCCTCCGTTCGTCAGTTATAATCAAAAAAAGAATGACTATATAAGAATTGCTATGAATCCCGGATCTTCCAGTAGAGTAAATACTGGAGGAGATTTAATCTTTGAAGTTGATAATCAGCAGAGTTATTTATATTTACCTGATTCATTTTTACACTGTGAATATTCTTTATATAGTGATGCTAATTTTACAACACCATTACCAGATACCGATAATATTACACTAGAGAATAATGTTTTCCCAAGTTTATTTACACAAATGCGTTTAGATGTTGCAACTCAAAATATAGAAACAATAAGTGATTCCCCAGGTGTAATTGATACAATGCTTAGATTTATAACAATTGGTGAAAATAATAAAAAGCATGAAATCGAAGGTTGGTTTCCTGATACTAATGATGGTATAATTATTGATGATTTAACTCACGCTGGAACAGATGCCGCAGGAATTGCGAAAGATGTAGAAAATGTTGCAAAACATTTAAATAAAACAAATAATTATGCATATAAAGAAAGACGTGAATTTAACAAGAAAAGTAAGCAAACAGTAAATTGGTCATTGTCTCCATTATTCGGTTATTTAGATTATGTTGAAATATCATATCAATTAAAATTTAAATTAATAATTCATCGTACAGCAAATAATGAATTAATCTTTTTTGGTAAGACTGGAAAAAAAGCATATTTAAAAATTGATAGACTTGAATGGTGGATTAAGCATATTACTCCTAGTTTAGAGGTTGAAACAGCTATTGCAAAAAGATTAAATACTAACAAACCAATTCCAGTAAATTTTCTAAAGCGTACTGCTAGTTCAGTAACTTTTTCCGAACAAAGATTTAACTGGCATTTTACTAGAACTGCGAATACTCCAAGATATTTATTACTAACATTTCAAAGAAATAATTCTCCAAGTTTTGATAAGAACAATAATATCTTCCATATTAATACAATTCGAAGTTTACAAGTTTCATTAAATCAAACTCGATATCCAATTGATCCATTAAGATTCGATGATACCAATAATCAATTTATGGAAGGATATGATGCTTATAGAAATCTTTGTATAGAATTTGGAGTTGAACCACAATTAACTCCTGGAGATTGGAGACATTTATATCCAATTTTCTGTTTCGATTTAAGTGCACAATCTGAAGATATTATTAAAAATGGTTGTGATGTAACAATTAATATTGAAAAGAAAGATTCCACAACTTCATTGATGGCTTATGGTTTATTGCTAGAAGATGCAAAATATTCTATTGAAATTCTTAATGGAAAGATGGTTAGGATCGGCTAAAGCCAGAGGAGCTTCTCTCCGATAGGTTAAAGCCCAAGACTTAGTCGATTAATTAATTTTTTTTCATAACTAGAATAGATTAAAATTTTTGTTAACTTAAAAATTCTTAACTTAAAAATTTTTTCATAACTAGAATAGATTAAAAAAAATTCTTAACTTAAAATTTTTTCATAACTAGAATAGATTTAAATTTTTGATAACTTAAAATTTTTTTATTAAAAATGTCGCAAGCGAAAAGTAATATTAATAATAAAGCTGTTGAATTAAAATTACGTAATATTGTTGACAAAAATACCCCTAAAACTATTACTATTAATAAAAAAAAGTATTACATAAGTAAACCAATGATAGAGAATATTCAATTACAAGAAGAAAAGAATGGTGGGATTCTCCCATTAATTCCACTAATAATAGGTGGCATAGCAGCTGCAGGAAGTGTTGCAGGTGGGACAGCTGGTATTGTCCAAGCAGTATATAAAAATAAATCAGAGAAGGCAGCATTAGAAGAACAAAAACGACATAATAGAGAGTTAGAAAAAGTTGCTAGGGGAGAAGGGGCATCGGAGATGTCTCCCAGGGCTTCGCCCGAAGGAAAAGGAGTAGTAGATAATTTTATTAGTAAATTAAAATTAGTTGATGAAGGAAAACGAGTTCTTAAAAATATTCTCCACAATGTTGATGATTTAATTGAAATTAAAGAAACTAAAGATGGTTCTGGAATATATCTAAGTCCTAGTATGATTCGGTAATAACCTCAGGACCTTTGGTCCGATCGGCTAAAGCATCTGAACAAAGTTCTATTAAGTAAAACATTTATTTTATCTTTTAAATTTTTTTTATCTTTTAAAATGAATTCTACAAATTCCGAAAATTTAATTAAATTAAAAATTTCTAATTTAGATTTATTGAATTATCTATTAAGCAAAAATAAAAACTCAAATTGTCAGCATATTGGAGGTGATAAGAACAAAGTTCCATACCACTTATGTGGTGATATACAAAAAACATTAGAAAACTTTCCTGGATTTATTTGGAGTAAATATTCGAAAGAAAAACATCTTCCTGGTCATTCATATACTGGTCCAGGAACTCGATTAGATATAAGACTAGATGAGAATAATAATCCGAAACCAGGTGAAGAACCGATAAATAGAGTAGATGCCGCCGCTTACAGGCATGATTTAGCTTATCGAAATCATGATCTAAGTTCTCGACATGCAGCTGATAAGAAGATGATTCAAGAATTAGATAGTATTCAGAATCCTACATTTAGAGAAAAAATTGAAAGAATGTTTGTTAAGAAAGCTTTACAAGCTAAAATATTATTCGGTCAGGGTTTAAATGAAAACCATAAGTCAGACGTTTATGCATCTGAAATTCATAAAGAATATAGAAAGCCTAAATATTTATTGAAAGTAAAAGTATTTAATAAAGATGATATTTGGAGTGCTGATCTTATTCATATGCCGAATGAAAGGGACTACAAATACGCATTGACAGTTATAGATTTATATACACGATACGCTTGGGTAAAACCTTTAAAAAATAAAAGTGGTCTATCAGTTAAATATGCGTTTGAAGAAATCTTTAAAGAAAGTAATAGAAAGCCAAGGAAATTGTTTGTTGATAAAGGGTCGGAATTTTATAACCGAAACGTTCAGCCACTATTTGAAACTGTTTATTCAACTGAAAACGCAGGAAAAGCTGTAGTGATAGAAAGATTCAATCGAACGTTAAAAAATAAAATTTTCAAGAAATTTACTCAGCAAGGAAATCAGAAATGGTTGAAGATATTACCAGGAGTTGTAGAAGAGTACAATAATAAAGTTCATTCTGGTATTGAAGAAACTCCAAAGAATGCTTCTGACGACCCTGATTTAATCCGAAAGAAAATGTTCGAAAATAATTATTCGAATGAGAGTAATCCGAATTTGCAGAAACTTAAGCCGAAATTTAAAATTGGAGATAGAGTTAGAATATTTAAATATAAGAATAAATTTGAAAAAGGCTTCGTCGGATACTGGACTAAAGAAATATTTGAAGTCTCTAAAATAAATCAAAGTTATCCGATTACTTATGAAATTAAAGATTTAGATAATGAGGATATCAGAGGTCGTTTTTATCAAAATGAATTACAGAAAACAGAGCTTTAACCTTTAGGTGGCGCTTTAGCTAGCTTCGCTTGAGTTATAGATTGTTTAACTCTAACATAATATCTAGAAATGGTACTCCTTTTTGTAATTTGTACAAAACGTATAAACATAATTGTCCACAATAGGTAGTGCCTGGTGTTTGAATTTGAAACGTATTGTATGTTCCCGTTCCAAGTAATTCTTTTACTTCATTTGTAGGGGGCAAACCGTATGAATCAAAATAATAGTTCTGCTGATGATTTTTAACGCCTGCTGACCAATGTACACCTTTTTCATTTGACGTATGAAGATTTGTTTTGAAATTTACAGTTATTGATGGCCTATTTTTTAGGAATTGTAATTCGTTTCTCATTAGAACATGAAAATTCTTTATTCCTAATCGATTAGCGATTTTCTTTAGGTCGAAATTCGTTGTCGTTTGTGTTCCATATAATTTCAAAAACTCATTTATGTTGCTCATTTTATAATAAAAAAATTTCTTAAGGGACCCCTAGAAGTCAGAAGGGAGGGGGTATTGATTTAAAACTGTTCTCTAATGATGTCTTTCCTTACTACTTATTCGATTTTGAAATGATTATATTATAATTATTCTAATCTATATTGTTTTACATATTTCCATTTTCTTCATGAACTTCTCAAAATGAATTAGAAAAAACTGAGTTTTAGATGGTTCTTGAATCACTGCTTGCTTGCTTGCTTTTCAGATGTAGTTGACCACAAAATCATTTGTCTTGAATGGCTTGCAATTGTGATGTCTCTTCATCTTGAGTTGATGATGTCCCCGGTTGTAGATTTAAAACTATTTGACTTGTTTTCATTGTCTTATTATAATATTCCATCTCAAGTTGTTCATCAAAAGAACGCTTCATTCTCGCCGTTTCACGTTTCACAATATATTGATTTTGTGAAGTTCTTCGCTTGCGTTCTAATGCAGCAGCGCCTTTAACTTCGTTTAAAATTCGCTCTGATATTTCACACGACGTCAAAAAATCATCAAAATCAATATCACTAAAGTTTTCCAAACTTTTTTGTAGTTCCACAGTATTTATGAAATGATTCTTCTTTACAAATTCGTTGATCAGGCACACTTTTTTTGCGATTTGTCCTTTTGTCGTTTCAATACGATCACCCAAATGTTTACTGATCATGAATGAAAGAAGTGAATGAGATCAATGAAAATAAACTAACTATCTAATACTCCTTGAGAGAAGAACTTCATTCGTTAATGTGTTTCATTGTTTAAGTGATTGTTTAAAATTGCTATGACAACTATCTTGCATATCGGCGTTGCCCTTATGCGTTCTAAATTCACAATAAAAATTGCTTTTTTTATTATCACCACACCCGCATGTGTTCTCAATTCACAAGAAGAATTGCTTTTTATTGTTGCCCGTATGTGTTTTAACCTATTCATGTGGAAACAGGAAACGCTAAATGAATTTTGCAAATCGATTTCTAAAACTGAATTTGAAAATAGACTTTGCAAATGGATTTTGAAAATAGATTTTGAAAACAGATTCTGAAAATAATTTACGTAGGGGTAAATTGAAATGTCAAAACTTTACGCACGCGTAAGTTGAAATGTCAAAAGTTTACCGATGGGTAAATTGAAATGACAAATGATTGCGCTGTTCAACATAATTTTAGGGAAAAGCTGCTAGATGTTTCTCTCTCTTCAATCTCTGTCTCTCTCTTCAATTAACAGCCAGTGTACGGGTTCATTGAATAATTTTGAGTTTATGAGTTACAATGATCTTCTACTTCACACAATTAGTACTTTAAATAATGTTGAGCATACAATAACGAAGAATGACTAAGTAATAATTGCGTCTTCTTAATTTATCATAGTGCTCTAATCTTAATAATAATTGAGAACCATTTCACCTGTTTTTAATTGAGATAACGAAGGATATATTCTTGCGGTTTCATCCATTTCTGAAGTTCCTTCCATTTCTGAAGTTCCTTCCACTTTTGTTTCTTCCATTTTTAAAGAAATATTTTTAGTCACATGATATATTTTAAAAACCTGAAAGATGGATAAAATTCATGAATTTGAAATTCTCAACTTTTATGATTTTCGGTGTCCGGTTTTACATGACCTGGAACGGACATGATTTAAGCGAGAAAATTGTTATTCTCAAATTTTGAGATACTCAACTTTTATAATTTTTAGTGTCCTAGAACGGTCATGATTTTGGCGGGGGTGAAAATTGTAATTCTCAAATTTTGAGATTCTTAACTTTTATGATTTTCGGTGTCCTGGAACGGTCATGATTTTGGCGGGGGTGAAAATTGTAATTCTCAAATTTGAGATTTTGAAAAATTTGAAAAATTGGGTATTTTTAAAAACGCCCAAATTTATGAATTTAGGTCTTCATAACCTGAAAAAGGGTTCAAATTCATGAATTTATGTTGTTTTTAAAAATACCATTTTTTGAAAAAATGGTACTTTTTGAATGGACTAAATTCATGAATTTAGGTCTTAAAAACCTGAAAAAGGGACTAAATTCATAAATTTATGTCGTTTTTAAAAGTACTAATTTTTTTGATTTTATGGTGTCCTGGAACGGTCTTTTATCCATTACTTGAAACAAGTTGGATATCAAAAGCAATGAATATTTGCTAATAAGCAACCTAACTAAGATGAAATTAAGCTGATTATCAAAGGAATTTCATGATCCTCATCATAATGGAAGTCTTCGTGAAAAAGTCGCGATATTATTCGTGCTTTCTTGGCTGAAATTTCAAGTTTTTAATTCAGTTTTCACCGGCAAGACTTTATTATTCACTACATTCATGTTTCATCTCTTGGATCTGAATAGTGATGTGGACCCATTTACATCTTTCAAAGTTAATTGAAATCATTGTCTTTGATTCTGTGTTTTGCTCTGCAAGTGGCAGGTTGCATGTGATGTGATCACGCTTGAGAAAATACTGTTGAGGTTCAGCATGAAAGTAATAGGAACCCATCGAATCACTAATTAAGCAAACATTAAATCTCCAAGGCTGTCATGAGAATCTGTGAAATACCATCATTCCTTCTGCATTACAATCATGATCACTCAATTCCATTGTAATTTCTGCAAAACTGCAAAAATTTGCATATCTCACATTTGATGACAATACCAACTGTAATCACCTCGAGTTCATTTTATAAAATCGAAAGTGTATACGCATTGGGGATTTAATAAATGCGGAGTTACCACTCTACCTAATATACCTACTTTATGGACCGAGCAGCTGAAATGACAATCAACAAGCAGCTATTGTCTATTCTATTCCCACTAAGGTCGGAGGCACACGCACACAATAAGTCATAAGGTGTAAGTCATAAGCCGTCACCTGGTTGAGATTGCTTGGTCGATGACGTTACAAATATTTCACACTTTCATCAATGTATCGCTTGTTGTACATGCATGTATACTTTGCTTCTTATTGTGATATAGAGAGTCATTCTGCTTAGGCCCCTACAAAAATTAGAAAAATAATATATTTCCTTCTTCTGCCTGCTTGTATTATCTGTCGTGAAAAAAATATTGTCAAAATGACTTGTGACTCATTCTCTGTGCCTCCGGCCTAACATGCACAAAGAGAAAAGTCGAATTTATGTGTAAATCCATGCACATCTGAAACTCTATCTGTTATATAAAATATCTAACGGACGCGGATATTGAACCAATGCTACCAGGGCTGGGAGGACCGGCACGGTCTGGACCGTACGGTCCGATGCACGGTCCGGACCGCGCGGTCCGAGTGGAGGCTCGGACCGCACGGTCCGGAACCAGCGATCAAGTTTCAAGTCAGCCAGCAGTTTCAATAGTAAATCAGTCTTGTGAACAGCGGAAATTGAACAGCCAACCATAGGCGATCAGTAAGGCTACAATATTCATGTCTATTGTCTACGTCACCGTCATCACGTACCTATTGCACTCTTCCTTTATCTCTGATCTATTGTCTCTCTAGTCTACGCTTCACAATCATTTCTTTTCCCCTTGACCTTGCGATATTGACAACGTCACAACGTGATCTCAATGAATAGCAACGAATCGATGCTTCACGTTAAAAGAGAACAAGCGTTGTCGAAATCTAAACATCTTGTCAGTCATCAACATGTCGTGGAACGCGGGCTACAAAACCGCCGATGTGTGGAAGTATTTTGAAATCATTATTCAGGGACCAGATAGACAAGCGAAATGCAAATTATGCCACAAAATCTACTCGTACAGTGGCACGACATCGACGTTGAACAGACATCTGAAGTCGACACACCAGACGCAAAGAATTGATTTAACATTAACAAGTACAACGACTAAGAGAGATGCCAGTGGACGAGCTGTTTCGAAAACGGCGCCTTCAACAACGGCAGAATTATCAACATCATCATCAAGAAAGGCGGAATTATCAGCATCATCATCAGCAACGGTGGCAGGATCCTCTTCTACAGATGCATCATGTAGATCAAACAATTTGGACAATTATTTCATGGGTGCTCGACCATGCTCAGCAAAACGAGCCTTGAATATTACGGAGCTACTCACTGACATGGTAACGACGGATCTTCTCCCTAACAGCATTGCTGAAGGCAAAGGTTTTCAAAAGTTCTTACAATATATTGAACCAAATTACCAGCCGCCAACGCATAAAACCATCATGGCACACATCCAAAAGTCGTATGAACATCATTTTCATCAGATAAAGTCATTCCTTTCAGAAAACAAATACACTGAAACTGCTGGATCTATAACTACGGATTTGTGGAGTAATATCAAGATGGATTCCTTCAATAACTGTCACATTGCATTTTATCACGGAAGAGTTTGAAATGCGTCAAATTTGTTTGGGAGCAGAACATGTATCTTCGCGTCACACCGGCCCAAACATTGCTAAAGCACTGGATGATATTTTATCAAGATTCGAAATTCGAAATGTGTTTAATTGCACCACGGATAATGCTGCCAACATGATTTCTGGAATATCCCTTTCTGATAAAGTTGTGTGCAGCTGTGGATGCATTCTCCATTTGCTCGACCTTGCCATCAAAGATGCTTTAAAGATTTCGGATATTTCTACTTCGTTCGATAATTTGAGATCTCTTGGCACAACAATCAGAAAATCAACGCAATTGACTCCAAGTTTGAACAAGGTAAGTGCAGATCAAGATCCATTTACAAATGACATGATACGTATAACATGCGTGAACGAAAGTTTTAAAAATCGAACTGATTTTATTCACTATTAATTTACCTTAAGACTGCAATGCCTGCATGTCAGACTGAACAATCATACACGTAACTAGGTGGCTACCAGTTACGTACTCTTAAGTCTTAATGACAACAAGATAAGAAATGACTTGTATTGTACCATTAGGTATCTACTAACTGAAAAATGCACGCACATACTATAGATAAGTAAAATATAACTATAGAAAAGTACAGTGAAGTGTTACATGTGTAGTACCTACAGAATAGTCATGCATATGTAGGCCTAGCTGAGTACGTGATGAGTGATGATACAGATGCGGGAAAATATAGGCCAAGTCATAGAGTAGAAATTTAAGTAAAGGTAGAGAGTCAACTTCAGCAAAATATTGCATGCTCTTAATATTCTTAAATAAAAGATTCAGTTTTTACGGAGAAGACGATTCTGAAGCCTAAAAAATATTTGATGTGATTTATAACATCATAAATCTTTTATAAATAAATATTACTTACTCCTGACTTTTTATAAGTACTTTATCGTTTGTGGTATAACAGCTCACTTTACTCGTAAAATATCTGATTATTTTACTTCTGCGTTCATTTCACTTTTTATAAATCATTTCATTAAATTCTACGTTTTTATTTCTTATTTGAGCAGCTTATCCGTTTTTAGAATTTTTGCTTCCATCGTAAAAGTTACAAATGAAATAACACATGTTTCCTATTCCAGTCATGAAAAGGTATCGACAGAAAAGTGTATTGAAATATATATACGAGTATGTATATATTGGAAAATTGTATCGAAAAGTTCTTATAATATAGGCTATGCGAAGTTGTCACTCTACACCTATTTAATATTCAAACTCCCTGGACCTAGCTTATCAGTGAGAAACTACAGTGCCCCTCCCCAACAATTGTTCACAATCGCCGCTTGTAAGTAGTAATTTATGTTATGTGTACTAATTTCAGGCCATTCAGTTTTTTATAAGTGAAAATAAATTGGACAAAACGTTGAAGGATCGTCGATTTCAGTTGGATATACCCACCCGTTGGAGTAGCACATATTCCATGATTTCAAGTTATTTGGATCTTCAGAGAGCAATTATTCTAATTGAAGAACAATTGAAGGAAGCTGGAGTTTCTCTCATTGGCAAAGAAGATCATGTGATCTTAGAATCGATCTACCCTGTGCTGACAATTCTGAGTGATGTAACAAAACACTGGCAGTCAGCAAAATCTGTTATTATAAGTGAGGTGTATCCGACTCTTTTCAAGATGCGGTCAAAAATCAGAGAATTTGAAGCAACTTTCGCTAGAGAAAGGAAGATAATACTGAAGAAATTCTGTAAATTGTTGTCAGACCACATCACTTCAAGATTTTTCTTGGACGACAAAACATATTTGAGAGATATGTCAATCCATGTAATTGCTTCCGCAATGGACCCACGCTTCAAATCTTTGAAATTCTTCAATAATGAGGAGGATAAAGAAAATATCTTTCACAGGTTGCAAAAGGAAGTGGAAAAAGTAAGTCAGGAGGAAACTTGATAATAACCTACACGTTCGAAAGCGAACGTTTTTGGCATTTTGCCAGTCTAATTTTTGATTATTTCAAACTTCTTAACACTTTCACATCATACACATGAATAAATTTTCATCATACTTAATTTATGTAACAACAATTTATTTACATTACCGATTAATATTATTCCGAAGCCGATATACTTTTAATATCATGAATTCCTTTATGATACAAATTCTTTCTCGATGATTGTTTGACTTTCACCATAATAGGCCTACATGTAGACTTTGTAAGCTCAAGTAAACAAAAATGGGTGCTCCTTTTCAAACTCTCCTACCAATATTTCTTCGGCTGTGGACCTTACTTTGCAAGGCTCATAGTGCCATAACAAAAAGACAGATGTGCAAATTTAGACAACTACAAACTTGTTTGAATTGCTTATACGAAAATTATGCAGCCATATCGTACTGATTATTGGATTAATTAATGCTCCCTATATTCCAGTTTGCGAATAATGCCACCGCGTCTCACACATTCTCAAGTGACGAAGACTCGATCGCTGAAATAGAGGATCCCCTTATCCCACTACGAGTAGCTCGTAGCCACACTTCGAAAGAGACAGCAAAAGATAGGGTATTATCCCTCTTGGATGACGATGATGTACCTGCTCATCTTGTTGAAGAAAGTGGAGGATTAACTTTGGACGAAGAGATACAGAGATACTGAGTAAGCATTATATAATTCTTTTCATGTTTAGTGTGTTTTAACTAATGTATGTCTACATGTTATATTAAGTAGCAGATACTTAAACGAATAAGTTTTGCCTTGCAGTCGATGGACAACATCTCAAAAGATAAAGATCCTTTGGAATGGTGGAAGGCAAAAGAGCTGGAATTGAAACGTCTGAGTTCTATGGCCAGAATTGTTTTAGCTGTCCAAGGCTCCTCAGCAGCAAGTGAACGTGTATTCAGCACGGCGGGAAATGTTTATAATAATAAACGCTCCTCATTGACAGCAAAAAATGCAAATTGCATTATTTTCCTGCACGAGAATTCAAAATTCTTGTAGAAATCTAGACGCTTTTCCATACAATTACATGTAAATGAAGAATTTTGTGGAAGTGTATACATGTTGTTTTAATTTTAGCAATAAATTCAGCATGTGTATACAAATGCGGCAACAGAATGATACATAGGCCTGCATTTATAAGCGTGATTAAGAAGATAAGCTAATAGACAGGGCTATATTCAATGTTGCTTACTTGTCTTATTGTCTTGATACCTTAGGTCTAAGCGCAAAATATGAATTCTCAATTATTAAAGAGCCGTGTTGGTTAGGTCTCAACAATTTATTTAGTAAACCTATGCGGGCTATCGATTGTATCGAATTGCAGAATTTGTCTTATCTGAAAGTAAACCTTCTGTAACACTCCTATAAGCGTAAACCAACTAATCAAATATTTATATCTGTGCCTTGACTGCACCCAGTCAGGGTGCTCTGGATACCAATGTAATCATCTTACGGTCACATAGACATGGCTTACAGTATATTATTATGCCCATTTCACCTCTGAGGACCGAGCGTCGAGACCATTCCCACAAAATGAGTCACTTCTTTTAACTTATTGAGGGTCGCTCGGACCGTGCGTCGGACCGGACCGCGCCCAGCCCTGAATGCTACGTCGTGAGCATTAGCTGTCATGACAAAGGTGCCTAAGCGATGGTGGATTCCAGTGGTTGGCAATGTCAAGGTATCAGTACATTGCCAGTGTACTTTGTAGAGATTCAAGATGTTATACTTGAATACGTTATACTGTATACGTCATATGTTCGTACAAAGAACTATTCCTGATTCCTATCAATACCTTGAACCATTGGAATATGTCATCCGAAATCGGTTTATTCCCACTGTGACAGGACGTCATGTATCAGACATAGAAATAGAATAGAATAGAATAATGTATATATTTACCAAATGAAAATCAAAAAATTTCGAGGGTTAAGATCAGATACAGGTCATGAAGGAACAGCAGAAATGAGATCAGTCAATTCATTGATTACCAACGTTGACATAATAACAAAACAATTTTGTCTCAAAGATGTTCGACAAAATTCAACTTTTAGTCTTTTAGAGTCATAACACGGTACAATGGAGTATAAAGGGTGATTCTCAGCTTGACATTTGTAAAACAATGATCGGAAGGCCGCCAAACGTTCTTCATGAAAAGTTGACGAAAAGTTTCTACTATTACATTGGAATGGGCACATCAATTTACGCGCTCGCTTAAATAGGCGATCGATGAAATTTAAAGATTCAGTGTCTAATATGCCGAATAAGCATGTACAATACATCAGAGCACTTTGAATAACACCTTTGAATACAAACCATAGATCGTCATGATTTAGTATGTTACGTAGGATCTCCAACATGTACAACCTTTTTGAACAAATCTTAAAAATATTTCGAAAATGATCAACCCAAGTAAGACTATCATTCCAGACGACACCCAAGATCTTCAACTCTTTAACAACAAGAAAAGGAAAAGGAAAGTAGACATCAAAATTTCGTTTCTTAATACATAGTGCTTTCGCTTTAGAAGCATTCAGCTTCAACTTATTTAACAGGGACCACTCTTTGATGCAATTAAATTCAGACGACATAAGTTCGATGGATTCAGAAATAGACTCTTAAAAAATGGGACAAACTTCACAAATGTCATCAGCGTACATAGAAACAATCGTATTTTTAGACAAGGGCCTGATGTCTGTACAATAAAATGTAAAAAGAAAAGGTCCTAACAAAGAGCCTTGAGCTGCACCACTAGTGACTTTCAAAGGATAACTCAAAACACTGCCCAACTTAACACATTGATAGCGATCACTCAAATATGAAAAGAGCCATTTCACGAAACCACAAGGATAAGTTGAATCGCAAAGCTTTTCAATCAAAATCTTATGACAAATACTATCGAAAGCTTTCGAAAAATCATAATTCAATAACATACAGCAGCCGATTTCAGAGCGATCTAGAATTCCAGTAACAGCATTGTGCATGTTTATCAGGCAGCATGTAGTATCAGAGCCTTTTTTATATGCAAATTGAAAATTAGGACAATCTTCTCCTGAAAGCGTTCTCTCATGTGATTCAGGACGTGGGACTCTAAAAACTTTGCTGGTGTTCATAACAAACTGATCGGACGTAGTTGGTCAATAGAAGCAAGCGTAGATTTCGAAACCGGTGAAACAATACATTTTTTGAAAACTGACGGCACTTTACGTTGAGCGATTGAACAATTGATTAAATGACATAGTGGCTCTGATATGAAAGGAGATGCAATCTTATAAAATATGTTAGGTATGCCATCAGAGCCAGTGGTTTTAGTAGCTGACAAGCTTTCTAAGAAATTAAATGCATCCTGAGGATCTGACAGAGGACACCAATCATCATCGTCTAGTTCTAACAAAAAATCTTTGCATGTAAATGAATTTGCAAAAGTCTCATTTACAGCAGCTGCAACACTTTGAAAATTTGATATGATACTTGACAATGGATCATTGACTGAATTCCCTTTAATTTCATTCACAACATTCCATACTTTATTTCTTGATTTCATAGAAGACTGCACCCATTTATTTTTGCAATTGATTATTTCAAGTTTACACTTTTCCTTGTAATAGTTGTAGAGCTGAAAATTCTTATTGATCATGTCTTTTAGATACGGAGTCATCCATGGTTTGTCTCGTGAAGTGATGGTAACAACATGGCACGGAATAACAGATAAGCATTCAAAAAACTTAGAGTAAAATAGTTCTGTTTTCTTGTCGATATCTTCTTCAAGGTAAACATCATGAAAGGAACATTCATCAAGTTTGGACAAAAAGTCAAAAATATATCGATTTCTTCTATCAAAAACTAGGTGATCCTTCCTCAAACCAGGCAATGAATCATTACAGAATGAACGTAACAAAACTTGACAATGTGATCCACGTCGATTAAGGGATAATGGTGGTCCTATCTCAGCATTTGGATAATTCACATTAATTGAACTACTGACCAAAATTTTATCAAGGATAGCCTCTCCCCTTGTAGGAAGCACAACCTTGTCACATAAATCATATGAATCTTTAAGAGAGGAACAATCAAATTTGTTAAAGTCACCAGCCAAAATCACTTTGAAATCAGGAGAAGCCTTAGTAAAGTCGTCAACCGCATCCATTTAACAGTCTGATATATGCAATAACTGCGTGGAGTTGAGATGTGGAGGAATATAAACAGCGATTACAAGAAAGTTCATGTTGTTGTATGTCAGTTTCAAGAATACCGACTCACAATGATTAACATGAAAAGACAAACGTTTAACATTCAAGCGCGAATTTATCCATGTTGCCACACCGCCACCCTTCTGTCCTGCACGGTCACACCTGAAGAAATGGAATCCGGAGATTTTGAAAAAACAGTCATCGTCCGAATCACTAAGCCAAGATTCCGTAACAATCACAATAGATGGATTCTTGGTAGCGCAAGAAAGTCTCAACTCGTCCATTTTACCAGGAGTAGCTATTGATCTAGCATTTAATAGGAGCACAGATGGGCACAAAGGACGTCATGAAGAGCGACAGACAATGTTACCACCTCGAATGATCACATCCTCGCCGTTTTCGCGCCTTCTTTTTAGTTCGAACCTCAAAAACTGCTCTTTATCTCGTTGTCGTGGTGTAAGATCGTTCTTTATGTAAACTCGGTGGAACTCATTTTCTTCTGATAATTTATTGAGCTTCGGAGATGACTTTAAAAGCAGATGTCTACTTTCAGTAGAGCTGAGTACAAGCTTTATAGGTCTTGGTCGAGTGTGTGCTTTCTGAGTTCTAAACTCCCTTTTTCCAATGCGAAAAGATCTAACTACAGAAACTTTCTCTTTCAAGTTCAATGAATACAACAAACTATCGATTTTCGCCTTATCGTGATCGCGATGCTGTTCGGAGTCTGTGGTGCTTTTTCATCAACACCGAATACAATGACATTATTCTTCAGAGCTTCACGACGATTTAAGTCGTCAATTACGTTATTCTCAATCGTACATTCCATATTCGCTGCGAGCTTAGTCAATTCACTATTAAACTTTGATTCCATATGTTCGATTATTTGTTTTGTCTCTGACATCATTTCATTTCTAATTTTAGATACTGCTTCAGAAACAGCCGCTTTTATAGTTTCAGCATCAACTGTTTGGCAGTTTGCCTTTACGAAAGCGTCCTTCAGAACATTTAGTAGTTGCGTCTTTGTGAGCTTCGACAAGGAACTTGCTGACATTTGCCGTGCAGTGTCAAAATTCATTGAATCAGTCATTGATTGACTCGTCATTATGATGCAGAATGATGCGTCAGGTGTCACGTGAGAAAAAAACGATAAATCACGATTAACAGCTGATCAACAGTTGACAATTCCCAACTCCCGTAGGTGGAGTAAGGTCACAGAAAGAAGACTGCTTGCTCTTCCTTTTAAACATGGAGGACTAGGAATAGCAAATCCTGTAATCTGTAATCTCAGCTAACAGAGAATTAATTGCATCAATGCAAATCACAGATCAATTGCAAAATTTGATCAGTAACCAAGAAATGTCTCTTCAAGATTTCGATCAAAAAAGAAATGAATTTTCGCATCAAAGAATTGAGAGAACAAAAAGAAAAATATTTAAAAGATAAAATTGCAATTATCATTGATTTGTCTGAGACAAAATGAAAAGAACAATGAGCTTCATTCAAAAGAAGTGGTGCGGCTCTTGGTTAACCGCATTGCCTATCAAGTCAGTCGGTTTTTCTTTAAATAAAACAGAATTCATCGATGGAATACGCTTAAGGCATAATTGGAAGATAAATGACATTCCAACTTCATGTGTCTGCGGAAAGCGAAATGATCTGAATCATTTGGTCAATTGTAAAGTTGGTAGATTCATTTCGTTAAGCCATAATTTCATGAGAGATACTGAAGCAGCTTTATTGAAAGATATTTGCAAAGATGTGACAATTGAGCCGAAATTGATTGCAGTTGAAGATGATGATTTCCTTCAATCTGGAATTCTTGATGTTCAGGCAAGATTGGATATATCGGCAATAGGATTGTGGGGTACGATGACGAAGAATTTCTTAGATATAAGGATAACAAATCCTCATTCGACTTCGTATGACAACAAGAATATTGACGATATACTCAAATGCCATGAAAAAAGAGAAAACACAAAAGTACGAGGAACGAGTCCTTAACATTGAGAAAGCGTCGTTCACACCTTTGGTTTTCACGACTAATGGATGCATGGGACCAGAAGCTGTAAAATATCATAAACGCCTGGCCGAAAAGATCTCAACAAGGACAAATGAAAGATATTCTGATGTCATTGCTTATGTTAGAAAGCGAATAAGTTTTCCTATCCTGAAGAGCACGCTTATTGCTGTCAGAGGTCATCGAGGAAATCTGAAAGAGGAAGCATCAATGTTAGGGATTCCATTTAACATCATACTCTTAATGTCTCAGTATCAGCATTTTTAACTTACCTTCTTTAAGCTTATCTCACTTGCTGTTTGTTATATCTTTCATCATATCGTATTTTGTGCCATTCTGTGTAAATGATGTAATAAAGTTATTCTTGTCTTCGGAAGATGTTATACTTTCATTTTAAAATTAAATGTAAAATCAAAATCAGTTAAATGCGATGTTGATAGAACTTCTTTCAATATACACACAGTAAGAATTTGCATCCCTGTGGGAACGAATCTTGCGAAAAGCGGGCGGATGTCAGCCACACAATATCATGCCACAATTCAGTCATAATCGCAGCAAATTCACTTGCGAAGTTCGCCACCGACAATTCGCGAATTTGCGCTCTTTACCGCCTTTTCTCTTTACTGTTAGTTGCTTGGAACCTCTAGTAACATAGAAATTGACAACAATAAAACCTCTAGAATGGAAATTAAGCTTCATGCAATGCACAATAACGGCACATAAATCGCACGCATTTTCACTTAGATGCACCTGCCAACGGCTGTATCATTGGGTTAGAATCAGTCACATGAGTAAATCGAACCTTTTAATTGGTTCTTCATGCCCCAACTTAGTTCCCTCGGATGTGCCGCGACCTTGAGTCAATTTCCATTCTAGCGAACTTCAGATAAACAGTTTATTTCTATGTCTAGTAATCCTCCTCTACAGCCGAAGCTCTATATTCTCTCTCACTTCTTTTGCATGGCAATTTGATCTATCGTTTATTTAATTTCATTGTTGTTAATTGCATTCACGACATGGTTTAAGATGCTTTGGTGGACAACCGATCCCCGCTACTTGCCTTAATGTCGGCGGTCACAATTGTGACGTGTTATTTATTCATTGAATTATTATTGCCTTGACAACTGATGTGTGGTGGTGAGGGTTTGATCCTGCCAATTGACAGAATCGCGTAAGTGGCTCGTAGCTCAGTTGGTTAGAGCACATGTCTAGTTAACCTTGGTCGTAGGTTCGAATCCTACCAGCCGCACATCTTTTGCATGGCAATTTGATCTATCGTTTATTTAATTTCATCGTTGTTAATTCCCTACCATTGCCCACATTTTTTGAGATGAATTGCCCAGGTATGCCTATTCTATCAATCAAATAAGTGCAGATTAACTTTGATAATGCTGATAAACAGGAGAGTCTGTTTATATAATTTTTGCGTATTATCTCCTGACATTCCATAATTTACAACAATAACAGATAATATTTGAATAACTTCATTATTTACTGCAACAGTTATAGAAGATAAATACTTTTTTAGTCTGCGCTTTCATGAATTTAAAGAAGTCCCTTTTTAATAGATCAGACTGAGAATACAGTGTATTTTCATACAAAGGTAATGTACGAGCATTACTACTTACTGCTAATAAGTTGCTAAAATATTCACTATTTTGTCGGTTGGCAAAATATCAGCTGAAATTAGCAAACAAACATTTATCAATTAGTTATAGCAACTTACTCGCCACCAACCACTTTTGGATTTTAGACGCATTTCTAAAAAATTAAAGGCGACTTTCACATCTTGCGATTATTTTGTTACAAAATTGAGCGAACAACAAATTCAGCCACAAAATCGCTAACCCACCAGATAATCTTTTGATGTTAGCGAGCGACGTCCCCACAGCGATGACAGGTTTCAATAATTTAATTCTTCATAAGATATAGCAACAGAAATACGACTTTTCGCTTTGTTTAAGTTAGTGGGTCCTGAATGAACAACAGGTGTTTGTTGATGGAAATTCCGACTGGTCGGTCAAGCACCGATCTAATTAAGCCAATGTCTCTAGGTCGTGAACATGACCAAATCACTGAAATAGTGGAGACATGGGTCGGAACTGTCGACGTGATGGCCTGTCAGAGCGTCATACATTAATAACATGCTAAAGTGAGCACTAGCATGTTAAATGTCACATAGTTTATTGCTTACCGTCTGGCAAGCTTCAGTCATAGACGAAAGTTCGATTCTATCGAATTACAAATTTTTAGTGCTCTACTTATCGGGCTATCCCACAAACCTATCTTTTCGATCATTGCGATCACTCTTCAAAAAAAGACGGAATTTACATAGTCACTGTAATTCATACGAAATTCATAAGCTATGTTTCCTGTATTTTTTTTTACTCGATGATTAAATTAAGAAAACAAAGACTCTAACTGATATTGTGTAAAGTCAATTTTTGTAATGAGAAAAATTGTTTTTTGTTGCTGTTTCATCGTTATCAATTGTTTTGATCTCGATGTTTTGTACTCGTATATGGTCTCTCATTTGATAACCGTGAAATAATAGCCGGCATTTTATTTTCACTTAATTTATAAGCGTAGAAAAAACTTTCTGAGAATGATTAAGGAGATAACTTATTTACGACGGTTAGCTATAAGGGACATGTCGTAGAAAGACTAAAACCATCATTCGTTCACAAAAGTTTCAGGATAGAATTGAAGCATACGAATATGTCTGCAAGTGGTGCCATACAGTACATAAATGCTGATAGATATATTTTAAAACTTTTAACCAATGATAGTGATCTTTAACTAATCTACCTAACATGCCAGCAAATGTGCGCAATACAGGAATAAACCACCTCCTATTGGAAAAGTATAATGCATTTCAAATTAATTTTCTAGTCTTAACCCTAGCATTATTATGGCGCCAATATAAAAAGTCGGTATAAAAAGTCATTAAAATATGCATAATATTTTCATATGTATTTGTTTCTTTAGAAATTGCATCATCTTATAGATGTTAAATGTCAGCTTGCTATTAGACATATATTTTTGAAATCACAGATTTTGACAGGTTGCAATTGCAGTATCTTCATTCGACAAGAAGCTTTGTTGGTTTGCAGTGTACTTAGGAGAGAAAAATGATTTTCTGATTTTAACATCTGTAAAGCAAAAAGGATTTGTGGCAATATAATGGACAGCGAAAGAGAATTGTGAAAAGGAGGATTAATCAAAAAATTGATTTTGATCGTTGTGATCAGCTTCGGGCGTAGATTAGAGGTACTGACTTATCACAATTCTGTAGTAAGTATATAAGCTTATTGCCTCTTTGTTGCATAAAAGAGTGTTGTTCAGTGATTGATGTACTCGTATATTTAGAAGATAAATGGTTCACTGATTGACATAGTACACACGCCAGCAAGTGCACAATGCGGAGATTCGTGTGGATACATGCGAAATGAATCCATGATATTGCAGAAAACAGCAACTTATGAAGTAGGTATAACTCCTGAATAATAATTACAAGAAAGTTAAAAGAGACTTCAAGCAGATTTCTTCTTTCTGCAGGTCAGGATATGTAAAGTTGCTTGTGAAACAGTGAGCAATTTATGTTGTCTCAGCTGAAAGTCAACTAATTTGAATCCTAATGAAACGGCGCCTAATGAATCCTAATATTAGCGCGGCAGCTATAACGAGTTTCTGCAGGGAACGAGGCCGAAAATGAGACTTTCACAAAATGATGTACACCCTCTGCCTACTACGAATCTGCACGTCTGCCGAGTTCTACCTGGTTCCTCTTCTTTCCAGACACGATCAAAGAAAACTGATGCGAATCCAATGGGACGCAGATTAATGTTTTTGGTTAATATAAAAATTTTTACATTTATATTGATATTAAATATATGTATATATATATATATATATATATATATATATATATATATCTTGGTGAACAATGCCCGTAAATTTGATAAATCAAAACGAATTGATTTCTGATGCACTACATGTTTCAGCATGTGCACATGCCATCTTCAGGTCAACAAAAGACTGTTTGACATTTAATCACTTAAATACAAAATCGAGACATATCGGATGATGATCACTTCTCATACAATTCAACATTTATGGCGTCACGTTGTCTGGTCTCTTGCGTCAAGTCAAACAATAAAAGCAGTGAAATACAATAAAACAATAAAACTATTTACAGCTATTTACAGATTCAGGCACAGAGATATGGAGGTTCCCCGTTCAGGTGGTCAATATTTGATTTCTTCAACAGGATAGATTCTAGAATTCTTGGATAGTACGTGCTAGAGACAATTTTGAAATTTCCTTTCTGAGGAGGATGAATGTGCATACTGATTTCAGTGGGCGTTGAATAGATAAATTTATCGTCATGATGCTTATAGCTTACTTCGGATAGGTACTCGTGAACCATCTGATGAGCCCTCCCGTACCACAGGTTGGGAACGTCAGGTTTAGACGAAATGAAAATCAGACAAGCCCATGACATAGCTTGGCACATAAAAGAGTAGTACAGCGGAGTATAATCGTCGAGACACAAGGAACCACAGACATCCAACATCAAGCATTAAGGTCTAGACTGGACAGCTGGTCAAGGTCACGGCAATTAAAGCCACACTATGTCGATCATCTTTTCTTGTTTTATTACTTGAAATGTTTTGAAATTTCCATATGTTTCCGCAAAAGCACGTGGTTTGTCCAATACATTGCTGATTATCAGAGAATGCGAAGAAACTAAATATTTGCAGTCTACTTATCATCATTTGCACCAGATCAAATTTTTTTCAATCAGGCTTGAGAGATTTATGACAGTAATCTATTAATTCTCATACGATGATGAAAATCATCCCACCAGCCATTTATAATAGAATATAATGCTTGCTTATTTAAATTGTTAATAAAGTAGTCCTAATGAGGACTGATGGAGTTCTCTAATCAGCAAATGCACAAATGCAATGCTTTTGTAGCCATTGGATTAATCAGTTCTAAAAAGAACCCAATGGATCTTTCTCGTGGCAACGAATTGAAACTGACCAGCTTTGGCACAATTACTGATAAAAATTGAAATCTTAAGACCTGTAGCACTACTCATTCTCACTGTTAGCATACTGTACTACCATGGATTCCAAACACTGCCGCACACGTGCTCAAAACAGACGTCTGTGCTGTCTGTACTGACTACAGATGCTGTATTGGAAATAGAAAAATGACATTGGTCACCATGTGTTGAGGAAATTAAAAAATGGATAATATAAAACAATAGGAAACCGATGGATAAAAATTGGAAAAGTGGAGGTAGATCATGGATCTACAATGATACACCGATTACAAGTGAACTAATGCTACACTATAACTGAGACCATACACGGTGGTTAATGGTAGTAGTGTACAAGTGGAAAGTGGATAATAAAGGTAAACAATAGAACTCTCTAGTATACACTCTACTACTCCGAAACAATCGAACTATGTACACTCTACCTAAGACTACATACACATGGAAAATACAATTTCTCCGCTTGAATTTGTTATCGCCAGTTTCTTAATCCGACTGCAATACTTCATGGAATCCAACCTTTCTTCATTTGTCGACATCCACAATGACATAATTAGAACTACAATACTTCGACCACTACTTCAGCTACCGATTAAGGTATATAAAACACAATACTTCCTCCGTCAGTCACGAGCAGGTACTCGTCTAGTGTTTCAACTCCTGACCTGAATACTCAAACCCAGACGAGCGGGGTCCCACACATAGTGGCTGACAAAGTGCTCAATAGGTAATGATATTTGTCTGTAAAGATATGTCAAAAAGATAAGTCAGACATCATGCAAATGTTGCGTTTCCACATGCAAAATCAGTAAGCCAGTTATTTCACTGGATGAGTCTGTCCATTATTCTTCATTCTTCTATTGCCGCGCCTCATGCTTCGTAGCTTTAGAGGACTCCAAATAACTCAATATTGCAAGAAATAAGCATCAGTGTGTGTTGAAAGGCTGATTTGATTTTCTTCGTCTTCTAAGTTGTTTTGAAAAACTTTGTGACCCTTGTATGACCCTTGTAGGGCTATATGAGATAATCAACAGATAACAATATGAGATAACAAACGCACGCTTAAATCGTATCTTAATTAACAACGGCTATTTGCTGCACTGATGTCCAAGTAAGCGAAAACAATATACCAAAGAAAATTCTATTCTTGCGACTTATCACTATCATATATATATGTATGTCTGCAGAAAGAAGCTGAAATTTAAGATTGCCATTTTGGTTGGATTGATTCCCCACTTGTCGCTGTGTAGATCCAGAGTCAGCGTTTGATTCAGAACTCCTTCATCACCGGAGTGGAGTTTTTCAACTCCGATGCAAATACACTGACCTCCATATGCAACACACAGCAAAAACAGAATCAGTAAATTTTTTAATCAAATTTATATCTAAAACAACACATGTAGGTCACATCTACTAACAAAGTTATAAAATGCCTATGCGCCATGTTCAATAATCTAGTTGTAGCGTAGGCTATTCTAAACAACCTAACAATATTGTATCAATTTATTGATTAGTCGCATTCAGTTAATACAAATAGACTTGGGTGAGATATTTACATATGCGCATTGAAAATGATGTAGGCTTAATTCCGTGAAATCTTATTTCATATTTTGATGCTTGCATTGTGAAATATACATATATATGGACATGAAGTGTATTAAAAGTTCTGATCTTTGAATCATTTCTTGCTCCAATCATCTTTAAAAACAGCAAACCCAGTCAAAATCATCTTTACAAACGACTAGGTCTGTTAAGTTGAAACTTGTGTTTTAGGCATTTTTGACTTAGCAGACTTTAGCTTATTCTAGGTTCAGGAAAACTGAAAATTTTCATGTAAAATTGAGTCAGAAATTGACTAAATTCATAGACTAATTTACTACGGTTTTAATTCAACTAAAACAGGCTGAAGGACAGTCGGACTAAAGTAGAGATAGTCGAACCTGAGATTTTTGCCTTTTTAACTGGATAGGCAGTTCGACAGCTTTTATGCGATGTATTTTGAAAGTTAAGAGAACCAAGCTGCTCTAGTTCATCTAACGCTTGATTTTCCAAGTAATTAAATACCTTCCGTGTTCAACTGCAGTAATGACTTATTTCTTGTATTTATCGTATATTTCTGATACGTATAGCAATACTATATCTGAACTTAGAAGTAGACCTACTTTAGATAATTCAAGTTCATGATGGACCCTTTTAGATCACGAGATCTCAATACCCGCAACCTCAGAAATTCGGAATCTCATAGTGAGTGCTCCGTTAACGGTTGTCCTATGTCAAATTAGATTATGCTTCATCTATGTAATGGGTATGACACACCCAGATAACAAAAAAATTAATCTGTCAGAATATTATCTTTTTATTATGGAATGCCGACTTAAGGTGTCACAAAAGTCCCATACATTTTATATTCCAAGAATATGCATTGTTCTAAGGGGCCTACATGTACATGTACACGGCAACTGTGAAGGTGAAATGATCAATTTTGTCGATTAAAGTACATGTATAATATTTTCAGAAATTGCGAGTTTATGCAATTCAGTAACCAAGTTGGCTTTGATGATCGATTTTGTTTTTATATAACAAATACACATACATAACAACGATGCGGATAGATATATTGGTGTGACATAAGTAGGCCTACGCTTGAATTACAATTTTACACAATGGTTCGGTTCACAATGCCGCAAGGATATACGATGTATAACTAATTACCAAAACACGTTGCCTAAATTTGGCATTGTTTGCACAAATCTGATCGATGATCTTGACATCGTGGATGATTACATTTGGGGCATGCCCAGTAAGTTTTTTATCCTTCCACCAATCACAAAAATAGCAACGCTTTGGCTTTTCGAAGCGGATTGGTGTGATATCAACTTGTGGGCTTGTATTATATCCGATACATTTCAAGGATATCTTGGTTGATTCACTCAATTTATCAGTAGAAAGTCGACGCAAGATATGCTCATGCACCAATGGGTACCCGACAGTTTTGAGAAAATTGTAATGCTGTTCCTGCTTACGACTTCCTTCTCTTTCTTGGTTAAATATAATGCAGGCATTGTTGGTGGGTATATCAATCATATTTGAGAAGATTGCGAATGGCCACCGCCTACATTTTCTTTTGCAGGAAAATCCACGCACGCGTTTGTCGGCACAATCTTATTTAGAGAATCAATTAGCACGACTGGTGATGCACCCTTATTCCAAAATGAAACCAGCGTAGTACCGTTGTTATCATAGAAGATCCGAGTATCCTTTCGAATACATCCATCTGTGGAGGTAGCTATTTGTGGAACACCATTTCTGTTTTTTCGGATAGTACCAATGTATGAAATATTTCGCTCTTTCAACTCAGTAACAAGGTCAATGGAAGAAAACCAATTATCTCCAGTTAGGTGACGTCCGGATCCAAAATAAGGCTCGAGCAAATGCAGTGTCACAGATTTTGAGGTAACACCAAATCCTGGTATGATTGTATCCGCACCAATGTAAATTACACAATTGACGGCGTAAAATGTTTCTGCATCGCAAAGCCATATAAGCTTCATGCCAAATTTACCAGGCTTAGACGAAATATATTGTTTGAACCTTACTTTTCCGTGGTATTCGAGTAATTGCTCATCAATTGCAAGCCAGGGTCCAGGAGTGTAAATATTTCGTCGAAGATTTTTGTTGAATATCTCACCTATGTGCCTGATAGGAGCAAGAGCATCACTTCTGTCTCTTCGGCGAGGATCATCAAACCGCAGTGCTGATTTGATCTGCAGAAATCGCTCCATAGTCATTGTTGATCGGCAGATCGCGAAGCCGTCTCTCAGAGACCACAACTCTTCAACATCACGGTACTTAGCACGAAATGCACCAGTGACGATCAATAGTCCAAGGAAGACTTCGAATTCAACACGATCTATAGACTTCCATTGTTTCTTTTTTCCATGAGATAGATTCCATTTCTGAATAATACGACGGCCATGCAGATTACAGTTATTCATGAGAGAGATTGCAACAGTCTTGCATTGTCGTTTTGGCCGGGTCGCCATAACACCACAGCGCGAAGATCAGAAAGTCTCAGTCAGGTCACAGCTAGCACTATAGCATGTACATTATTCACTGATCTTTTACGATTCCACTCCATAAATAACAGCCAATCAATTTGACGAGTTTAACCCATACCAACGATATCTAACAATTCTATCATCGATAGAAATGGGAAGATATTGCCGCTCTGATGACAGGTTGTCAGCTGAGTCACAGCACAATAGCCGAATACGTCAATTGTTTGGCAATATAGGCTGCTAAGAAATATATGTAAACCAGGTCAATAATAAGATGAAAACCTATTTTATTGATTTTTATTACACTGCAGAGATGCGTAGAATTCAAACGTGTTGATGAATATAAGTTGATCAAACAATCTTCGAGTTGGCTTTTTGCGTTATGTGACTCACCAAGCCTATCTGCAGGTACGAAGTTACACAATTGGCTTATAGTACATACACGTATAACCTACATCTATTCTGATGACTTAACAAACTTTTGTGAAATTAGACGAATATCCACTGTTTGACTTACATATATCCACTTATGATTTCATAACTCGGGATTTTCTAAAATAGAAGTATTATGCTATTGTTTTCAGAAATGGGTATGGTATACCCATTACATAGATAAAGCATGATCAACAGGTGGGCCAAAAACTAAAAAGTTAGAATATATTACTTGATCACTAAAAGATATACTTGAATATATAAATAATTCTCACGGAGAGTTCGGGCTATTCAATTATTCTATAGGTAGAATCAAACTTACGGAAAGTTGCAATGGGTATCTCATACCCATGATATAGGACAACCGTTAATGAATACCGGTAGGCTACTCCACACCAAGCACTTGCCCATCTTGCTAAGATGCATCGTAGCATCCATGTTCCAGAGCTCCGTCCGAGTGACATCGTAGAATCTAAGAGAGAAAGAGAGAGAGAGAGAGAGAGACAGAGAGTGCTTAGTTTTGCTTGAGAAACTCTTCATTGATGTTTTGGGTGCCGGGTAGGGCTAGTGCATTTAAAAAGAATCTTTTAAAAACCGAACGTTTCGTGCACCACTGACTTAGCTATTTAGTCATTGCAACTTTCAGCCATTTTTTGTTCCATATCTTCAATATTTCTGTTTTGATCTGGTTTTAAAAAATTCCATTAGAACTATCATAGAGACACACGGGATGCGCATGTGAGGACCATTTGCAAGTTTTGGAAAAATTAAATTAAAAAAGAGGCCCATATAAGTCAGATTGTTAAGTGCTCATAGAATTTTCCTAGTACTTCATAAAATTCGCATTAAATTGCAAAACATGGATCATACTTTCAGGATTTTGAAGTCTTAGTTTACCATCATAGGACAAATGAGTATGGGAACGAAATTACATTTCGGTTGTAATTACATATTCTTCGGTGTAACGTTTTACAACTTTTAGTGCACCGAACGGTTTATGGGTGCGGGAAGGTGCGGTTTGCGCATAGCCTTAATATGAATCTTTCCAAAAAAATACACGCATATAATGAGTCTATAATAGAAACAAAATTGCACAATCAGCTTGGAATTTCACTGTAATCTGGCACCTCCTAAAGCGGAAGAAAAATGCATCCTAAAGCGCCACACACTAAAATTTCAGAAGGCTAAGTTGAATTAGTAGACTAGCATACTGAAGAGAACAATAACCCTTAGACGTAAGCATCTGCATAGAGGAGAGCGTGAGTCACTGCTTGCCAGACAGCAGGAACGCTGTCGCATAATAATAGCTGCTATTGAGGATATCATAAGTTCACGTTCCTGTATGTATACGTGAATCATTCTAGCTTCATCTCATCGAGGTTATGTAGCTGGCTTTGACTTCGAGTGGCAAGTTGACTTTCCGTCAGTGATATTGCAATTACATTGTTTATTGAAATTATCTGTTGAAGTTGTGCAGTAGTAAATTGCAAATATTGTATATGGGTATCATGATGTCATACCAGGAGACTACACCTTTACCATCAACATCGATCGAAATACTGGATAAATGGAAAAGAAATATAATAAGACTTGAGTAGTAAGCAAACGGCGAACACCCGACCGGCGCGCCCCCCCTCTGGAACGACAGAGGTCTGTCGTGGTGTGCCGGCCAGGTTGGTCCACGTTCACAAAATGTTCGCTGACTCCTCCCCCTCTGGAACGACAGAGTGTCGTGGTGGACTTGGGCGACCGCCAGGATTTGTCTTGAGGCTATAATGTGTGATGTTTTTCGTGCAATCTGCTGAATGTTGGGTTGTAAAATGGGCTGTTTCGAGTGGAAGGAGTGCTCGGATGAGAAAACGGAGGCCAGATTCGGATTCAGCGTGAACTTCTGCATCGGTATGGTGAATTTGAACGCCATCGGAGAGAAAAAATTTTCGCTGACGTCCCCCCCCCTTTGGACAGCTCGCTTCGATCTTGGCTTCTAGTGGACGGATTTTGTCGTGCCATAGCTCGTTTGAAAGCTAAGAGTGAGACAAATTCAGTGAAACAAACGGCTTGTTCATATCTGTCTTCGTTTAGATGTGAGACGCCATTTAAGATTTTGGGACATTGGCGAAAAACGACAGAGTTAGAATTTGGGACGTTTTGGGCTGTAGCTTCAAAACGAAGCATCGGATTGGAAAACGGAGGCCAGATTCGGATTCAGCGTGAAATTCTCTATCTGTATGGTGAGTTTCAAGTCAATCGGCGAAAAAAAATTTTCAACATTTTTCGAAAAACGACAGAGTTAGAATTTGGGACGTTTTGGTGAGTAGCGCCAAAACGAACCATCGGATGAGAAAACGGAGGCCAGATTCGGATTCAGCGTGAACTTCTGCATCGGTATGGTGAATTTGAACGCAATCGGAGAGAAAAAATTTTCGCTGACGTCCCCCCCCCTTTGGACAGCTCGCTTCGATCTTGGCTTCTAGTGGACGGATTTTGTCGTGCCATAGCTCGTTTGAAAGCTAAGAGTGAGACAAATTCACTGAAAGAATCGGCTTGTTCCTATCTGTCTTCGTTTAGATGTGAGACGCCATTTAAGATTTTGGGAGATTGGCGAAAAACGACAGAGTTAGAATTTGGGACGTTTTGGGCGGTAGCTTCAAAACGAACCATCGGATTGGAAAACGGATTTCAGATTTGGAATCAGCGTGAAATTCTCTATCTGTATGGTGAGTTTCATGTCAATCGGAGAGTTTCAAATCAATCGGCGAGAAAAATTTTCAACATTTTTCGGAAAAACGAGTTAGAATTTTTGCGATGGCTGCCTACTGTAGAGCCAAAACGAAGCATCGGATGGGAAAACGGAGGCCAGATTCGGATTCAGCGTCAAATTCTACATGGAAATGGTGTATTTCCAGCTCAATCGGAGCACTACAACCGGAGATAGACGGGTTTTTAGTGTTTGGATGATGGGTATTACGTCATCAGCTGATCGCCACACACTATATAAGCTGGGAACCGACAGAGACTTGTCATTCAGACGAGAGATTGCCAACGGTAGGTCGTCTCTCTGAGCTCCGATGATAGCTTCGGACATTCCAAATCCCGAGGTCTGTAAGAAACCGACTTAGAAAATTTCATTGCTGATATCAGCTAAGGCGTCAGACTTAGAGGTTCGCCAGGAGATGGCCATCGTCTCCAGGCCATAAAAGACTCCAAAACTTTAAAGGCTTGTAACTTTGCTTCTACAAGTCCGTTTGACTTGATTCAAAAAAGGTTCGGTCGCTATTGACCTGCCCTAAGTGATAGATTACTTATAAAATTTCATGAGTAGTGCTAAAAAGTTGAATATTTTAAATTCACTGTTTTTGGAGGTTTCTGGGGTTTTCGACCCTGCTGAAGTCAATGAAAGCATCTTTTAATGATGTCTGAGCCAGTCTTCTCATGGTATAAGCGGCTTTTCACTGAAAGCGAGCAAGACACGGAGAGTTTTGCTGTAATATTCCACTGACAGGGTGTTCCTTCGGGACGGCGGACGATGCCGTAGTGATAAGTGTGGCAAGGGAGTGTGTCATAGTTTAGACCGTAACCGCTGGGACATCTCATGTCTCATGTTGGGCATTTTACACAGTTCTCAACGTAGCACTTTGAACGCCAATCGGTTGAGTCTTAGCTATCTTGTCATGGGTGGCCTCTAAACATCTCCATTGCAAAACGCTGGTGAATCAAGCTCTCTACGGCTTGCTATCAAGATGCTCAAAGTCTGTCAACCTCTTACCAACTCTACAGGTTTTCATGTCTGAGCCAGTCTTCTCATGGTATAAGCGGCTTTTCACTGAAAGCGAGCAAGACACGGAGAGTTTTGCTGTAATATTCCACTGACAGGGTGTTCCTTCGGGACGGCGGACGATGCCGTAGTGATAAGTGTGGCAAGGGAGCGTGTCATAGTTTAGACCGTAACCGCTGGGACATCTCATGTCTCATGTTGGGCATTTGACACAGTTCTTAACGTAGCACTTTGAACGCCAATCGGTTGAGTCTTAGCTATCTTGTCATGGGTGGCCTCTAAACATCTCCATTGTAAAGCGCTGGTGAATCAAGCTCTCTACGGCTTGCTATCAAGCTGCTCAAAGTCTGTCAACCTCTTACCAACTCTACAGGTTTTCATGTCTGAGCCAGTCTTCTCATGGTATAAGCGGCTTTTCACTGAAAGCGAGCAAGACACGGAGAGTTTTGCTGTAATATTCCACTGACAGGGTGTTCCTTCGGGACGGCGGACGATGCCGTAGTGATAAGTGTGGCAAGGGAGCGTGTCATAGTTTAGACCGTAACCGCTGGGACATCTCATGTCTCATGTTGGGCATTTGACACAGTTCTCAACGTAGCACTTTGAACGCCAATCGGTTGAGTCTTAGCTATCTTGTCATGGGTGGCCTCTAAACATCTCCATTGCAAAACGCTGGTGAATCAAGCTCTCTACGGCTTGCTATCAAGCTGCTCAAAGTCTGTCAACCTCTTACCAACTCTACAGGTTTTCATGTCTGGTGAATACTATCATTAAGTTGAATCTGCGATCAGTCAACTTGAACGTTGCAAATGAAGTTCGGTGTAATACTTCCTTTCGACTGGCGTTCCTGTAAAGGGCGGCGATGAAACCCATAGCTATGTATACCGCAAGGGACATTCGGCAATGGTCAATCTTGTTAAACCTCTCTGCGTCATGTTTGCAAGTGATTGCCTCTGTCTCAACGTAGTATGCATTCGCGCCAGGGCGACATTTAGCCAGCTGTCGAAGGTTGCCTTAGAAGCTATCCATTGCATACGTTATGAGAACCATGAGTTCTACCTGTCTCTATCAATGAGATGAATTGATGAATGGAATGAAATGGGAGGACACTCACGCGCCACACGCAACATAACACACTTCTCTCTTCCGTAGTCTAACAAGCTCTTTACACATGGATCGCAGTCGATTGCTATCCCTGTATCAGAAGTGTAAGCTATCTTAATTTTATTTAACACTATTTCATCTACCATCATCACCCATATGAAATGTTATAAGATTTACAAGTTAAACTAAGCGTGCTACTATTTCCAAATGAAAAAGTATACATGGTTAAATCATCCACTGAAGCCCCATTCAAGTAAGTCAGTATGAAAGCAAAGATGATACGAAATAAAAATTTATTATGGCATGTATTTCCAAAGGTCTTCATCGTCAATATCGTCCCAGAGTCTGCCTTCACATAGATCACAAAAACAGTTCACTTGCTTCAATCGTTCTTCTACCGCGAGCCTCACTTTGTCGATGTACTCCCACTCCGCCATAGTTCGTGGCTGGGAGTTAGGGGTGTACCATTCCCATAATTGATGGAGGAATTTGGTGCTGGTGATCTCCATCACATCATCAGTATCGTACTGCAGATACTTCCATCGTATGCCTGTTAGGTCGGGACACTCCTTCTCACATGCACTCTCCTCTTCGTCATCCGCTGGTAATGACAACTTTCTAATGTTGTCGAGTCGGTATAATTTCTCCACCTTCCCCTTCGTTGGAGCGTTTGGTGCAACGAGCGCCTTTGGCGATGAGCATGGAGAAGAGAACTCCAATTTTCTGTTCAATGTTTTTGGAGGGCTTGTCATGTTGACAGTGAATAATGACTTTGAAATGTTTTCTAATTCTTAAGTATAAACAAGCAACCAATCAGAATGAACAGCCAATGAATGATGAATATGAAAGTATATATGCAAAGTGACATTCGTGTCATTTCACTCTGTCTTTGAGACGTATAAGTAAAGTGTTCTCTAGCGAATTCTATATTTGAGGCGTACAAGTGAACTGCTCTCTCGTGAATTCCAAATTTGAGACGTATTATTTGAGTGAAGTCTCTATCTTGTTGAAGTATCAACCTTAAACTTGATTTCGTTGAAATGGTAAGTTGAAAATTTCTTCACTCATCTTCCTCAAACGTGTGGCTAATAGCATCTTCCTCAATTTCAGGCATCAACTTCATCACCAACGCCCTCCCTTCTCGAGGAAAGTTTAGAGTTGTTGAGTCAAGGTAGGTTGTAATAATACACTGAGACTTGAACAGAGATGAAAGAATGATTTCTCTTTCAGGTAATACCAGTCCCATCTCGAGAGAGTCCATGTCAACATTGTCGCGGGAATGCAGCGATCGGGAATGTGCTGACTGTGGGCACATCTTCACGAGGAAGCGTGATCTCGTCCGACACATCAAGCGAGGTGTTTGTAGACCTAAGTCAGCATCAATCTCCGAGGGTGGGGATGATTCTATTAACGATGTCTCCTTTTCTTGCGATTTATGCATTCAGTCTTTTGACTCACATTTTGAACTATCTTCACATAGACTTCGACATACACACAGTGACGATAGTTATACTAACAGCGCCTCCTCTATCCGACTCTCTGAAGTGTCGATAAATAATTTAGTGAGGAACTACCAGATGGAATCCTCAGAAACCATTACTGACTTTGAAGAATGGTTTCATCAAAATTCATCTTTGATTGGTGCGCTCTTCAACAATTTAGCCAATTTTAGAATGAAGGCGCTCATCTATCTCAAAATAAAATATGCAAAAATCGACCACCATACTGGTCAAATAGTAGAGAGGTTGGAGTTTCACATACCCTCCTCTCCTGCAACCGAAGTTGTAGACTGCGAGTCTTGGATAAATTTTCATATCCAAGGGTTAAAATTAAACATAGATAAATTTAACGAGCGTGATAGTGGACTCGTTTTTGATGGTATTGAGACCGCCATGATTAAAATCACTTTATTAGAGAACTACTCTGGACGAGGCTCCTTTAAACTTCCGAAAAGTTTAAAAAATAAAACAGCAGTCATTTCTGTAGATTGCGAATCGCACTGTTTTAAGTATGCCGTCCTCTCCATTCTCCACTATAATGATGTACAGAATAGCCGATACCGCAAGAGTAAGTATCAACAGTGGGAGAATGAATTAAAGTTTGATGACTGCAATAGTGAAGATATGAAAATTAAAGATATAGAAAATTTTGAAAAATTGAACAACATCAAAATAGTTCTCCATGTTTGGGAAAAGGGATTGAAGGGTGTCCGCTACAACTCGCGTTCGAGTTGTTATGAGCACGTTGTCAACCTTTTATTAGTAAGACAGGATGATAGTGAGGAATGGCACTACTGCGGTATTCCCAAAATTTCTCGCTTATACCACCACCTAAGAAATTCTAGCTCATCAGAGATTTATTACTGTGACAGATGCATTCGCAACTTTAGGAGTAAAAATAAATTTGAAACTCATTACGAATGGTGTAAGCGAGGTAAACTACAAATGGAGCGCATGCCCGAAGATAAGGAGTTTTCATATAGAGAGAATGGCGATGAACTAAGTCCTCTTCGTGTCATCTATGCTGACATCGAATGCTATATCGATGATATCATCCACAAGCCAGCAGCCATATCCTGCTATGAAGTATGGCATGACCATTTCCAAAATAGAAAAAATAAAATGCACGTCTGGCAAGGTGAGGATTGTATTTACCAATTCCTGCAATTCCTCGAACAGGCTGTAAAATTTCAACAAAAGTATGATGGTGAACTCTAGCGCAGATCATTGCATATGACAGCAGATGATCAAGCAAAATTTGATAGTTGCAACGTTTGCCCCAAATGTAGTAAAACATTTGATGATGATAAGATTAAGAAAGTGCGCGACCATGATCACATCACTGGTAAATTTAGAAACGCACTATGTTCAAAATGCAATTTTTCACTTAGGATGAAACGGCGTACATTACCCGTCATTTTCCATAATTTCAAGGGCTACGACAGCCATATGATAATAAAAGGAGGTTTAGGTCAAATGAAAGAGTGGAAGCTTGATGTAATAGCACAAACGAGAGAGAAGTTTATGGCCACGACAGCAAAAGTGCCTGTCGATAAAACTAAAGAAAATAAGACGGTCTATTTTGATATAAAATTTTTAGATTCCTACCAATTTATGACTGCATCACTGGCCTCTCTCGTACAAAATCTAAAGTCTCTTCCACTAACAGAAAATCTTAAGAAACAATATCCAAATCTAACCGATGAAGTCATCACACGGAAAGGAGTCTTTCCATATGCATATTTTGATGCGATTAATAAACTCGGCGAGACTTCTCTTCCGCCCATAGATAAATTTAGAAATGATTTGACCGGTGCAGAATGTAAGACCGAAGATTATGATCATGCACAAGATGCATGGATAAAATTTGACTGCCATACATTTGGCGAATATATGATTGCCTACCTTAAGTTAGATGTATTTTTGCTGGCTGATGTATTTCAGGAGTTTCGACGAGTGGCATTAGAAGAAGATAAGTTAGATCCCGTCCACTTTGTCAGTCTGCCAGCCATGTCATTTAAGTCTGCTTTTAAAATGACTGGTGAGACCATTCATCTCTTACAAGATCCAGAGATGTATAATTTATTTGAGCGAGGAATTCGCGGTGGTCTCACATTTGTAAATAAACATAGGTTAAAATCAAAATTAGTAGGCGATGATCAGACTCATCTTAAGTATTATGACCAAAATATTTTATATGGTAGTTCACTATCCAAACCACTCCCTCACTCTGAGTTTAGTTGGTTAGATGATAGTGAAATTCAGCATCTCTCCAACCCTTCTAACATACTAGCAATTCCAGATGAAGGTGATTGGGGATATTATTTTGAGATAGATCTAATCTATCCAAATAATATTAAACATAAAACCGTAGATTTTCCACTCGCACCCGAATCAGGTGAAGTGACCAAAGATATGTTTTCCGACTTTATGAAACAATTTCATAAAGATTTAGAATCATGCGGTCAACCCGACTATAAGCCTTGCCGCAAACTTTTACTCACCCAGTATGATAAGGAAAACTATCTAGTCCACTTTAGCATCTTAAAATTTTATTTAGAAATGGGTATGATTTTAAAAAGAGTTCACCGCATTATTAAATTTAGACAGAAAGCTTTCCTCAAACCATATATTGATAGCAACAGCCAGAAACGTGCACTAGCCCAAAATAATTTTGAAAAAGATTTTTATAAGTATAAGAATAATAGTCTATTTGGTAAGACGATGGAGGATGTTAGAAAACGTGTAAACTATAAACTAGTCAATGATGTTACAAAATTTAAGAAATTGGTCTCATCACCTCTATTCATCGATAGAGACATTATCGATGAGGACCTTGTAGGTGTTAAAATGATAAAATCTGAAGTTGAGTTGTGCAAGCCCATCTATATTGGTCAAGCTGTACTAGATTACTCTAAGCTTGAAATGTACCAACTCTTTTATAAAATACTAAAACCACGTCCTCTCGTAAAAGAGGTTCTTTTGTTGGGTGGCAATACAGATAGTTTCTTCTTAGGTATTACCACTCAAAAAGATTTAAATTTCAATGAAGTAGGAAAATCTTTAGAAAGATATTTTGATACATCAAATTATCCTACTGATCACCCACTCTACTCCATCAAAAATAAGGCAAAACTTGGCTGCTTTAAGGATGAGACAGCAGGGAAGGAAATAGATGAAATGATTCTCCTCCGTCCAAAAATGTACAGTATGAAATTAAAGGATAGCGACGATAGTATTAAGCGTGCTAAAGGCATATCAAGATCATTGGTCTCTAACATGAAACATAAAAATTTCAGGAAAGCCTATAGAAATAAAAATATAACGTTTGTCAATATGACAATCTTAAAATCTAAGTCGCATGAGATCAAAACTCATACTTTTAGGAAACGGGCGCTTTCAGCATGGTAGGATAAGAGGTGCTGGTTAGAACACAACATATCTCTTCCACATGGACATCCTGACACAAACATACCACCACCCAAAAGAATTAAACTCACACTACCACATTCAGGAGACGTCTTAGCATAATCATCCTTAACTTAATATTTTTATGTTGATTTCTGTAGATAAACATTGCTGTTTTATGTATCGCATGAGATCGTTTCTTCCTTGTGAATATATTCCTACAGTCAGCCCATTCCCCCTATATCTGTGAAAAGACTTTTTCATATACATATTTTTATTTCAATAAACATATCACAATGACTTCACTTTGTTTTCCGAAACACTAAAGTTACGAGGGATTTAGTATCTTTCACATGGATGCACTCTTGTAAACCATTGGTAATTTTGATAGTAATAGAGGGTATAGTTTGTTTGACGACGGGATGATAGAAAATAGATTCAAACATCTTCTCGACTATTCCATATGAAGCGTCTTTATCATGAATGAAATCACGTAAAATGTATTCTTTTTTCTCATCAACAGAAATAGCTAGAATCAAATCACTTTGAATGTAAAGGTGCTGTTCATGTTTATCAAGTGTCATTGGTGTTTTTATACCAATCGTATGCGCAGCAGTAAACACAGTTTGTAGCATTGAAAAACCAAAGAGTTTTTTCAAATTTTTACTCAATTGACATTGAATGTCATCACCCAGTCTCAGAACAACGCGTTGATTTTCAATTGAAAACGAAATGTGGTGTGTCTTTACATCATATTTACTTTTCATCACATGCTTCAACTTCTGTTGTATATAAGGATTTACTACATGAATGAAGCTTTCAACTGTATGATATAGACGCGGCATTATATTGATAGCAACTTTAGATTCTTCATAAGACTGGTAAATTTTCTTGATGCGATCACCAAAGATGTCCACCCACCATTCATCATTAACTGAATCAGCTTTAGTGTGATATTGATGAGAAGCATACACCACACCGCTTCCAATAATAGGTGTATAATGTCTTACAAAATGACGCAAGGTTGGAGAGAAATAAACTGTAAGTTGTCATTATATTTCTGAATGATCAACTTATTTTTGTCCGCCATAATTTTCTCTCCATACTTCTTACCCACAGTCTCATTCCATCGTTTTACTAACTCAATAAGTGATAAAGGTTGAACACCACGCTTTTTCAAAATGATTCGTTCTTCGCATTCTACAACATCTTCATCAAATATTTTAAATCTATAATGAAATTTGTTGATTCGATTTGAATAAACTTTTTTAACATTTGCAGTAGCAATTGATGTTAGATGTAGTCCATGGCCAAAACCGAGATGCGGATAGAATTCATTATCCAACCTCAGTGTAAGACCTTTAGTAAAAGAATGAAAGCGAAGGAAGTGTCTCCCACTCCAATGATAGATAGTAAACTCATAAACTTTCTGATCCTTATTCTTCATGATGGAAGTATTACCACTATTGAATGCCTTAATAATTTTCTCATTCCCAAATGGTTCATAAGAATCTGATTTTATCTGAATCCATTCATAGTTCCACTTTCCATCTGATGTTAAATTGTATGGGAACTGGAATGCATTATTCATCGTTATTCCATCATGGGTGCGAGGAGTCAATATCATTTCTTCCAAATCATTCACATTCTGAATATTGCTATCATAGCAAATACTAGAAACCCCAACCTCCCATTCACCTTCTAAATGTAGTGGGCGATTTAATTCTACTCGATAGTCTGATGGTTTATTTTTGGGAAATTTATTCATAGAAGCATTACTGGGCAAGTAGATTAGAAACGAGTCCTTATTTTCACTTTCCATATTATTCACATTGGAAAAAATATATTAGCATACTTTTGCATTAACTCTTCATTCGGAAATGGAGTGTGATACTTGTCACAGCATCTTTATGAAAAGGAATCAACGCACCAGCATCGTCATAAATGGCAATATCAATTTGTGGGATGTAGTTTGATTTCAGCTTTGTATAATGCACTTTCTTGAAAGTATGCTCAGATAAAATACTGCAGCTTTTTGGCTGGTATGGTATCATTGCTAGCAATGGAGCTTCAACATCTCCCACATGTACATCTTCACCAATATTGGAATATATCTGAAAATAGTTAATACGACGCGATAGCGACATGTCTGCGTTAGCTTTAGTTACAGTACCACTTTTAAAGATAGTTTGATCAAAACCCAAAATGTCCATTAGAGTTTTATCCATAATTAGTTCAATACCTTTTCCACTTATAGTGAGAGACAAAGTACCTTCTTTTTCAGAAAATGAAATATGTTGCTCATTAATCACTTCATTTAAATAATCTACAACCAATTTAACCGAAGTAATAATGCGAGGCATCAACACTCTTGTTTCATGTAAGATACCACCTAAAGGCTCTACATACTTTCTGTATAAAGATACGGTCCATTCTGTATCATATTGATTTGGCCTTTCACATGGTAAATGTTGCATATCAGATTTTCCATGAACAGCTGCAGAACGATGTCGTAAGAACTGATGAAAATCTTTTGAACAAACTAATACTAGATCATCATCATTTAATTTACTTATTGCAATATGATTAGATGATTTGATATAAGTCAATGTTGCCACTTGTTTACCATCAACTCGAAGGAGATAATTAAATTTCTTCAATAATGTTTCAGGAGTCATGTTTGTCTTTCTTGGCTTAATCACAATCTTCTTCACCAACGTCTTCTCATTTTTTGGAATAAGATCTACATAATAAGCTTCCTCTCGATATATTAACTGTTTATGACCACTTATGTGGTAATTAACGTTAAAATTATCATAGCTTGTTAAGGCGCTAGCGAGGTAACCTAAATCATTTCTTAAACTTGGACTTAAACCAACAATCCAATCTTTCTCAACTACATGATGTACATAATTATGATCATCATTGTGCGGAGTAAATTGGACAATATGTTTACACGCTTTATTCAAGAAATCATATATAAACTTTTTACATGATAAGAGATCTTTCTTTGGCCACTGTGGAATGTATACTCGGCACCCCTTTTCACATTGGTAAGCAGCTGTACGTCTCATATTAATAGTCATCACCTCATGATCAAAAGTATAGACACAGTTGCTATAAACAAGTTGAGTGACACCCACTTCCCAATTTCCATTTAGCTGTTGTGTATGATCAATGGGAGTAGAAAAGAGTGCGGCTCGATTACTAGCAAATCTCTTTGTAGCCACATTGCTAAGCAAAATATGATAAAACGACATTTTTATATTGCTGATCTGCGGCTTTGCATAACATCATGAAGACTTCGATTTTGGACTCTCTACAATATATCAGAGTTGATCGTGATGGAAACGTGCATTTCAAAAATTCTCATGGTCATACATCAAGAGGTATTACATTAACATGGCGACAATTTGTCAACCTCAATGATATCATGAGGGATTTGGAATATTTTGAAACATTAAGATTCATGTCCTTGGGTGATCAAGTTTGGCTTCAACATTACAGAAATGAAATTCAAATCTGCCATTCTCATTCCGCAAACTGTTTCTCATTTCGCAAATACAATTGGGAGAAGTATAGAAGATACATACATCGCTCCATCATGACATTTATTCGTCGTGAGTTCATCGCCCTACTATGCAAATCTTAATCAGACATGACTACCACGCACCATGAGTTGGAAATTAGATTCCCTACAACGTATTGAAACGGATCATGATCGAAACGTCTATTTCAAAGATTCAACTGGAAATGTGAGAAGAGAGTTTGCTTTATCTTATCGTCATTTTCAATCTCTACATCATATCATGAAGGATTTGAAATACTTCTATATGAAAAGACATTCACGTATTGGAAATCGCATCTGGTTGCGCGTCAACAATCGGCGAATTCAACTCTATCATTCCCAACTTCATACTAACTTCACATTTCATCAAGGTAGTTGGGAAAAGTATAAAAGGAAGGTACATCGCTCAATTTACTCATTCTTTCATCATGAAGCGCCATCGCTACACCATCGTCAACATTCTCCGTCGCTTCAGACTCTACACCAAAATCGATCTCACAACATTACACCAACACCTTCCAAACAGCAAGTATTACCCGGCCCGACCTCAAATGTTAGTGGTGAAGATGAACAATTCACGGAATCTTCAACTCTTCCCAAATGGGACTTTACAGATTCTCGGCGCCCTTTCTCATTCATCGGCGCAGTCAATGCGCTTAGAGCTACAAAGACTACTACGTCGGATATGGAAGAGGGAGAGGTGTGTGATGTCGAATCTGACTGTGGACAATATGGTGATCTCTACTCAATTGAGTGAAAGTGTATCATTTTTGAAGATTCGTACCAGCAGTTACAATTTGTGTTATGAACCCGACCTTTTCCTGCAGCTCTCATTAGTTGTTGGTTACCTGTGCATGTGGCAATCTTTCATAATAGTAAAGTGATCATTACTGGACTAAAATCTCATGTACAAGCAAATGTGATCCTAGACTATCTCATCGAGTATGTACGTACCCAGCGGATTGTAAAATAAAAAACAATTTTTCCAACATGATGTTTTTATTTCAAATCATGATAGAACTTACAAATCATTTTTTCATTAGAGGATGGATTACATGAAAAGTTTTGAATAACAGATGCAAATCGAGATACATGTAAACGTTTTAAGATGAAGTACAGTACAAAAGCACCACACGTTGATGAAAGTGGATGTTGTAGTATGCGTTCATTTCGCTGATATTGACGCGTATGTTTTCTCAACCACTGCTGTGTTGGTATATTTGGAGGTTGAGCAAGAGAGTCAAATAGTTCACCACGTCGGTCTTCTCCAATAAAGATCGCTTTCCAATGCTCACCGCCTAAATTCTGCGAATGAGTGTTTAGCACAATAAAGATGGGATAGTGATTTACTGCAGGTGGTAAGGTATCGAGTGAATAGACATTATCGAAAGCTTTCAACGTCGCTTCGTCTGCATTACGCTGCACTTTAGTCTTAATATCGTCAGCAGTCAACCAACTCATTAACGATTATACTGAAGAATCACGTCACGATACTTTGTAATTTCAATATTTGAATCGAAGACTGCATAAATTAATACATTGACCGTCTCAGATAGTGTTCTTTTGAACGTCAAATCCAAACGAATATTATGAGGCACGTTCGCTTGACGATAGGGGGCACTAATATCGCTGTCAGCAGTCAAATCAAATGCATAAATAGTATATCCACTCTTAAACTCTTTCATAGTCAGTCCGTTGGTGTCATCCGTATTGTAAAAGCCAAAGACATCCATAAAATCAACATAACTGCGCATAAATTGATCCGAAGCAAAATCTGGTTTGTAGGGTGGACCAGGATGACTCACACCATTTACACGTAAAGCAATTTCACTTAACTGATTGTGTTTAAAATTGAAAGGATTCTTCTTTATATTGCCATTAAATGCATCATTTTCAACCATTGCCACCATGAGGAGCTTCGGTGCTTCCGATGGAAAGAGGCCATCTTTCATGAAACTCTTTTGATCTTTCGGAATTGTAAAGGTGAGAAGCTTTGTATGCTGAACGGGGTAAATGGCATTTTGGCGGTTAAGGCCTTCAGCATGCCCTCTAATGACACTTGGATTCGGTACTACTCGACGAATGTAAAGTGCAATATCTTCCACATGAATTCTAAAATTGTCAACTTTAGCAAATGCATTCAGCGCAAATTCAGGCTTATTCAATGTCAGCTTGAGTCGCATGCTGGTATTACAGAGTAAAAACTTTGACTGTCTAAAGAAGTCTAAATTCAGCGGACCATATAGCTGACATACTTTACTATCTTTAATCATAGCAGATCGCTTTACAAAGCCACTGTTTGTTTCAACATCAAATTTTCCTGCTTCATCTCTGTACCATCCCACGGCTTCCATATGACTTTTTTGTGCTGCTGGATGAAACTGTGATACATGATTGAAATATGATTTATAGGGATAATCGCTTTGACCACCTTCCACCTGCTGCTCTCCAATCGTTAGAGAAACATCGCGAAGTAATGTAGTCAATGGTAAATTGTTCAGTCCAACTTTATGTGCATCGTCAATAGCAGTTCCATCTGCTTGCTGAATTCTAAACCTCAAATCAAGCATCGCATAACTCAAATCTATGTAGTCATCACTACCACCAGGAATAACAAATTCAATGGGGCCAACATTCTCAGCTGTTCGAGGATGATAATCTACAATACTTGAACTAAGAATATCTGTCTGTATGGCTTGTTGATCGAACAAACAAAAACCGGAAGTTTTACACTCCATGATTAGAAGTTATAGCAGCGTCGTCGTTTAGCGCCTGATGAATGATTAGAGCCTCTACGACGTTTGCGTGAATGCCTTTTGACTGAAGATCGCACCTTACCAGCTCCGCGATGTTTCCTCCTTCCTTTATTCATTCGTTTAGGTGATTTCTTTCCTTGAGTAACACCAGCAAAGGTCTGCTTCAATGTTTTTAAACCGCGTTCCTTCCCACGATTCAACAAACTGCTCTTAAAACTTCGACCTCTGGAAAGATCACTAGCAACATCACCAGCAAAGCCAACGGCATTACTTAAAACATTTCGTTTTAAAGATCTACCGACATTGGATATGAGAGGTGCTACAACAGATTTCAGTGCACCAAGTATGCTACCTCCACGTTGGCGGCGAGCGCCGATGTAAATTTGTCCTCCACCACTTACATAGGAGGGTCGTGAATAAAATGAGGCAGTTGGATTCATATCTCAAACCCTAAACATTGTTAGTTACAACTTTGCATGAATCACTGACGATCACTTAGATGAAAGATGTCGGCACGAAGCATCCAAGAGTTCATACTTGAAGGATAACCAGTCCATTTAGCAAGACACCATTCTTCACCTTGCCGTTTTTTACATCGAATGATTTTCTCTACCAAATATGTTTCACTTTCAGTGACTACCTCAATCTCATCGCGGTAAAAGCTACCCTCAATTTCTTCATTATCGTAATCTTTCAACTTGTAGGTGGTCGGAGAGTCTTTTTGATTAATCCTTGATACTGTAAATACCTCCTCTGTCCAATTCGGAAGGTACCCTTTAGCAAAAACACTTTTCACTTTTGAGATACGAACTTTATCGCCAATTTTCACATCACTTTTCACATGAGTGCGTTTACGTTGGAATGATTCGCGCACTTTATCTACATTGTCAGCATTTACATCTACTGGTCTGAGTCCAATAGAACGATGGATAGAGTGATTGTAGGCATGGAGTGTATCTTGTAGAACCTTTGTCCAATTTTGTGTCAAGTTGGCAGTAAAATGTCGCCACAAGCGATTTTTTAATGTGCGATTAAAACATTCAACGAGTGCAGCTTTATAAGCACTCTTTACACTAAACAACTCAATGTCATGCCTCTCAAATAATCTTCTCACATGCTGATTTTCAAACTCTTTTCCTTGATCACTCTGAATTCTTTTTGGAATGCGACCTTCTCGAAAAATTGTTTGGAATGCTTTTGCTACTCCTTTCCCTTCTTTAGTTTTTAAAGGTTGAGCCCACGCATAACGCGAGAAAATATCAATGACGGTTAAAATAAAATTATTGCCCGAGTTATGTTTTGAAATGGAGGCGACATCGCACAAATCTGCTTGCCACTGTTCATCGATGTCATGAACAATATAATGGCGGGTGCGGTACTTCTTTTTCGCTTGTTTGTGGAGTGTATAGGTAGCCTGACCCTTTAACCATCGTTTCACTTGTGATTGTGGAAGACCACTCGCTTTTGATAATTTCTTGATAGATGCAAATCCTGCCGGATGTTTTACATCATAATAGATTGACTTCAAACGTTCAGTCGATGACGACTGACTCTTTTTCCTCCTTCTCATCTTTTTGTTTTCTTGCCTTTCTACATTTACAACAACTGCAGCATTTAGCTTTAGCGGTTTTGCGATCGTGTTCACATTGCTTAGGGGTTTCATTGTGAGAGATGGCGCAGCAAGTGCAAGTGACAACGACATTCACCTCTGGCGGCTCATTACATGGCAAGCAACACATCTGCTTCATATTAATAGTCTGAGAACATGTATTTCTTGGGAGGAGCTGTTTTACGTTTTCCTTTTACTAGTTTTAGTGGCGACGTAGATCTACGTCGAGTTCTTCATCTTGTTTGCTTAGTGAGTGTGGGAGGGGATGTAGCAGGTGACGTCTTAAACCAATTTGTTGGCATTTCATCGTCTGAAGCATTGGAGCAGTAGCCACTGTTGAATCAAGTTCTTTCAATGTCTCATTATTCAAAGCAAATTTTGGTACATTATGCTTTTTCAATAGTTTAAGAAAGTATGACCAACCAGGTGGAACATAGCCCTGACGGCGCTTTCTACGTGTTGCATACTGAATCAAGTCTTCATAACGTGAAGCATCAATCACTTTATTTTCATCTGTAATGATTTCTCCTCTATCATTTACATTGAGATGGGGTTCAATACTATTGAAAAGAGATATGGCATGTGCGCGAGATGCTAAAGGTGTAGCAGTCGATACAGAGTCACGCATCTTATTCTTCAAGTTTTTCAATTGCTCAACAGTTTCCGATTGTAATAATACAGCACGATGTGGATATTTGATGTGAACATTTTGCTGATAATCTATTTCTTTCCTATACATTTGATTTGCAAGAGGTTGCTTTACTTGCTGCATGGCAGTCAATTGTACATATTCATCCTGAGGAATAACAATCATGCGAGAATAAGAACTCATAGTTTGTAGATAATCATGGGAGTTTTCAAAATATCACTTCGAAATCTAAATTCTTCCGGACACTCTTGCGTAAAGTCAATGAATAACTAACCGTATGGTTTTTCAGTAGCTGCTTGAAAAATTTCAATTAAGGCTTTTGATCCTCTGGGTGCAACTTGTCGCGCTAAAATTTCAAATTGACTTTTATCTCGCGGATTCTTGAAAATAGCATAATAGTGTGTATTCAGGTTTCGTGCACGAACTTCTTTTCCATCAGGAAACAAATTTTGTGTGATATAGATGATAAAGCACCTTTTATGATGTGCTGCGCGAGTGAACATATCTGTAACATCTTTT